>CM038793.1:307435746-307835007 GCA_021764765.1 Vicia sativa
AAATTTGAAGTGAATATAAGTCTTTAAACTGTAATGAAATTTGAAGTGAATATAAGTTCTTAAAAATTAGATGAAATTGAAGTGAATATAAGTCTTAGAAAATCTAATGAAAATGAAGTGAATATAAATCTTAAGATAATCTGATGAAATTGAAGTGAATATAAGTCTTCAGAAAATATGATGAAACGAAGTGAATATAAGTCTTCGCAAAACTGATGAAGTTTGAAGGATATAAGTCTTCAAAAATCTTATGAAAATTGAAGTGAACATACATCTTAAGATAACTGAAATTTGAAGTGAATATATGTCTTCAGAAAATATGAGAAATTGATGAATATAAGTCTTCAAAAAATCTTTAAAATTGAAGTGAATATACATCTTAAGATAATCATGAAATTTGAAGTGAATATAAGTATCTTAAACTGGATGAAATTTGAAGAAAAATATAAATCTTAAAAATCAATGAAATTTGAAGTGAATATAAGTCTTCCGAAAATATGATGAAAATTGAAGTGAATATAAGTCTTCGTAAAATCAGATAAAATGAAGTGAATTAAATTCAATATAACTGATGAAATTTGAATGAATATGTTCTCAAAATCTGATGAAATTTGAAGTGAATATAAGTTCTAAAATCAGATGAAATTTGAAGTGAATATAAGTCTTCGTAAAATCCGATGAAAATGAAGTGAACATAAATCTTAAGAAATCTAGAAATTTGAAGTGAATATAAGTCTTCATAAAACTGTAAAATTTGAAGTGAATATAAGTCTTCAGAAAATTAGATGAAATTTGAAGTGAATATAAGTCTTCGTAAAACATGGTGAAAATTGAAGTGAATATGTCTTCGTAAAATCTGATGAAATTTAAGTGAATATAAATCTTAAGATAATCCATGAAATTTAAGTGAATATAAGTCTTCAAAAAATCTGAAATTTGAAGTGAATATGTCTTCTCGTAAAACTGATGAAATTGAAGTGAATATAAGTCTCGTAAACCGTGAAAATTTGAGTGAATATAAATCTTAAAATCGATGAAATTTGAAGTGAATATAAGTCTTCAAAAATCTGATGAAATTTGAATGAATATAAGTCTTCAAAAATCTTATGAAAATTGAAGTGAATATACATCTTAAGATAATCTGATGAAATTTGAAGTGATATAAGTCTTAAAAATCCGTGAAAATGAAGTGAATATAAGTTCTAAAACTGATGAAATTTGAAGTGAATATAAGTCTTAAGATAATATGATGAAATTTTAGTGAATAGATTCGTAAATCTTATGAAAATTGAAGTGAATATAAGTCTTCGAAATCATGAAATTTGTTGAATATGTTTCGTAAAAATATGATGAATATTGAAGTGAATATAAATCTTAAGATAACTGATGAAATTGAATGAATATAAGTCTTCAAAAACTGATGAAATTTGAAGTGAATATAAGTCTTCAAAAATCTTATGAAAATTGAAGTGAACATACATCTTAAGAAAATCATGAAATTTGAAGTGAATATAAGTCTTCGTAAAATCTGAAAATTTGAAGTGAATATAAGTTTTAAAAATTAGATGAAATTTGAAGTGAATATAAGTCTTCTAAATCAAGTGAAAATTGAAGTGAATATGTTCTAAAACTGATGAAATTTGAAGTGAATATAAATCTAAGATAATTTGATGAAATTAAGTGAATATAAGTCTTCAGAAAATCTATGAAATTAAGTGAATATAAGTCTTCAAAATCTAATGAAATTTGAAGTGAATATAAGTCTTCGAAAATATGATGAAAATTAAGTGAACATAATCTTAAGATAATTTGATGAAATTTGAAGTGAATATAAGTCTTCAAAAATCATGAAATTTGAAGAATATAAGTCTTCAAAAAATCTTATGAAAATTGAAGTGAATATACATCTTAAGATAATCAATGAAATTGGTGAATATAAGTCTTCTAAAATCCATGAAATTTGAAGTGAATATAAGTCTTTAAAACTGTGAAATTTGAAGTGAATATAAGTCTTTTGAAAATTAGATGAAATTTGAAGTGAATATAAGTCTTCGTAAATCAAGTTAAAATTGAAGTGAATATAATCTAAGATAATCAATGAAATTTGAAGTGAATATAAGTCTTCAAACTAATGAAATTTGAAGTGAATATAAGTCTTCAAAAAATCTTGAAAATTGAAGTGAACATACATCTAAGATAACTGATGAAATTGAATATAAGTCTTCTAAAATCATGAAATTTGAAGGAAATAAAATCTAAAAATCATGAAATTGAAGTGAATATAAGCTTCAAAAATATGATGAAAATTGAAGTGAATATAAGTCTTCGTAAAATCTAGAAAATTGAAGTGAATATAAATCTTAATAATCTGATGAAATTTGAATGAATATAAGTCTTCAAAATCGATGAAATTTAGTGAATATAAGTTCGTAAAATCATGAAATTTGAAGTGAATATGTCTTAAAATCATGAAAATTGAAGTGAATATAAATCTTAAGATAATTTGATAAATGAAGTGAATATAAGTCTTCATAAAATCAAAATTTGAAGTGAATATAAGTTTCAAAAATTGATGAAATTTGAAGTGAATATAAGTCTTCAAAAATCGTGAAAATTGAAGGAATATAAGTCTTCGTAAAATCGATGAAATTTGAAGTGAATAAATCTTAAGATAACTGATGAAATTTATGAATATAAGTCTTCTAAAACTGATGAAATTTAAGTGAATATAAGTCTTCGTAAAATCGATGAAATTTGAAATGAATATAAGTCTTAAAAATGGTGAAAATGAAGTGAATATAATCTTAAGATAATCGATGAAATTTGAAGTGAATATAAGTCTTCAAAAACTGATGAATTTGAAGTGAATATAAGTCTTCAAAAAATTTTATGAAAATTGATGAATATAAATCTTAAGAAAATCATGAAATTTGAAGTGAATATAAGTCTTCGTAAAACTGATAAAATTTGAAGTGAATATAAGTCTTAAGAAATTAATGAAATTTGAAGTGAATATAAGTCTTTAAAAATCAAGTTGAAATTTATGAATATAGTCTTCGTAAAATCTAATGAAATTTAAGAATATAAATCTTAAGATAATCTAATGAAATTTAAGTGAATATAAGTCTTCAGAAAATATGATGAAATTTAGTGAATATAAGTCTCAAAATCTAATGAAATTTGAAGTGAATATAAGTCTTCTAAAAATATTGTGAAATTGAAGTGAATATAAATCTTAAGATAATCTAATGAAATTTGAAGTGAATATAAGTCTTCAAAAATCTAATGAAATTTGAAGTGAAAAAATCTTCAAAAATCTTATGAAAATTGAAGTGAATATACATCTTAAGATAACTGATGAAATTTGAAGTGAATATAAGTCTTCGTAAATTTGATGAAATTGAATATAAGTCTTAAAAATCATGAAATTTGAAGTGATATAAGTCTCCAAAATTAGATGAAATTTGAAGTGAATATAAGTCTTCAACTGTGAAAATTGAAGTGAATATAAATCTTAAGATAATCTTATGAAATTGAAGTGAATATAAGTCTCACAAAATATGATGAAATTTGAAGAATATATCTTCAAAAAAATCTTATGAAAATTGAAGTGAATATACATCTTAAGATAACTGATGAAATTTGAAGTGAATATAAGTCTTAAGAAATCCGTGAAATTTAGTGAATATAAGTCTTTAAAATTAGATGAAATTTGAAGTATATAAGTCTTAGAAAATCTGATAAAATTGAAGTGAATATAAGTCTCGTAAAATCATGAAATTGAAGTGAATATAAATCTTAAGATAACTGATGAAATTTGAAGTGAATATAAGTCTTCAGAAAACTGATGAAATTTGAAGTGAATATAAGTCTTCGTAAAACTGATGAAATTTGGAATATAAGTCTTAAAATAAGAAAATTGAGTGAATATAAATCTTAAGATAACTGATGAAATTTGAAGTGAATATAAGTCTTCAAAATCTGATGAAATTTGAAGTGAATAAGTCTTCAAAACTTATGAAAATTGAAGTGAACATAAATCTTAAGATAATCATGAAATTTGAAGTGAATATAAGTCTTCATAAAATCATGAAATTTGAAGTGAATATAAGTCTTCAAAATTTGATGAAATTTAAGTGAATATAAGTCTGTAAATCTAGTGAAAGTGAATATAAATCTTAAGATAATCAATGAAATTTGAAGTGAATATAAGTCTCAAAAATCTTATGAAAATGAAGTGAATATACATCTTAAGATAATCTGAAGAAATTTGAAGTGAATATAAGTCTTAAAAAAAGGAAATTTAAGGAATATAAATCTTAAAAAATCTATGAAATTTAGTGAATATAAGTCTTCGTAAAAACTGTGAAATTGAAGTGAATATAAGTCTCTAAAATTATGAAATTTGAAGTGAATATAAGTCTTGGAAAATCTATTGAAAATTGAAGAAATATAAACTTAAGATTATCTATAAAGTTAAATATATGTTCAGAAAATCAAATGAAATTTGTGAATAATAGTTTTCGTAAAATGAAGGAAATTTAAAAGAATATAAAGTCAGAAATCTGAAATTAGTTATTAAGTCTTCAAAAACTGTGAAATTTGAATGAATATAAGTCTTCTAGAAAATTAAATGAATTGAATGAATATAAGTCTTAAGAAATCGATGAAATTGAAGTGAATATAAATCTCAGATAATCTATGAAATTTGAAGTGAATATAAGTCTCTTTTAAAATTTGATGAAATTTAAGTGAATATAAGTCTCAAAAAATTTGATGAAATTTGAAGTGAATATAAGTCTTCAAAAACTGCAAAAAATTGAAGTGAATATAATCTTGATAATTCGATAAATTTGAAGTGAATATGTCTTTAGAAAATCATATGAAATTTAAGTGAATAAGATTCAAAAATCTGATGAAAATAAGTGAATATAAGTCTTCAGATAATTTGGCAAAATTTGAAGTGAATATAAGTCTTCAAAATATGAAATTTGAAGTGAATATAAGTCTCGTAAAATTAGATGAAATTTGAAGTGAATATAAGTCTCGTAAATCTTTTGAAATTGAAGTGAATATAAATCTTAAGATAATAAGGATAAAATTGAAGTGAATATAAGTCTTTAGAAACTAATGAAATTTGAAGAATATAAGTCTTCAGAAAATCGATGAAATTTGAAGTGAATATAAGTCTCGTAAAATCTGATGAAATTGAAGTGAATATAAATCTTAAGATAACTGATGAAATTTGAAGTGAATATGTCTCGTAAAACTGTAAAACTTGAAGTGAATATAAGTCTTCATAAAATTAGATGAAAGAAGTGAATATAAGTCTTCAAAACTGTGAAAATTGAAGTGAATATAAGTCTTCAAAATCATGAAATTTGAAGTGAATAAATCTTGAAAAATAACTGGAATGAAATTTGAAGTGAATATAAGTCTTTAAAAACTGATGAAATTTGGTGAATATAAGTCTCAAAAACCATGAATTTGAAGTGAATATAAGTCTTAAGAAAATAGGTGAAATTATGGTGAATATAAACTTAAGATAATCTGATGAAATTTGAAGTATAAGTCTCAAAAACTGATGAAATTTGAAGTGAATATAATCAAAAATCTTATGAAAATGAAGGAATACATCTTAAGATATCCATGAAATTTGAAGTGAATATAAGTCTCGTAAAATCTGTGAAAATTGAAGTGAATATAAGTCTTCAAAAAAATCATGAAATTTAGTGAACATAAATCTTAAGATAATCTGATGAAATTGAATGAATATAAGTCTTTAGAAAATCAATGAAAATTTGAAAATTTGAATATAAGTCTAGGAAAATATGATGAAATTGAGTGATATAAATCTTAAGATAATCTGATGAAATTTAAGTGAATATAAGTCTCAAAACTCGATGAAATTTGAAGTGAATATAAGTCTTCAAAAATCTTATGAAAATTGAAGTGAATATACATCTTAAGATAATCAAGAAATGAAGTGAATATAAGTCTTAAAAATTCAATGAAATTTGAAGTGAAATAAGTCTTAAAAAACTGATGAAATTTAAGTGAATATAAGTTTCGTAAAACCGTGAAATTTGAAGTGAATATGTCTTCAAAATCGATGTTGAAGTGAATATAAGTCTTCGAAACTGATGAAAATTGAAGTGAATATAAGTCTAAAACTGATGAATTGAAAGAATATAAATCTAGAAAACTATGAAATTTGAAGTGAATATATCTTTTAAAATCGATGAATTTGAAGTGAATATAAATCTTAAGATAATCAATGAAATTTGAAGTATATAAGTTTAGAAAATCAATGAAATTTGAAGTGAATATAAGTCTTCAAAAACTGATGAAATTTAGTGAATATAAGTCTTTAGAAAACTGTGAAAATTTAAGTGAACATAAATCTTAAGATAATCTAATGAAATTTGAAGTGAATATAAGTCTTCGTAAAATCATGAAATTTGAAGTGAATAAGTCTTCAAAATCGATGAAAATTGAAATGAATATACATCTTAAGATAACTGATGAAATTTGAAGTGAATATAAGTCTTCAAGAAATCTGATGAAATTTGAAGTGAATATAAGTTTTCAAAAATAGATGAAATTAAAGAAATGTCTAGAAAATCAGTGAAATTAGTGAATATAAGTTTTAAGAAAATCTTATGAAATTTGAAGTGAATATAAACTAAGATAATCTGATGAAATTTAAGTGAATATAAGTCTTAGAAAATCTAATGAAATTTGAAGTGAATATAAGTTCTAAAATAAGAAAATTGAAGTGAATATAAATCTTAAGATAATCTAATGAATTTGAAGTGAATATAAGTCTCACAAAACTGATAAATTTGAAGTGAATATAAGTCTTCAAAAATCTTAATGAAAATTGAAGTGAACATATATCTAAGATAATCATGAATTGAAGTGAATATAAGTCTTCGTAAATCTAATGAAATTTGAAGTGAATATAAGTCTTCGTAAAATCACGTGAAACTTGAAGGAATATAAGTCTTCAAAAACAGATGAAATTGAAGTGAATATAAGATCAAAAATCCGTGAAATTGAAGTGAATATAAATCTTAAAAAAACTGATGAAATTTGAAGTGAATATAAGTCTCTAAAAACTGTGAAAATTGAAGTGAAATATAAATCTTAAGATAATCAATGAAATTTGAAGTGAATATAAGTCTCAAAAATAAGATGAAATTTGAAGAAAATATAAATTTAAAAAAAACATGATGAAATTTGAAAATAAGTCTTCGAAAACTGTGAAATTTGAAGTGAATATAAGTCTTCTCAAAATTAATGAAATTAGAAGTGAATATAAGTCTTAAAATCCATTAAAATTGAAGTGAATATAAATCTTAAGATAACTGAAATTGAAGTGAATATAAGTCTTAGAAAATCGATGAAATTTAAGTGAATATAGTCTTCAAAAAACTGATGAAATTTAAGTGAATATAAGTCTTCGTGATAATTTGGAAATTTAAAGAATATAAGTCTCTTCAATAACTGTGAAATTTGAAGGAATATAAGTTCTTAAAATTAGATGAAATGAAGTGAATATAAGTCTTCCGATAGTTAAAGTGAACATAAATCTTAAGATAATCATAAAAATTGAAGTGAATATAAGTCTTTAGAAAATCAAATGAAATTTGAAGTGAATATAAGTCTTCTAAAACTGATGAAATTTGAAGTGAATATAAGTCTTCAAAATCCGTAAAATTATGAATATAAATCTTAAGATAATCTAATGAAATTTTAAGTGAATATAAGTTTTTGAAAATCCGATGAAATTTGAAGTGAATATAGTCTTAGTAAAAATCTAATAAAATGAAGTGAATATACATCTTAAGATAATCATGAAATTTGAAGTGATTAAGCTTCGTAAATCAATGAAATTTGAAGGAAATATAAATCTTAAAAAAATCTAATGAAATTTAAAGTGAAATAGTCTTTATTAACTGAAATTTGAAGTGAATATGTCTTTAAAATTAGATGAAATTTGAAGTGAATATGTCTCTCGTAAATTTGGTTAAAATTTAAGTGAATATAAGTCTTTAAAACTGATGAAATTTGAAGAACATAAACTTCATAATCTGATGAAATTTGAAGTGAATATAAATCTCAAAAAAAAACTGATTAAATTTGAAGTGAATATAAGTCTTCTAAATCTGATAAAATTTGAAGTTATTATAAGTGTTTAGAAAACTGATGAAATTTGAAGTGAATATAAGTCTTTAGAAAACTGATTAAAATTCTATGAATATAAGTCAATGTAAAACTGGTGAAATTGGTGAATATAACCTTGAAAACTATGAAAATTGAAGCAACATAAATCTAAGATAATTTGATGAAATTTTAGTGAATATAAACCTCGTAAAATCGAAAATTTGAAGTGAATATAAGTCTCTGAAAAATATGAAATTGAAGTGAATATAAGTCTTCAAAAATCTTATGAAAATTGAAGTGAATATAAATCTTAAGATAATCCGGTGAAATTTGAAGTGAATATAATCGTAAAATCTCACAAAATTTGAAGTGAATATAAGTCTTCAAAAACTAAAATTGAAGTGAACATAATTTTAAGATAATCATGAAATTCGTTGAATATAAGTCTCGTAAAAATCATGAAATTTGAAGTGAATATAAATCTTAAAAATCCGATAAAATTCAAGTGAATGGCGTTTAAAATCGTAAAAAAATTGAATTGAATATAAGTCTTCGTGAAATCTAGTTGAAACTGAATATAAATCTAATATAACTGAAATTGAATGAAATATAAGTCTTCAGCAAATCTGGGTGAAATTGAAGTGAATATAAGTCTTCAAAACGAATGAAATATAGTGAATATAAGTCCCAAAACTGATGAAAATCTGAAGTGAACATAATCTAAGATAACGGATAAATTTGGTATAAGTCTTCGTAAAACTGTGGAAATTGAAGTGAATATAAGTCTTCAAAAAATCTTATGAAATTGAAACAGAACATAAATCTAAGATAATCTGATGAAATTTGGTGAATATAAGTCTTCGTAAAACTGATGAAATTTGAAGTAATATAAAGTCCAAAAAATCTTTTAAAATTGAAGTAAACATAAATCTTAAGATAATCCGATGAATGAATATAAGTCTCGTAAAATCAGTGAAATTTGAAGGAAGTTATAAACTTTAAAAAAATCTGGAAGGAATGAAGTGAATAAAAGTTTTCGTAAAATATGGTGAAAATTGAATTGAATATAAGTTCGTGAAATCTAATTAAAATTAGTCAACATAAATCTTATTATATAATCCATGAAATTTGACATGAATATAAGTCTCTCTAAAACTGGAAATTGAGTGAATAGTCGTTCAAAACTCGCATGTTTGAAGTGAATATAAGTCTTCTAAAATCTATTGAAAATTGAAGCGGCAACTTAAGATAATCGAAATTTGAAGTGAATATAAGTCTTCATAAACTGAAATTTGAAGTGAATATAAGTCTTCTAAAATTAGATGAAATTGAAGTGAAATAAGTCTTCGTAAAATCCGTGAAAACTGGAAGTGAATATAAGTCTTCGTAAAATCATGAAATTTGAAGCATATAAAATCCTAAGATAACTGATGAAATTTGAAGTGAATATGTCTCAAAAAATCTTAAAACGAAGTGAATATAAGTACCTAAAATCGAAGAAAATTTGAAGTGACCAAAGAAGGTCATGGTGAAAATTAAAGTAATATAAATCTTAAGATAATCTCAAGAAATTTAAAGAATATAAGTCTTCTAAAATCCGTTAAATTCAAGTGAATATAAGTCTTCGAAATTAAGAAATTTGAAGTGAATCAAATCTTTGGTGATAATCAATGAAATTTTGGTGAATATAGTCTTCGTAAAATCATGAAAATTGAAATAATAGTCCTCAAAAACCATGAAATTTGAAGTGAATATAAGTCTTTATAAAATATGGTGAAAAATTTGAGGTGAATATAACCAGATAACTGGATGAAATTTGAAGTGAAATACCTCAAAAATCCATGAAATTTGAAGTGAATATAAGTCTTCAAAAATCTTATAAAAATTAAGTGAACATAACTCTAAGAAAACTGGGCGAAATTGGTGAGGAAATAGGTTCTAAAACTGCAAAATTTGAAGGAATATAAGTCTTAAGAAAATTAAGTGAAATTTGAAATGAATATGTCTTCGTAAAATCTGTGAAAATCGTTGAATATAAGTTCTAAAATCCATGAAATTTGAAGTGATATAATCTTTAAGATAATCATGAAATTTTGAAGTGAATATAAGTCTTCACAAAATCATGAAACGAAGTGAATATAAGTCTTCAAAAATCTAATGAAATTTAAGTGAATATGTTCTCGTAAAATATGGTGAAAATTGAAGTGAATATAAATCTTAAGATAATCATGAAATTTGGTGAATATAAGTCTTCACAAAATCTAATGAAATATGGTGAATATAATTCTTCAAAAATCTTTTATGACAAGTGAATATACATCTTAAGATAACTAAAAATGTGAAGTGGTTGAAATGTCTTCAAAAATTGATGAAATTGAAGTGAATATAAGTCTTCGTAAATCGTGAAATTTGAAGTGAATATAAGTCTCGAAAATTAGATGAAAAGTGAATATAAGTCTTCGTAAATCGTTAAAATTGAAGTGAATATAAATCTCAAATAACCGATGAAATTGGAAGTGAAGCCTTAGAAAACTGCAAAATTGAAGTGAACATAACTAAGATAACTGCTTGAAATTTGAAGTGAATATAAGTCTTCAAGAAATCATGAAATTTGAAGTGAATATAATCTTTAAAAACTTAAAATTGGGTGAATATATCTTAAGATAACTGATGAAATTTGATGAATATAAGTCTTCGTAAAAACTGTGAAATTTGAAGTGAATATAAGTCTTCAGAAATTCGAAGGAAATTGAAGTGAACTTAACTTAAGATAATCGATGAAATTTTAAATGAATATAAGTCTTCGTAAAACTGGTGAAAATTGAAGTGAATATAAGTCTCTAAAACTGATGAAATTTGAAGTGAATATAAGTTCTAAATATGGTGAAATTGAAGTGAATATAACTTCAAGATAATATGATGAAATTTAAGTGAATATATGTTTCTGCCAAAATCATGAAATTTGAAGTGAATATAAGTCTTCAAAAATCTTATGAAAATTGGAAGTGAATACATCTAAGAAAACCCGATGAAATTTGAAGTGAATATAAGTCTTCGTGAAAACTGAAACTCATGAATATAAGTTAAAGAAAATTAAGTGAATTTGAAGTGAATATAAGTCTTCGTAAAACTGTGAAATGAAGTGAATATAAGTCTTCGTAAAATCATGAAATTTGAGCGGATAATCAATCTTAAGAACTGGGAAATTAAAAATAAGTCTTCACAAAATCGATGAAATTTGAAGTGAATATAAGTCTTCAAAAATCTAATGAAATTTGAAGTGAATATAAGTCTTCTAAAATATGATGAAAATTGAAGTGAATATAAATCTTAAGATAACTGATGAAATTTGAAGTGAATATAAGTCTCGTAAAATCTAATGAAATTTGAAGTGAATATAATCTTCAAAAACTTATGAAAATTGAAGTGAAATATACATCTTAAGATAACTCTGAAATAATGAAGTGAATATAAGTCTTCGTAAAATTTGATGAAATTTAGTGAATATAAGTTTCGTAAAAACCGTGAAATTTGAAGTGAATATAAGTCTTCGTGAAAATTAGATGAATTTAAGTGAATATAAGACTCGTAATCGTTGAAAATTGAAGTGAATATAATCTAAAATAACTGATGAAATTTGAAGTGAATATAAGTCTTAGAAAACGTAAAATGAAGTGAATATAAATCTTAAAATAACTGATGAAATTTGAAGTGAATATAAGTCTTCATAAACCATGAAATATGAAGTGAATATAAGTCTTCAAAAACTTATGAAAATTGAAGTGAACATATATCTTAAGATAACTGATGAAATTTGAAGTGAATATAAGTCTCGTAAAATCAAGTGAAATTTGAAGTGAATATAAGTCTTCGTAAATTTAATGAAATTTGAAGTGAACTTAAACTTAAGATAATCGATGAAATTTTAAATGAATATAAGTCTCGTAAAATCTGATGAAAATTGAAGTGAATATAAGTCTTCTGAAAATCCGATGAAATTTGAAGTGAATATAAGTCTTTATAAAATATGGTGAAAATTGAGGTGAACATAAATCTTAAGATAATCTGATGAAATTTGAAGTGAATATATAAGTTTTCACAAAACTGATGAAATTTGAAGTGAATATAAGTCTTCAAAAATCTTATGAAATTGAAGTGAACATACATCTTAAGAAAATCGTGAAATTTGAAGTGAATATAAGTCTTCGTAAAATCGTAAAATTGAAGTGAATATAAGTTTAAGAAAATTAAGTGAAATTTGAAATGAATATAAGTCTTCTTAAAACTGTGAAAATCATGAATATAAGTCTTCGTAAAATCGATGAAATTAAGTGATATAAATCTTAAGATAATCATGAAATTTGAAGTGAATATAAGTCTTCAGAAAATCATGAAATTTGAAGTGAATATAAGTCTTCAAAAATCTAATGAAATTGAAGTGAATATAAGTCTTCAAAAATATGGTGAAAATTGAGGTGACCATAAATCTTAAGATAATCTGATGAAATTTGAAGTGAATATAAGTCTTCAAAAATCAAATGAAATATGAAGTGAATATAATTCTTCAAAAATCTTATGAAATTGAAGTGAACATACATCTTAAGATAATCTGTTGAAATATGAAGTGAATATAAGTCTTCAGAAAATTTGATGAAATTTGAAGTGAATATAAGTTTTCGAAAACCGTGAAACTTGAAATGAATATAAGTCTTCGAAAATTAGATGAAATTAAGTGAATATAAGTCTTCGTAAATCTAGTGAAATTGAAGTGAACATAAGTCTTAAGATAATCTGATGAAATATGAAGTGAATATATGTGTTCAGAAAATCTGATGAAATTTGATGTGAATATAAGTCTTCAAAAAATACTTTTAAAATTGAAGTAAACATACATCTTAAGATAATCTGATGAAATTTGAAGTGAATATAAGTCTTCAAAAAATCTGATAAATTTGAAGGAAGTATAAATCTTAAAAGAATCTGATGAAATTTGAAGTGAATATAAGTTTTCAGAAAATATGGTGAAAATTGAATAGAATATAAGTCTTCAGAAAATCTAGTTAAAATTAAAGTGAACCTAAATCTTAATATAATCTGGTGAAATATGAAATGAATATAAGTCTTCATAAAATCTGAGGAAATTTGAAGTGAATATAAGTCTTCAGAAAATCAAATGAAATATGAAGTGAATATAAGTCTTCGTAAATCATGAAAATTGAAGTGAATATAAATCTTGGATAATCTGATGAAATTTGAAGTGAATATAAGTCTTCATAAAATCTGTAAATTTGAAGTGAATATAAGTCTTCAAAATTAGATGAAATTTGAAGTGAATATAAGTCTCTCGTAAAACCCGGTTAAAATTGAAGTGAATATAATTCTTCATAAAATCTGATGAAAATTGAAGTGAATATAAGTCCTCAAAAAATCTGATGAAATTTGAAGTGAATATAAGTCTTTATAAAATATGGTGAAAATTTAGGGGAACATAAATCTTAAGATAATAATGAAATTTGAAGTGAATATAAGTCACAAAATCGATGAAATTTGAAGTGAATATAAGTCTTCAAAAATCTTATGAAAATTGAAGTGAATATACATCTTAAGAAAACTGATGAAATTTGAGTGAATATAAGTCTTCAAAAACTGAAATTTGAAGTGAATATAAGTTTAAGAAAATTAATGAAATTTGAAATGAATATAAGTCTTCGTAAAATCTGTTGAAATTTAGTGAATATAAGTCTCAAAAACTGATGAAATTTGAAGTGATATAAATCTTAAGATAATCATGAAATTTTAAGTGAATATAGTCTTCAAAATCATGAAATTTGAAGTGAATATAAGTCTTCAAAAAATCTAATGAAATTTGAAGTGAATATAAGTCTTCAAAAAATATGGTGAAAATTGAGTGAATATAAATCTTATCGATGAAATTGAAGTGAATATAAGTCTCACAAAATCTAATGAAATTTGAAGTGAATATAATTCTTCAAAATATCTTATGAAAATTGAAGTGAACATACATCTTAAGATAATCTGTTGAAATATGAAGTGAATATAATAAGTCTTCAGAAAATTTGATGAAATATGAAGTGAATATAAGTTTTAAAAATCCGTGAAACTTGAAATGAATATAAGTCTTCGAAAATTAGATGAAATTAAGTGAATATAAGTCTTCTAAATCTAGTTGAAAAGTGAACATAAATCTTAAGATAATCGATGAAATTTGAAGTGAATATATCTTCGTAAAACTGATGAAATTTGAATGAATATAAGTCTTCAAAAATCTTTAAAATTGAAGTGAATATACATCTTAAGATAATCGATGAAATTTAGTGAATATAAGTCTTCAAAAAATCTGATAAATTTGAAGGAAATATAAATCTTAAAAGAATCTGATGAAATTTGAAGTGAATATAAGTTTTCAGAAAATATGGTGAAAATTGAATTGAATATAAGTCTTCAGAAAATCTAGTTAAAATTAAAGTGAACCTAAATCTTAATATAATCTGGTGAAATTTGAAATGAATATAAGTCTTCATAAAATCTGAGGAAATTTGAAGTGAATATAACTCTTCAGAAAATCAAATGAAATATGAAGTGAATATAAGTCTTCAGAAAATCTGTTGAAAATTGAAGTGAACATAAATCTTAGGAAAATCGGATAAATTTGAAGTGAATATAAGTCTTCATAAAATCTGTGAAGTTTGAAGTGAATATAAGTTTCATAAAATTAGATGAAATTTGAAGTGAATATAAGTCTCGTAAAATCTGTGAAATTGAAGTGAATATAAGTCTTCATAAACTCTGATGAAATTTGAAGTGAATATAAGTCTTTATAAAATATGGTGAAAATTGAGGTGAACATAAATCTTAAGATAATCTGATGAAATTTGAAGTGAATATATGTTTTCACAAAATCTGATGAAATAAGAAGTGAATATAATTCTTCAAAAAATCTTATGAAAATTGATGTGAACATACATCTTAAGAAAATCAGTTGAAATTTGAGGTGAATATAAATCTTAAGAAAATCCGTAAAATTGAAGTGAATATAAGTTTAAGAATATTAATGAAATTTGAATGAATATAAGTCTCGTAAAATCTAGTTAAAATTGAAGTGAATATAAGTCTCGTAAAATCATGAAATTTGAAGTGATCATAAGTCTTAAGATAATTTGTGAAATTTAAGTGAATATAAGTCTTCAAAAATCATGAAATTGAGTGAATATAAGTCTTCAAAAAATCTAATGAAATTTGAAGTGAATATAAGTCTTCAGAAAATATGGTGAAAATTGAGGTGACCATAAATCTTAAGATAATCTGATGAAATTTGAAGTGAATATAAGTCTTCACAAAATCTAATGAAATATGAAGTGAATATAATTCTTCAAAAAATCTTATGAAAATTGAAGTGAACATACATCTTAAGATAATTTGTTGAAATATGAAGTGAATATAAGTCTTCAGAAAATTTGATGAAATTTGAAGTTAATATAAGTTTTCAGAAAATCTGGTGAAACTTGAAGTGAATATAAGTCTTCAGAAAATTAGATGAAATTTGAAATGAATATAAGACTTCAGAAATCTGGTTAAAATTGAAGTGAACATAAATCTTAAAATAATTTGATGAAATTTGAAGTGAATATAAGTCTTTAGAAAATCTGGTAAAAATTGAAGTGAACATAAATCTTAAGATAATCTGTTGAAATTTGAAGTGAATATAAGTCTTCACAAAATCTGATGAAATATGAAGTGAATATAATTCTTCAAAAATCTTATGAAAATTGAAGTGAACATATATCTTAAGATAATCTGATGAAATTTGAAGTGAATATAAGTCTTCGGAAAACTGGTTAAAGTTGAAGTGAATATAAGTCTTCAAAAATTCTGATGAAATTTGAGGTGAACTTAAATCTTAAGATAATCAGATGAAATTTTAAATGAATATAAGTCTCGTAAAATCATGAAAATTGAAGTGAATATAAGTCTTCAGAAAATCTGATGAAATTTGAAGTGAATATAAGTCTTTATAAAATATGGTGAAAATTGAGGTGAATATAAATCTTAAGATAATCTGATGAAATTTGAAGTGAATATAAGTTTTCACAAAATCTGATGAAATATGAAGTGAATATAATTCTTCAAAAAATCTTATGAAAATTGATGTGAACATACATCTTAAGAAAATCTGTTGAAATTTGAGGAGAATATAAGTCTTCAGAAAATCTGGTAAAACTTGAAGTGAATATAAGTTTAAGAAAATTAGGTGAAATTTAAAGTGAATATAAGTCTCGTAAAATCGTTAAAATGAAGTGAATATAAGTCTTCGTAAAATCATGAAATTTGAAGTGAATATAATCTTAAGATAATCAATGAAATTTGAAGTGAATATAAGTCTTCAAAATCGATGAAATTGAAGTGAATATAAGTCTTCAGAAAATCTGATGAAATTAGAAGTGAATATAAGTCTTCAAAAAATATGGGGAAAATTGAAGTGAACATAAGTCTTAAGATAATCTGATGAAATTTGAAGTGAATATAAGTCTTCAAAAATCTAATGAAATATGAAGTGAATATAATCCGTCAAAAATTCTTATGAAAATTGAAGGGAACATACATCTTAAGATAATCAGTTGAATTATGAAGTGAATATAAGTCTCGTAAAATTTGATGAAATTTGAAGTGAATATAAGTTTCTAAAACTGTGAAACTGAAGTGAATATAAGTCTTTAGAAAATTAGATGAAATTTGAAGTGAATATAAGTCTCGTAAATCTAGTGAAAATTGAAGTGAATATAAATCTTAAGATAATCAATGAAATTTAAAGTGAATATATGTGTTCAGAAAATCTGATGAAATTTGATGTGAATATAAGTCTTCAAAAAATCCTTTTAAAATTGAAGTAAACATACATCTTAAGATAATCTGATGAAATTTGAAGTGAATAAAAGTCTTCTAAAACTGATAAATTTGAATGAATATAAATCTTAAAAAATTTGATGAAATTGAAGTGAATATAAGTTTAAAATATGGTGAAAATTTAATTGAATATAAGTCTCTAAAATCTAGTTAAAATTAAAGTGAACCTAAATCTTAATATAATCTAGTGAAATTTGAAAAGAATATAAGTCTTCATAAAATCTGAGGAAATTTGAAGTGAATATAAGTTTTCAGAAAATCAGATGAAATATGAAATGAATATAAGTCTTCAGAAAATCTGTTGAAAATTGAAGTGAACATAAATCTTAGGATAATCAGATAAATTTGAAGTGAATATAAGTCTTCATAAAATCTGGTAATACTTGAAGTGAATATAAGTTTCATAAAATTAGATGAAATTTGAAGTGAATATAATTCTTCAGAAAATCTGGTTAAAATGGAAGTGAATATAAGTCTTCATAAAATCTGATGAAATTTGAAGTGAACATAAATCTTAAGATAATCTGATGAAAATTGAAGTGAATATAAGTCTTCATAAAATCTGATGAAATTTGAAGTGAATATAAGTCTTCAAAAAATCTAATGAAATTTGAAGTGAATATAAGTCTTCAAAAAATATGGTGAAAATTGAGTTGACCATAAATCTTATCTGATGAAATTTGAAGTGAATATAAGTCTTCACAAAATCTAATGAAATATGAAGTGAATATAATTCTTCAAAATATCTTATGAAAATTGAAGTGAACATACATCTTAAGATAATCTGTTGAAATATGAAGTGAATATAATAAGTCTTCAGAAAATTTGATGAAATATGAAGTGAATATAAGTTTTCAGAAAATCTGGTGAAACTTGAAATGAATATTAGTCTTCAGAAAATTAGATGAAATTTGAAGTGAATATAAGACTTCAGAAATCTAGTTTAAATTGAAGTGAACATAAATCTTAAGATAATCTGATGAAATTTGAAGTGAATATATGTGTTCAGAAAATCTGATGAAATTTGATGTGAATATAAGTCTTCAAAAAATCCTTTTAAAATTGAAGTAAACATACATCTTAAGATAATCTGATGAAATTTGAAGTGAATATAAGTCTTCAAAAAATCTGATAAATTTGAAGGAAATATAAATCTTAAAAGAATCTGATGAAATTTGAAGTGAATATAAGTTTTCAGAAAATATGGTGAAATTGAAGTGAATATAAGTCTTCGTAAAATCTAGTTAAAATTAAGTGAATATAAATCTTAATATAATCTGGTGAAATTTGAAATGAATATAAGTCTTCATAAAATCTGAGGAAATTTGAAGTGAATATAACTCTTCAGAAAATCAAATGAAATATGAAGTGAATATAAGTCTTCAGAAAATCTGTTGAAAATTGAAGTGAACATAAATCTTAGGAAAATCGGATAAATTTGAAGTGAATATAAGTCTTCATAAAATCTGGTAATACTTGAAGTGAATATAAGTTTCATAAAATTAGATGAAATTTGAAGTGAATATAAGTCTTCAGAAAATCTGGTTAAAATTGAAGTGAATATAAGTCTTCATAAACTCTGATGAAATTTGAAGTGAATATAAGTCTTTATAAAATATGGTGAAAATTGAGGTGAACATAAATCTTAAGATAATCTGATGAAATTTGAAGTGAATATATGTTTTCACAAAATCTGATGAAATAAGAAGTGAATATAATTCTTCAAAAAATCTTATGAAAATTGATGTGAACATACATCTTAAGAAAATCTGTTGAAATTTGAGGAGAATATAAATCTTAAGAAAATCTGGTAAAACTTGAAGTGAATATAAGTTTAAGAATATTAAGTGAAATTTGAAATGAATATAAGTCTTCAGAAAATCTAGTTAAAATTGAAGTGAATATAAGTCTGCAGAAAATCTGATGAAATTTGAAGTGATCATAAGTCTTAAGATAATTTGCTGAAATTTTAAGTGAATATAGGTCTTCACAAAATCTGATGAAATTTGAAGTGAATATAAGTCTTCAAAAAATCTAATGAAATTTGAAGTGAATATAAGTCTTCAGAAAATATGGTGAAAATTGAGGTGACCATAAATCTTAAGATAATCTGATGAAATTTGAAGTGAATATAAGTCTTCACAAAATCTAATGAAATATGAAGTGAATATAATTCTTCAAAAAATCTTATGAAAATTGAAGTGAACATACATCTTAAGATAATTTGTTGAAATATGAAGTGAATATAAGTCTTCAGAAAATTTGATGAAATTTCAAGTTAATATAAGTTTTCAGAAAATCTGGTGAAACTTGAAGTGATTATAAGTCTTCAGAAAATTAGATGAAATTTGAAATGAATATAAGACTTCAGAAATCTGGTTAAAATTGAAGTGAACATAAATCTTAAAATAATTTGATGAAATTTGAAGTGAATATAAGTCTTTAGAAAATCTAGTATTGAAGTGAACATAAATCTTAAGATAATCTGTTGAAATTTGAAGTGAATATAAGTCTTCACAAAATCTGATGAAATATGAAGTGAATTTAATTCATCAAAAAATCTTATGAAAATTGAAGTGAACATATATCTTAAGATAATCTGATGAAATTTGAAGTGAATATAAGTCTTCAGAAAATCTGGTTAAAGTTGAAGTGAATATAAGTCTTCAGAAATTCTGATGAAATTTGAGGTGAACTTAAATCTTAAGATAATCAGATGAAATTTTAAATGAATATAGGTCTTCAGAAAATCTGATGAAAATTGAAGTGAATATAAGTCTTCAGAAAATCTGATGAAATTTGAAGTGAATATAAGTCTTTATAAAATATGGTGAAAATTGAGGTGAACATAAATCTTAAGATAATCTGATGAAATTTGAAGTGAATATATGTTTTCACAAAATCTGATGAAATATGAAGTGAATATAATTCTTCAAAAAATCTTATGAAAATTGATGTGAACATACATCTTAAGAAAATCTAGTGAAATTTGAGGAGAATATAAGTCTTCAGAAAATCTGGTAAAACTTGAAGTGAATATAAGTTTAAGAAAATTAAGTGAATTTTGAAATGAATATAAGTCTTCAGAAAATCTGGTTAAAATTGAAGTGAATATAAGTCTTCAGAAAATCTGATGAAATTTGAAGTGATCATAAATCTTAAGATAATCTGCTGAAATTTTAAGTGAATATAGGTCTTCACAAAATCTGATGAAATTTGAAGTGAATATAAGTCTTCAAAAAATCTAATGAAATTTGAAGTGAATATAAGTCTTCAAAAAATATGGTGAAAATTGAGGTGACCATAAATCTTAAGATAATCTGATGAAATTTGAAGTGAATATAAGTCTTCAAAAAATCTAATGAAATATGAAGTGAATATAATTCGTCAAAAATTCTTATGAAAATTGAAGGGAACATACATCTTAAGATAATCAGTTGAATTATGAAGTGAATATAAGTCTTCAGAAAATTTGATGAAATTTGACGTGAATATAAGTTTTCAGAAAATCTGGTGAAACTTGAAGTGAATATTAGTCTTTAGAAAATTAGATGAAATTTGAAGTGAATATAAGACTTCAGAAATCTAGTTAAAATTGAAGTGAACATAAATCTTAAGATAATCTGACGAAATTTAAAGTGAATATATGTGTTCAGAAAATCTGATGAAATTTGATGTGAATATAAGTCTTCAAAAAATCCTTTTAAAATTGAAGTAAACATACATCTTAAGATAATCTGATGAAATTTGAAGTGAATAAAAGTCTTCAGAAAATCTGATAAATTTGAATGAAATATAAATCTTAAAAGAATTTGATGAAATTTGAAGTGAATATAAGTTTTCAGAAAATATGGTGAAAATTTAATTGAATATAAGTCTTCAGAAAATCTAGTTAAAATTAAAGTGAACCTAAATCTTAATATAATCTAGTGAAATTTGAAAAGAATATAAGTCTTCATAAAATCTGAGGAAATTTGAAGTGAATATAAGTTTTCAGAAAATCAGATGAAATATGAAATGAATATAAGTCTTCAGAAAATCTGTTGAAAATTGAAGTGAACATAAATCTTAGGATAATCAGATAAATTTGAAGTGAATATAAGTCTTCATAAAATCTGGTAATACTTGAAGTGAATATAAGTTTCATAAAATTAGATGAAATTTGAAGTGAATATAATTCTTCAGAAAATCTGGTTAAAATTGAAGTGAATATAAGTCTTCATAAAATCTGATGAAATTTGAAGTGAACATAAATCTTAAGATAATCTGATGAAAATTGAAGTGAATATAAGTCTTCAAAAAATCTGATGAAATTTGAAGTGAATATAAGCCTTTATAAAATATGGTGAAAATTTAGGTGAACATAAATCTTAAGATAATCTGATGAAATTTGAAGTGAATATAAGTTTTCACAAAATCTGATGAAATATGAAGTGAATATAATTCTTCAAAAAATCTTATGAAAATTGATGTGAACATACATCTTTAGAAAATCTGTTAAAATTTGAGGAGAATATAAGTCTTCAGAAAATCTGGTAAAACTTGAAGTGAATATAAGTTAAAGAAAATTAAGTAAAATTTGAACTGAATATAAGTCTTCAGAAAATCTGGTTAAAATTTATGTGAATATAAGTCTTCAGAAAATCTGATGAAATTTGAAGTGATCATAAATCTTAAGATAATCTGATGAAATTTTAAGTGAATATAGGTCTTCACAAAATCTAATGAAATTTGAAGTGAATATAAGTCTTCAAATAATCTAATGAAATTTGAAGTGAAAATAAGTCTTCAGAAAATATGGTGAAAATTGAGGTGAACATAAATCTTAAGAGAATCTGATGAAATTTGAAGTGAATATAAGTCTTTAGAAAATCTAGTAAAAATTGAAGTGAACATAAATCTTAAGATAATCTGATGAAATTTGAAGTGAATTTAAGTCTTCACAAAATATGATGAAATATGAAGTGAATATAATTCTTCAAAAAATCTTATGAAAATTGAAGTGAACATACATTTTAAGATAATCTGTAGAAATTTGAGGAGAATATAAGTCTTCAGAAAATCTGGTAAAACTTGAAGTGAATATAAGTTTCAGAAAATTAGATAAAATTTGAAGTTTATATAAGTCTTTAGAAAATCTGGATAAAATTGAAGTGAATATAAGTCTTCAGAAAATCTGATGAAATTTGAAGTGAACATAAATCTTAAGATAATATGATAAATTTTAAGTGAATATAGGTCTTCACAAAATCTGATGAAATTTGAAGTGAATATAAGTCTTCAAAAAATCTAATGAAATTTGAAGTGAATATAAGTCTTCAGAAAATATGGTGAAAATTGAGGTGAACATAAATCTTAAGATAATCTGATGAAATTTGAAGTGAATATAAGTATTCACAAAATCTAATGAAATATGAAGTGAATATAATTCTTCAAAAAATCTTATGAAAATTGAAGTAATTTTACATCTTAAGATAATCTGTTGAAATATGAAGTGAACATAAGTCTTCAAAAAAGTTGATGAAATTTGAAGCGAATATAAGTTTTCAGAAAATCTGGTGAAACTTGAACTGAATATTAGTGTTCAGAAAATTAGATGAAATTTGAAGTGAATATAAGACTTCAAAAATCTAGTTAAAATTGAAGTAAACATACATCTTAAGATAATCTGATGAAATTTGAAGTGAATATAAGTCTTCAGAAAATCTGATGAAATTTGAAGGAAATATAAATCTTAAAAAAATCTGATGAAATTTGAAGTGAATATAAGTTTTCAAAAAATATGGTGAAAATTGAATTGAATATAAGTCTTCAGAAAATCTAGTTTAAATTAAAGTGATCCTAAATCTTAATATAATCTGGTGAAATTTGAAATGAATATAAGTCTTCATAAAATCTGAGGAAATTTGAAGTGAATATAAGTCTTCAGAAAATCAGATGAAATATGAAGTGAATATAAGTCTTCATAAAATCTGTTGAAAATTGAAGTGAACATAAATCTTAGGATAATCGGATAAATTTGAAGTGAATATAAGTCATCATAAAATCTTGTAATACTTGAAGTGAATATAAGTTTCATAAAATTATATGAAATTTGAAGTGAATATAAGTCTTCAGAAAATCTGGTTAAAGTTGAAGTGAATATAAGTCTTCAGAAATTCTGATGAAATGTGAAGTGAACTTAAATCTTAAGATAATCTGATGAAATTTTAAGTGAATATAGGTCTTCAGAAAATCTGATGAAAATTGAAGTGAACATAAGTCTTCAGAAAATCTGATGATATTTGAAGTGAATATAAGTCTTTATAAAATATGGGGAAAATTGAGGTGAACATAAATCTTAAGATAATCTGATGAAATTTGAAGTGAATATAAGTTTTCACAAAATCTGATGAAATATGAAGTGAATATAATTCTTCAAAAAATCTTATGAAAATTGATGTGAACATACATCTTATGAAAAACTATTAAAATTTGAGGAGAATATAAGTCTTCAGAAAATCTGGTAAAACTTGAAGTGAATATATGTTTAAGAAAATTAAGTGAAATTTGAAGTGAATATAAGTCTTAAGAAAATCTGGTTAAAATTGAAGTGAATATAAGTCTTCAGAAAATCTGATGAAATTTGAAGTGATCATAAATCTTAAGATAATCTGATTAAATTATAAGTGAATATAGGTCTTCACAAAATCTGATGAAATTTGAATTGAATATAACTCTTCAAAAAATCTAATGAAATTTGAAGTGAAAATAAGTCTTCAGAAAATATGGTGAAAATTGAGAGTGAACATAAATCTTAAGATAATCTGATGAAATTTGAAGTGAATTTAAGTCTTCACAAAATCTAATGAAATATGAAGTGAATATAATTCTTCAAAAAATCTTATCAAAATTGAAGTGAACATAAATCTTAAGATAATGTGTTGAAATTTGAAGTGAATACAAGTCTTCAGAAAATCTGATGAAATATGAAGGAAATATAAATCTTAAAAAAATCTGATGAAATTTGAAGTGAATGTAAGTCTTCAGAAAATCTGGTGAAACTTGAAGTGTATATAAGTCTTCTGAAAATTAGATGAAATTTGAAGTGAATATAAGTTTTCAGAAAATCAGGTTTAAATTAAAGTGAATATAAATCTTAAGATAATCTGATGAAATTTGAAGTGAATATAAGTCTTCAGAAAATCTGATGAAATTTGAAGTGAATATAAGTCTTCAAACAATCTTTTTAAAATTGAAGTGAACATAAATATTAATATAATCTGATAAAATTTAAAGTGAATAATAAGTCTTTAGAAAATCAGATGAAATTTGAAGGAAAAAAAATCTTAAAAAAATCTGATGAAATTTGAAGTGAATATAAGTCTTCAGAAAATTAGATGAAATTTGAAGTGAATATAAGTCTTCAGAAAATCTGGTTAAAATTGAAATGAACATAAATCTTAAGATAAGGTGAAGAAATTTGAAGTGAATATAAGTCTTCAAAAAATCTGATGAAATTTGAAGGAAATATAAATCTTAAAAAACTCTGATTAAAATTTGAAGTGAATATTGTAACACCCCTTCTAATTTACCCGCGATTATATATTTTTAATCAGAGTTTTAAATTACATAACTAGAGGCATCACAATTTAAATAATTCAAATAACTAAAAACAATAATCATGTCGTTTTAACTGAAGAACGTATTAAATGAAACCAATGAATTATGTTTAAGCAGCGGAAAAATAACATAAACTCCGGAATGGTACAAATCAATAATTGTTGCAAAACATATATCAAAACATAACTAAAACAGCCAGTTTAAATCCATAAAATCTCATCAACCGTTCCCCTGTGTTACCACTACCAGAGCATGACACTGACACGCGGACTAACTAAGTAGCACAACTCTAAGAGCTATCCTCACCACTTCTCGAGCAGCTATACTCCTCAATCTGAAGTCATCAATGTAAGGGTGAGATTTCATCAAGATTAAAATGCATTATACATTTCTCAAAACAATAAAATAACTGATTCATTATTCACCCTTATTAACAGTATTAGCATACGATTCATGAATACAAACACACAGATCATTAGACAAACAGCAACAATCAATACAATTATAACACTGGAAACAATCCTAACATGTTATAATTACATATGCAATGTAGACTCAATTGCATGTGGTACCAATCGTGAACCAAGTCCACACTGCTTCGCTTTACACCTCGAAAACAAATATAATTCAATGATTCACCATACATCATCGGGTCAAGAATCTAGCCTCACTACATCCGCTCACTAGGTAAGTTTATTCCTCCGCAAGTTCAATTCCGCATAAATGGGAATGAACCATCAACAAATGCTTATGCATGCAAGCAATGCAACCTAAATCAACGGAATATGATCAATACATAATTCCACAATGCCATCACCAATATATATCACATGATAACTCAATCATAATGGATAACAGTACAACATAATCATGAAACAATTTTCACAAGCATAAATATGCCAAACGCTTACCCTTCAATTAGTAAGACTATCATCGTATAAATATAAAGAATAATTCATGAGATCAAGCATTCATGAATATACAAGATCAACAAAAACATATAATAGCAATATAATCATAATTATATACCGTTAATCACAACACATAGAATTAACATACAAAGACATATATGCGAAAATATTTCACGAATCATAACGAATTCTTATTACGGAAACCATTAATTCCTTAAGATCTCAATTTGGTTTTGAAAATGTTATTACAGATAGTAATTGCTCTAAGCTTTCCAACGATACCAACTACGCCTAAATCGAGTTACTAAAAGATATCATCGAAATCGTTTCAAAAATCCATGTTTCATCAACACAGATGATCGATGCATATGCTATGCATCGATTCATAATCATCTTGCATCGATCAAATAGTTATGCATCGATGCATACATTAAATTTCAAATTTTCAAAATATTAAGATGTGTCATTAATATGAAACTTGCATCGATGCATACCGTTGGCCCACGATCGATGCATAAGATCTTGCATCGATGCATAGCTTTTCCTTACTTATTTTTCTAAAATTCCACAACTTGTATCGATGCAAGTATCAGACCCATACACGTTGATTTTCCTCAAAACCCGCTTAATCATACGAATTTCCATTAATTCTAATCATCACCAAACGAATACTAACCCCAAGATAATTAATTCATGAAAATCACATACTTTTGATTAGGAATATGTTTTCCAATTAACCTAGAATTATTCCACATCAATCTAATCATTCTTAACAATTCCAATTACGGTTTTACTTCGGATTATAACATTAGGGAATATTTAATCATTCCAATTCGAGATTTCTAAGATTCGATTCGTTCTAATGATCATCAAACCCCATAAGGCATAAAAACCAGATTCAATCCCCCTTACCTCACGATGAATCCTCCACACACCTCCAATTCAACCTAACACCCCCGACCTTCCTTTTAATTAAATAATTAATTAATCCATTTAATCCAAAAATATTATTAATTAAGTCTTTAATTAAATTAATAATTAAATTCCTAATTATTTAATACTTGAATTAATTTGGGGTGTCACAAATATAAGTCTTCAGAAAATTTGGTGAAACTTGATGTTAATATAAGTCTTCAGAAAATTAGATGAAATTTGAAGTGAATATAAGTCTTCCGAATATCTTGTTAAAATTGAAGTGAACATAAATCTTAAGATAATCTGACAAATTTGAAGTGAATATATGTCTCGTAAAATCATGAAATTTTAAGTGAATAATAGTCTTCGTAAAATCGATGAAATTTAAAGTGAATATAAGTCTTCAGATAATCTGGCAAAATTTGAAGTTAATATAAGTCTCCAAAAAATCTGGTGAAACCTGAAGTGAATATAAGTCTTCAGAAAATTAGATAAAATTTGAAGTGAATATAAGTATTCGTAACTGTTAAAATTGAAGTAAACATAAATCTTAAGATAATCGATGAAATTTGAAGTGAATATAAGTCTCGTAAATTCGATGAAATTTGAAGTGAATTTAAGTCTCGTAAAATCGATGAAATGTGAAGTGAATATAAGTCTTCAGAAAGTCTGTGAAAATTGAAGTGAACATAAATCTTAAGATAATCTGATGAAATTTGAAGTGAATATAAGTCTTCAGAAAATTATATGAAATTTGAAGTGAATATAAGTCTTCAGAAAATCTGGTTAAAATTGAAGTGAACATAAATCTTAAGATAATGTGATGAAATTTGAAGTGACTATAAGTCTTCAGAAAATCTGATGAAATTTGAAGGAAATATAAATCTTAAAAAAATCTGATGATATTAGAAGTGAATATAAGTCTTCAGAAAATCTGGTGAAACTTGAAGTGAATATAAGTCTTCAAGAAATTAGATGAAATTTGAAGTGAATATAAGTCTTCAGAAAATCAGGTTAAAATTATAGTGAACATAAATCTTTAGATAATCTGACAAATTTGAAGTGAATATATGTCTTCAGAAAATCAGATGAAATATTAAGTGAATAATAGCCTTCAGAAAGTCTGGTGAAATTTAAAGTGAATATAATCTTCAAATAATCTGGCGAAATTTGAAGTTAATATAAGTCTCCAAAAAATCTGTTGAAACCTGAAGTGAATATAAGTTTTTGAGAAAACTAGATGAAATTTGAAGTGAATATAAGTTTTCATAAATCTATTTAAAATTGAAGTGAACATAAATCTTAAGATAATCTGATGAAATTTGAAGTGAATATAAGTCTTTAGAAAATCTGATGAAGTTTGAATTGAATATAAGTCTTCAAAAAATCTTAAGAAAATTGAAGGGAACATACATCTTAAGATAATCTGAAGAAATTTGAAATAAACATAAATCTTAAGATAATATGATGAAATTTGAAGTGAATATAAGTCTTCAGAAAATCCAATGAAATTTGAAGGAAATATAAATCTTCAAAAAATCTGATGAAACTTGAAGTGAATATAAGTCTTCAAAATATCTTGTGAAAATTGAAGTGAACATACATCTTAAGATAATTTGATGAAATATGAAGTGAATATTAGTATTCAGAAAATCCAACCAAATTTGAAGGAAATATAAATCTTAAAAATATTTGATGAAATTTGAAGTGAATATAAGTCTTCAGAAAATCTGGTGAAACTTGAATAGAAGTCTTCAGAAAATTAGATGAAATTTGACGTGAATATAAGTCTTCAGAAAATCTGGTTAAAGTTGAAGTGAACATTAATCTTAAGATAATCTAACAAATTTGAAGTGAATATATGTCTTCAGAAAATCTGATGAAATTTTAAGTGAATATCAGTCTTCAAGAAGTCTCACGAAATTTAAAGTGAATATATGTCTTCAGATAATCTGGCGAAATTTGGAGTAAATATAAGTCACTAAAAAATCTTGTGAAACCTGAAGTGAATATAACACTTTAAAAAATTAGATGAAATTTGAAGTCAATATAAGTGTTCAGAAATCTGGTTAAAATTGAAGTGAACATAAATCTTAAGATAATCTGATGAAATTTGAAGCGAATATAAGTCTTCAGAAAATCTGGTGAAAATTGAAGTGAATATAAGTCTTCAGAAAATCTGATGAAATTTGAAGTGAATATAAGTCTTCAGAAAATCTGGTGAAAATTGAAGTGAACATTAATCTTAAGATAATTTCATGAAATTTTAAGTGAATATAAGTCATCAGAAAATCTGATGAAATTTTAAGTGAGTAATAGTCTTCAGAAAGTCTGATGAAATTTATAGTGAATATAAGTCTTCAAATAATCTGGTAAAAATTGAATTGAACATAAATCTTTAGATAATCTGATCAAATTTGGAGTAAATATAAGTCTTTAGAAAAACTGATGAAGTTTGAAGTGAATCTAAGTCTTTAAAAAATCTTATTAAAATTGAAGTGAACATACATCTTAAGATAATCTGAGGAAATTTGAAGTGAACATAAATCTTAAGATAATATGATGAAATTTGAAGTGAATATAAGTCTTTAAAAAATCTGGTGAAAACTAAAGTGAACATAAATCTTAAGATAATATGACAAAATTTAAAGTGAATATAAGTCTTCAGAAAATCCGATGAAATTTCAAGGAAAGATAAATCTTAGAAAAATCTAATGATATTTGAAGTGAATATAAGTCTTCAAAAAATCTGATGAAAATTGATGTGAATATAAGTCTTCAGAAAATCTGGTTAAAATTGAAGCGAACAAAAATCTTAATAAAATCAGATGAAATTTAAAGTGAATATAAGTCTTCAGAAAATCAGATGAAATTTGAAGGAAACATAAATCTTAAAAAAATCTGATGAAATTTGAATTGAATACAAGTCTTCAGAAAATCTGGTGAAACTTGAAGTGAATAGAAGTCTTCAGAAACTCAGATGAAATTTGAAGTGAATATAAGTCTTCAGAAAATTTAGTTAAAATTTAAGTGAACGTAAATCTTAAGATAATCTGACAAATTTGAAGTGAATATATGTCTTCATAAAATAAAATGAAATTTTAAGTGAATAATAGTCTTCATAAGTTTTATGAAATTTAAAGTGAATATAAGTCTTCTGAAATCTTTTAAAATTGAAGTGAACATAAATCTTAAGATAATATGATGAAATTTGAAGTGAATATAAGTCTTCAGAAAATCCGATGAAATTTGAACGAAATATAAATCTTAAAAAAATCTGATGAAATTTGATGTGAATATAAGTCTTTAGAAAATCTGGTGAAAATTGAAGTGAATATAAGTCTTCAGAAAATCTGGTTAAAATTGGAGTGAACATAAATCTTAATATAATCTAATGAAATTTAAAGTGAATGTAAGTCTTCAGAAAATCAGATGAAATTTGAAGGAAATATAAATCTTAGAAAAACCAGATGAATTTTGAAGTAAATATAAGTCTTCAGAAAATCTGGTGAAACTTAAAGTGAATATACGTCTTCAGAAAATTAGATGAAATTTTAAGTGAATATAAGTCTTTAGAAAATCAGGTTAAAATTGAAGTGAACATAAATCTTAAGATAATCTGACAAATTTGAAGTGAATATATGTCTTCAGAAAATCAGATGAATATTTAAGTGAATAATAGCCTTCAAAAAATCTGAATAAAATTGAAGTGCATATAAGTCTTCAAAAAATCTGGTGAAATTTGAACTGGATAAAAGTCTTCAGAAAATCTGGTGAAAATTGAAGTGAACATAAATCTTAAGATAATCTGATGAAATTTGAGGAGAATATAAGTCTTAGGAATATCCGATGAAATTTTAAGTGAATATAAGTCTTCAAAAAATATTGTGAAAATTGAAGTGAACATACATCATAAGATAATCTGATGAAATATGAAGTGAATATAAGACTTCATAAAATCAGATAAAATTTGAAGGAAATATAAATCTTAAAAATCTCTAACGAAATTTGAAGTAAAAATAAGTCTTCAGAAAATCTGGTGAAACTTGAAGTGAATATCAGTCTTCAGAAAATTAGATGAAATTTGACGTAAATATAAGTCTTCAGAAAATCTGGTTAAAATTGAAGTGAACATAAATCTTAAGATAATCTGATAAATTTGAAGCGAATATTTGTCTTTAGAAAATCTGATGAAATTTAAAGTGAATATAAGTCTTCAGATAATCTAGCGAAATTTGAAGTTGATATACGTCTTCAAAATATCTGGTGAAACTTGAAGTGAATATAATTCTTCAAAAATTAGATGAAATTTGAAGTGAATATAAGTCTTCAGAAATTTGGTTAAAATGGAAGTGAACATAAATCTTAAGATAATCTGATGAAATTTGAACTGAATATAAGTCTTTAGAAAATAATCTGAAATTTGAAGTGAATATAAGTCTTCAGAAAACCTGATGAAATTTAAGTGAATATAAGTCTTTAGAAAATCTGGTGAAAAATTAAGTGAACATAAATATTAAGACAATCTGATGAAATTTTAAGTGAATATAAGTCTTCTAAAAATATAATGAAATTTGAAGTGAATATAAGTCTTAAAAAAATCTGATGAAAATTGAAATTAATATAAGTCTTTAGAAAATCTGGTGAAAATTTAAGTGCATAAATCTTAAGACAATCTGATGAAATTTGAAGTGAATATAAGTTTTCACAAAATCTGATGAAATTAGAAGTGAATATAAGTCTTTAGAAAATCAAATGAAATTTGAAGGAAATATAAATCTTAAAAAAATCTGATGAAATTTGAAGTGAATATAAGTCTTCAGAAAATCTGGTGATACTTAAGCTGAACATTAGTCTTCAGAAAATTAGATGAAATTTGAAGTGAATATATGTCTTCAGAAATCTAGTTATAATTAAAGAATACATAAATCATAAGATAATCTGATGAAATTTGAAGTGAATATAAGTCTTCAGAAAATCTGATAAAATTTGAAGTGAATATAAGTCTTCAGAAAATCTGATGAAATTTGAAGTGAATATAAGTCTTCAGAAAATCTGGTGAAAATTAAAGTGAACATAAATCTTAAGATAATCTAATGAAATTTTAAGTGAATATAGGTCTTCTGAAAATCTGACGAAATTTGAAAAGAATATAAAGCTTAAAAAAATTTGATGAAATTTGAAATGAATATAAGTCTTCAAAAAATCTGGTGAAATTTGAAGTGAATATTAGTCTTTAGAAAATTATATGAAATTTGAAGTGAATATAAGTCTTCAGAAATGTAGTTAAAATTGAAGTGAACATAAATCTTAAGATAATCTGATGAAATTTGAAGTGAATATAAGTCGTCAGAAAATCTGATGAAATTTGAAGTGAATATAAGTCTTCAAAAAATCTGATGAAATTTGAAGTGAATATAAGTCTTCAGAAAATCTGGTGAAAATTGAAGTGAACATAAATCTTAAGATAATCTAATGAAATTTTAAGTTAATATAAGTCTTGAGAAAATCTGATTAAAATCGGAGTTAACATACATCTTAAGATAATTTGGTGAAATTTGAAGTGATTATATGTCTTCAGAAAATCCGATGAAATTTGAAGGAAATATAAATCTTAAAAAAATCTGATGAAAATTGAAGTGAACATAAATCCTAAGATAATCTGATGAAATTTGAAGTGAATATAAGTCTTCAAAAAATCTTTTGAAAATTGAAGTGAACATAAATCTTAAGATAATCTGATGAAATTTGAAGTGAATATAAGTCATCAGAAAATATGATGAAATTTGAAGTGAATATAAGTCTTAAGAAAATATGATGAAATATGAAATTAATATAAGTCTTCAGAAAATCTGGTGGTAATTGAAGTGAACATAAATCTTAGGATAATCTTATAAATTTGAAGTGAATATAAGTCTTCAGAAAATCTGAAGAAATTTGAAGTGCATATAGGTCTTCAGAAAATCTAGTGAAATTTGAAGTGGATATAAGTATTCAGAAAATCTGGTGAAAATTGAAGTGAACAAAAATCTTAAGATAATCGGATGAAATTTGAAGAGAATATAAGTCTTCGGAATATCTGAGGAAATTTGAAGGGAATATAAGTCTTCAAAAAATCTGGTGAAAATTGAAGTGAACATAAATCTTAGGTAATCTGATAAATTTAAAGAGAATATAAGTCTTCAGAAATCTGGTTAAAATCTAAGTGAACATAAATATTAAGAAAATCTGATGAAAATTGAACTGAATATAAGTCTTTAGAAAATCAAATGAAATTTGAAGTGAATATAAGTCAACCGAAAATCTGAAGAAATTTGAAGTGAATATAAGTCTTCAGAAAATTAAGTGAACATAAAAATTAAGAAAATCTAATAAAATTTTAAGTGAATATATGTTTTCTGAAAATCTAATGAAATTTGAAGTGAATATAAGTCTTAAGAAAATCTGATGAAATTTGAAGTGAATACAAGTCTTCAAAAAATCTTATGAAAATTGAAGTGAATATACATCTTAAGATAATCTGAAGAAATTTGAAGTGAATATAAGTCTTTAGAAAATCTGATGAAATTTGAAGTGAATATAAGTCTTCAGAAAATATGGTGAATATTTAAGTGAACATAAATCTTAAGATAATCTGGTGAAAATTGAACTGAACATAAATCTTAAGATAATCTGATAAATTTGAAGTGAATATAAATATTAAAAAATCTGATGAAATTTGAAATGAATATAAGTCTTCAGAAAATCTGATGAAATTTGAAATGAATATAAGTGTTCAGAAAATCTGGTAAAAAATTGAAGTGAACATAAATAATAAGATAACTTGATAAATCTTGAAATGAATATAAGTCTTCAGAAAATCTGATGAAGTTTGAAGTGAATATAAGTCTTCAGAAAATCGGGTGAAACTTGAAGTGAATATAAGTTTCAGAAAATTAGATGAAATTCGAAGTGAATATAAGTCTTCAGAAAATCTGTTGAAATTTGAAGAGAATATAAATCTTAAAAAAATTTGATGAAATTTGAATGGAATATAAGTCTTCAAAAAATCTGGTGAAACTTGAAGTGAATATTACTCTTCAGAAAATTAGATGAAATTTGAAGTGACTATAAGTTTTCAGAAATCAAGTTAAAATTGAAGTGAACATATATCTTAAGATAATCTGATGAAATTTGAAGTGAATATAAGTCTTCAGAAAATCTGATAAAATTTGAAGTGAATATAAGTCTTCAGAAAATCTGATGAAATTTGAAGTGAATATAAGTCTTCAGAAAATCTGGTGAAATTTGAAAAGAATATAAGTCTACAAAGAATCTGATGAAGTTTGAATTGAATATAAGTCTTCAAAAAATATTATGAAAATTGAAGTGAACATACATCTTAATATAATCTAATGAGATTTGAAGTGAATATAAGTCTTCAGAAAATCTTATGAAATTTGAAGTGAATATAAGTCTTCAAAAAATCTTATGAAAAATGAAGTGAACATACATCTTCAGATAATCTGAAGAAATTTGAAGTGAATCTATGTCTTCAGAACACATGGTGAAAATTTAAGTAATCATAAATCTTAAGATAATCTGATGAAATTTGAAGTGAATATAAGTCTTCAAAAAATCTGATGAAGTTTGAAGTGAATATAAGTCTTCAAAAAATCTGGTGAAAATTTAAGTGAACATAAATCTTAAGATAATCTGATAAATTTGAAGTGAATATAACTATTAAGAAAATCTGATGCAATTTGAAATGAATATAAGTCTTCAGAAAATCTAGTAAAAATTGAAGTGAACATAAATCTTCAGATAATCTGATGAAATTTGAAGTGAATATAAGTCTTCAAAAAATCTTATGAAAATTGAAGTGAACATAAATCTTTAATAAATCTTACAAAAATTGAAGTGAACATACATCTTAAGATAATATGATGAAATTTAAAGTCAATATAAGTCTTCATAAAATCTGATGAAGTTTAAAGTGAATATAAGATATCAAAAAATCTTATGAAAATTGAAGTGACAGACATCTTAAGATAATCTAATGAAATTGGAATTGAATATAACTCTTCAGAAAATGTGATGAAATTTGAATTGAATATAAGTCTTCAAAAAATCTGAGGAAGTTTGAATTCAATATAAATCTTCTAAAAATCTGTTGAACTTTGATGTGAATATAAGTCTTCAAAAAATATGATGAAGTTTGAAGTGAATATGAGTCTTCAAAAATCTTATGAAAGTTGAAGTGAACATACATCTTAAGATAATCTGATGAAATTTGAAATGAATATAAGTCTTCAAAAAATCTGGTGAAACATGAAGTGAATATAAGTTTCAGAAAATTAGATGAAATTTGAAGTGAATATAAGTCTTCAGAAAATCTGATATAATTTGAAGAGAATATAAATCTTAAAAAAATCTGATGAAATTTGAAATTATTATAAGTCTTCAAAAAATCTGGTGAAACTTGAAGTGAATATTACACTTCAGAAAATTAGATGAAATTTGAAGTGAATATAAGTCTTCAGAAATCTAGTTAAAATTTAAGTGAACATAAATCTTAAGATAATCTGATGAAATTTGAAGTGAATATCAGTCTTCAGAAAATCTGATGCAATTTGAAGTGAATATAAGTCTTCAGAAAATTTGATGAAATATGAAGTGAATATATGTCTTCAGAAAATCTGGTGAAAATTGAAGTGAACATAAATCTTAAGATAATCTAATGAAATTTTAAGTTAATATAAGTCTTTAGAAAATCTTATCAAAATCGGAGTGAACATATATCTTAAGATAATTTGGTGAAATTTGAAGTGATTATAAGTCTTCAGAAAATCCGATGAAATTTTAAGGAAATATAAATCTTAAAAAAATCTGATGAAAATTGAAGTGAACATAAATCTTAAGATAATCTGATGAAATTTGAAGTGAATATAAGTCTTCAAAAAATCTTATGAAAATTGAAGTGAACGTAAATCTTAAGATAATCTGATGAGATTTGAAGTGAATATATGTCATCAGTAAATCTGATGAAATTTGAAGTGAATATAAGTCTTAAGAAAATCTGGTGAAAATTGAAGTGAACATAAATCTTAGGATAATCTGATAAATTTGAAGTGAATATAAGTCTTCAGAAAATCTGATGAAATTTGAAAACAATATAAGTCTTCAAAGAATCTAATGAAGTTTGAATTGAATATAAGTCTTCAAAAAATCTTATGAAAATTGAAGTGAACATACATCTTAAGATAATCTAATGAAATTTGAAGTGAATATAAGTCTTCAGAAAATCTGATGAAATTTGAAGTGAATATAAGTCTACAAAAAATCTTATGAAAATTGAAGTGAACATACATCTTAAGATAATCTGAAGAAATTTGAAGTGAATATAAGTCTTCAGAAAATATGGTGAAAATTTAAGTAAACATAAATCTTAAGATAATCTGATGAAATTTGAAGTGAATATAAGTCTTCAAAAAATCTGATGAAGTTTTAAATGAATATAAGTTTTCAAAAAATCTGGTGAAAATTGAAATTAACATAAATCTTAAGATAATCTGATGCAATTTGAAGTGAATATAAGTCTTCAGAAAATCTGATAAAATTTGAAATGAATATAAGTCTTCAGAAAATCTGGTAAAAATTGAAGTGAACATAAATCTTAAGATAATATGATGAAACTTGAAGTGACTATAAGTCTTCAGAAAATCTGATGAAGTTTGAAGTGAATATAAGTCTTCAGAAAATCGGGTGAAACTTGAAGTGAATATAAGTTTCAGAAAATTAGATGAAATTCGAAGTGAATATAAGTCTTCAGAAAATCTGTTGAAATTTGAAGAGAATATAAATCTTAAAAAAATTTGATGAAATTTGAATGGAATATAAGTCTTCAAAAAATCTGGTGAAACTTGAAGTGAATATTACTCTTCAGAAAATTAGATGAAATTTGAAGTGACTATAAGTTTTCAGAAATCAAGTTAAAATTGAAGTGAACATATATCTTAAGATAATCTGATGAAATTTGAAGTGAATATAAGTGTTCAAAAAATCTGATGAAATTTGAAGTAAATATAAGTCTTCAGAAAATCTGATGAAATTTGAAGTGAATATAGGTCTTCAGAAAATCTGGTGAAAATTGAAGTGAACATAAATCTTAAGATAATCTAATGAAATTTTAAGTTAATATAAGTCTTTAGAAAATCTTATCAAAATCGGAGTGAACATATATCTTAAGATAATTTGGTGAAATTTGAAGTGATTATAAGTCTTCAGAAAATCGGATTAAATTTGAAGGAAATATAAATCTTAAATAAATTTGATGAAAATTGAAGTGAACATAAATCTTAAGATAATCTTATGACATTTTAAATGAATATAAGTCTTCAAAAAATCTTATGAAAATAGAAGTGAACATAAATCTTAAGCTAATCTGATGAAATTTGAAGTGAATAAAAGTCATCAGAAAATCTGATGAAATTTGAAGTGAATATAAGTCATAAGAAAATCTGATAATCAGATAAATTTGAAGTGAATATAAGTCTTCAGAAAATCTGAAGAAATTTGTAGTGCATATAAGTCTTCAGAAAATCTGGTGAAATTTGAAGTCGATATAAGTCTTCAGAAAATCTGGTGAAAATTGAAGTGAACAAAAATCTTAACATAATATGATGAAATTTGAATAGAATATAAGTCTTCGGAATATCTGATGAAATTTGAAGTGAATATAAGTCTTCAAAAAATATTGATAAAATTGAAGTGAACATACATCTTAAGATAATCTGATGAAATATGAAGTGAATATAAGTCTTCAGTAAATCTGCTTAAAATTGAAGTGAAAATAAATCTTAAGATAAACTGATAAATTTAAAGCGAATATATGTCTATAAAAAATCAGATGAAATTTTAAGTGAATAATAGTGTTCAGAAAATCTGATGAAATTTAGAGTGAATATAGGTCTTGAGATAATCCGACGAAATTTGAAGTTAATATACGTGTCCATAAAATCTGGTGAAACTTGATTTGAATATAAGTCTTCAGAAAATTAGATGAAATTTGAAGTGAATATAAGTCTTCAGAATTCTGGTTAAAATTGAAGTGGACATAAAAATTAATATAATCGAATGAAATTTGAACTGAATATAAGTCTTTAGAAAATCAAATGAAATTTGAAGTGAATATAAGTCTTCAGAAAATCTGATGAAATTTGAATTGAATATAAGTCTTTAGAAAATCTGATGAAAAATTAAGTGAACATAAATATTAAGACAATATTCTAGTTAAAATTGAAATGAACATAAATCTTAAGATAATCTGATGAAATTTGAAGTGAATATAAGTCTTCAGAAAATCTGATGAAATATGAAGAGAATAAAAGTCTTCAAAGAATCTGATGAAGTTTGAATTGAATATAAGTCTTCAAAAAAACTAATGAAAATTGAAGTCAACATACATCTTAAGATAATCTAATGAAATTTGAAGTGAATATAAGTCTTAAGAAAATCTGATGAAATTTGAAGTGAATACAAGTCTTCAAAAAATCTTATGAAAATTGAAGTGAATATACATCTTAAGATAATCTGAAGAAATTTGAAGTGAATATAAGTCTTTAGAAAATCTGATGAAATTTGAAGTGAATATAAGTCTTCAGAAAATATGGTGAATATTTAAGTGAACATAAATCTTAAGATAATCTGGTGAAAATTGAACTGAACATAAATCTTAAGATAATCTGATAAATTTGAAGTGAATATAAATATTAAAAAATCTGATGAAATTTGAAATGAATATAAGTCTTCAGAAAATCTGATGAAATTTGAAATGAATATAAGTGTTCAGAAAATCTGGTAAAAAATTGAAGTGAACATAAATAATAAGATAACTTGATAAATCTTGAAATGAATATAAGTCTTCAGAAAATCTGATGAAGTTTGAAGTGAATATAAGTCTTCAAAAAATCTTATGAAAATTGAAGTGAACATACATCTTAAGATAATCTGATGAAATTTAAAGTGAATATAACTCTTCAAAAAATCTGATAAAGTTTGAAGTGAATATAAGTTTCAGAAAATTAGATGAAATTTGATGTGAATATAAGTCTTCAGAAAATCTGGTTAAATTTGAAGTGAATATAAGTCTTCAGAAAATATGATGAAATTTGAAGGAATTATAAATCTTAAAAAAATCTGAAGAAATTTGAAGTGAATATAAGTCTTCAAAAAATCTGGTGAAACTTGACGTGAATATTAGTCTTCAGAAAATTAAATGAAATTTGAAGTGAATATAAGTCTTCAGAAATCTAGTTAAAATTGAAGTGAACATAAATCTTAAGATAATCTTATGATATTTGAAGTGAATATAAGTTTTCAGAAAATCTGATGAAATTTGAAGTGAGTATAAGTCTTCAGAAAATCTTATGAATTTTGAAGTGCATATAAATCTTGTGAAAATTGAAGTGAACATAAATCTTTTTTTCGTATATGAAATATTCACATAAATAATAGTTTTTTTTTGTATATATTTTTGGATCCTAAATATTTGGATTATAAATATCATTTTTCGTATATAACAATATTCAAATCAATAATAGATTTTTTCCGTATCAAATATTATTTTTGTTTAGTATCGATTATAAAAATATATGGATCAATAGTAAATTTTTGTATATAAAAATATATAGATCAATAATAAATATTTCTATGTATACTATTTTTTAATAAAAAGATATTTAGGTCATAAATACTATTTTTGTATATAAAAATATTTAGATCAATCATAGATTTTTTCGTATATAAATATATTTTTGTTTAAGTATCGTTCACAAAAAAATTTGAACCAATAATAAACTTTGGTATATAAAAATATTTAGATCAATAATATATATTTTCCGTATACCATTTTGGATCATAAATACTATTTTTGGTATATACAAATATTTAGATCAATTATAGATTTTTTATAGTATATGAATATTATTTTTATTTAGGTATCATTTGCAAAAATATGTGAATCAATAGTATATTTTCGTATATAAAAATATTTAGATCAACAATAGATATTTTTTCTCGAATACAATTTTTTAATTATAAATACCATTTTCGTATATATAAATATTTAAATCAATAATAGATTTTTTTCCCATATACAAATATTTTTTTTATTTAGATATCGGTTAAAAAATATGGATCAATAATAAATTTTTGCATATAATAATATTCAGATTAATAATAAATTTTTGCCCTTATAAATTTTTTGGATAAAAAATATTTAAATTATAAATATCATTTTTCGTATCTAAAAATATTTAGATCAATAATAGATTTTCTTTTGCATACAATATTATTTTTGTTTAAGTATCATTTACAAAATTATCTAAATCAATAATAAACTTTATCTTAAATTAAAAATAAATTCTAAATAAAAATATTAAATACACAAATAATTAAAAAACACAGTTTTTTCTTGTTTGAATTAATATACTATTTTTTTTTTATTTTACAAAAAAAATGTAATAACCCATGCATTCATAAATATTAAATATATTTTATTAAGATAATAACTTTATTAATATTTGAAATGCACGTAAAGTTAAGTCATTGTAAATAATGGTATTTGTATCTCATATGAGGAATTATTATATTTTTTTATAATAATTAATACTCATAGTAAAAAAATAAAAAGGATAGTTATTATATTATAGATACAATGTATTTTCAGCTTTTTGTTTTGTTGAAAAGAGGAAAGATAATAATTAAAAGTTAAAGCACAACGTATATCAAAATCACTAACTGCTACAAAGATATCACTGATACAATGATTTAAAATATCAAATTTAAAAAAAACATTTAAAAAATTTTAAAACTAAAGTTATTGTGTATAAAAAAACATAATTATTTCTACCATTTAATGTTATTAAATTATAATATATATTTATTATCTTTTGCGTGACATTTAAGTTGTAGCTTGTAGTATTCTATCTCTTGAGACTCATAATGTGTTAGATCTTTATAATTTTGTGTTGTGTAATCATTTTATCATCTTTATAATTCTGTCAGTGCTCCTTGATATTTCACTTTCTTTTCACAATCGCCACTATAAATTTCATAAATTCTTATATATGATTAAAATATCAATAATATATCTCTTTTTGCTTTCCTTATTTTTAAATACCTCAACTATCTGTATAAAAAAATACCCAACGTGTAAAAAAACATATTTTATAATTTAAATATTTATTTTTAATTTATTTTTATTTAATTTTATTTTAAAATTTTGTAGTATTTAATTTTAATATGTTACTATAAAAAAATAATTTTATAATAATATTAATTAAAGAGTGGGTTAGTAATTTTTTTAAAGTAGCTTATCTATGTCTATATTTTTCTAATGAAATGTAATGTCCAATACACTTCAATAAAATAATATAATCACAATATTTTCTCTCACTTCAATTTTACTTGTGCAACATTTATCTCTCTCTCTGATTATAATAAATCATCAATCTCTAAAGATTTGTAAATGAAATAAATTTTAAATTTAGATTTTGAAATACGAATGATTAATATACTAATTACTATTTTCAAAATTTTCTACTTAATTTAATAGCAATTTAATTACTATTTGAATTGTTGAGCATGAACTTATTAGCTTCATTGACAAATTATGATCCAAAAAATAAGAATACATAAAATATTGTTAATATATCATATAATATCATATAACATAACAAATTAAAAATAAAGAAAAGAAAAGTAAAAATAAAATAACCAATGAGTTGATGAGAATCTATATATTTAAAAAGTAACATAGTGATATATTACACACACGAAAATCAGTTCAACACGCAATTAAAATAGCAGTATAAATATTAAATACTGTAAAAATTTAAACATTACTACTTTATGTCGTTGTTGTATTGTAGTTTCATGGTTCCATTCTTTTATCTTCCTTGACTTCTCAATTTTGACATACCTCAAACAAGAATTGTCCATCCTTTCATTTTATACATAGTAATGAATCAATAATAAATAATAAGATTATTGAATAGAATACTAATTATCTTATTAATTATACAATAAAAGAACAGTTTGATTTTTATTAATAAATAATAAAGAAAAAAATAGAAAAAAGTTAAAACATGTTCAACTTTGAAGAGATTGATTTTTACCTTGTTCAACTTCCGAGATATAAAACACAGAAAACCCATAAAATTTAGAAATTTATAAAACACAATCCAACTTTCTTGTATTAAATCCTATTAACACATAGTAACTACTTACCTTCAATTTTACATAATCTAATTTGAAAACCCATAAATTTTTGTTCTATCTCATTATAGTCCAGATCTGCAAAAATTTGCACAAAAAAAATTAATAAAATGCAAAAAAAAAAAAAAATCAAAATAAAATAAATATAATGGTTAAATCTTTAAAGTAAGAACACAAAAAAAAAAATGGAAGATGTAGAGAGAAGCAAAAGTAGTATTGATAGAAGGAAAACCAAATGACTATAGTTACAGAATAGTAAAAGACTATTAATTTGAAAAAAATAGTTATAATAATAAATAAAAAAATAGATACTCTGCTGAACATTAAATGCAATATATGAGGTGTGGTTGCTATTTGGTATTTTCCAGATCAGTTATTTTGATGATGAGTATGGGCCCTTACAACCTTTTTGATGCTTGTTGCTGTAATTCGAGAGGTTGGTGGGGTGATGATGTTCATGGCAAACAAGTTAAATGGTACACAACATTTTTAAACAAAAAAAGTTGGAAAGTTGATTCTCTAAGAACATTCAAACAATAACAATGATGTTTAATAATGTTGTTCATCAACACATAAGTTGATTTTCCGTCCTTTTTTTTTTTTTTTGAGTTAGACATCAGTGCAAAATTCTAATCAAAATAAAGAGAAATGATATAAACAATCCTTCTTGGCTAAATCAAGACAAATTCAACTAAGTCAATGAATTAAATCCAAAAATGAAGTTAACTCTTGTTTGAAGTATTTAAATCTCACTTCTCTCATTCATTTTTAACATTAGACACCAATCTGAAATATAGGTATGGATGTTTGTATTGCAAAGCTTTTTTGTCACAAGTGAAACATAGCCTGCTCATATTAACTTGGTAGTGTAGAAGTTTTAGTTATAGCCTGTGCATATTAACCACAATAAACATATATATTCCATCCCTAAAATTTAGGATAGGACCAAATATACTAATTATAAAACCAATTTTAGGTGGTGTGATTGTATCTTCAGCCATACAAATCACACTCAACAATCAAACTTCAATGGAGTTCTCAGAAAATATACAACAAATTATGTTGTTTCCAAATATTATCTATAGACCTTCATCAGCAGCATATCGGTTTGTGAGCGTTGTAGATTAATCAGATGTGAAAAACTTGTGGATTATAGTTTATTTCCTACTGACCATCAGTCCTTCAATAGTAGGTGAATCTTTCCCATGCAGTGTGATCATCACCTCTAGAGTATAATCACCATTTTACATAAAAAGGTAAGCAGCATCCTAAAAATATCCTTATATATTATGAAAAATGTGCATTCTGCTGCCCCCAAAACATGAATACTTGAATAAAATAACAAAACTTATTAAAATATGGCTTTTAATAATAAATAAAATGCAGCTTTAATAAAAATAATACAGATTAAAATCTGTCAAAAAATACAGCTAAAAAACAATTTGACATTGCCTAAAACTTTTTATTCAGTTTTTTAGAAAAAAACTATAATGTTTTGCAGTTCATCAAGACACTGGAATTTTTTTAATTAAAACGAGTTAAATCTTGAAGCTTAAATGGGTAATTGTAGAAGAATATTTTTAAATACCAATTGAGATTAAATTTCAGAAGGCAAGTTACCAAACTTTCCAACACAATCAATAGTGTAAAAGAAAGGATCATACCCATAGTGAACTGGAACCACTTTTATGCATCGAGAGCATCCCACACCTCACATAGTGAAGCCAACTTTTACCTTTAGAAGTGTATAGCATGATGCAATCTCCAATGGATGCAAATGAAATATTGTTGCAGTATGTAATATCTATATCAATCCTTAGGACATGTTAGGATATCCTAACACTAGCTATACAAAGTTAGATAGAAAATGAGTCTAATTGTTAAAACAAAACAAGACATAAGCATTATGCATAAACAACACTTCAACCTTACATTAAGGAGACAATGGTGGCTTTTTAAAATGTCACTATTTATACAAATTACTTTGAAAATGAAAAAAAAAGAAGAATAGTGATTTTTTAAAATATCTTTTTTAAAACATGACCAGTTGGAGAAAAGAATAAACTTAGTAAATGATAAGAGATTCGTGTAAAAGGTCGAGATGAAATAAGTAATGTTCGATAATACAAAGGCTTGAGAAGTAAATAAATCTCCACCATAAGCATACTTAAAGCATATAAAAAATTACCATAATAATCCCATGACATTGTCTTTTCTTTAAGATACGATGAAACCCAGAAAAGCTAGCTAGTAATCCTCACAAATGATAGAGACAATAAACTTCAGAGCTTACACTTTTCCCAGTCATGCTTTACGAAGATAAACACTAATGATAAAACAGAAATAGAAAGCCAAAAAAATGCAACACCTACAGGCTACAGCACACATAGAAGTTATTGTAACAAAGTTTTCTCTGCCCCAAAATTCAACACATGCCTCAAATTCCATTAAGTGACAAGAGGTACTGCATGATTTTCAAAAAAGTCTTGGCAAAAATCTTCTACGATAGAAAGAAAATACAGGTTTCAGAATCTGGTTCTTTATAATTAATAAAAGTTACACGTTTAAAAGATGCATTTGAATAGGGCCTGGTACTTCAGAAGAATCAGCAGAGTCCAAAACTAAAAGTTTGATGCATCTATGAGGGTATCTGCACAGTGAATACATAAAGTATAAAAAGACTAATTTCAAAAAGTTATTTCGATAAGAAAACAGAAATACAAATACCATATCTCAAAGGTAACTCTGATGCTGCAAAATAGATTTTCAAGAGCAGTAATTGTTTGAAAGAACAATGCCATTAAAATACAGGACAGGGGAGTGCATTAAAATTAATACAAAGGTAAGACAATAGATGGTAAAAGGACTGTGCACCTAGGAAAGCACTCTCCAAGAAATAGAATAGAAACATACACTCAGTGAGAATATATCCCAAAAGAAAAAGAATTAACTGTTGTAAGAGCAATACTTACATCCAAAAAGTTATGACAATTTGCTAAGTGTGTGAATGTAGCACTCAGAAAAAGTAGCATATCAAGCATAAACTTAATAATGGTACAAGAGATCCCAGAAGAGCACATCACAATCAAGTAAAATAAATACAGGAAAACACACTTGGCATACATAAAGTGTGAGTGGTGCAGGTTACTTCAATCTTCATGAATTGCAACTGGGCAAGTCTTGACAATATAAGATTTTCAATGCAAGTCAGTTATATAAACACCTAAAACAAGTACCTTGAAGTTCAACAATCTAATGCAACAGCACTGAACACTCCCACACACGATTCAATTATAAATTAACCGAATTAGTATAAACAGAGAATCAGCGGCAAATAAACAGAGAGAAAAAATACCAGCAACTCAGCTAGTGACCCATGTAAGGAGCGCCACCAGGACCAGGATGAGGTCTAGCACCACCACTCTGCCCCAACTGAGGATTCTGGTACAGTTGTTGCAACCCCGGCTGGTTTCCATATCCAGCAGGAGCCTGATTACCATACGCAGGAGGAGGCCCGCCTTGGTTCACAGGAGCACCACCAAGACCTCCAAGCAAGTTCCCAAGCCCCAGTCCAGCTCCTTGATTAGCAAGCAAAGCTGATAAAGCCTGACCAAGTGCTGGATTCAATCCTTGAGCCGGGACTCCAGGATTGTAACCCCCAACAGGCCCAGGAGGTGCCATCAAGTGACCACCACCACCACCGTGTGATGGCCCACCACCAGAGGAATACTTGTTCTTCTCTTTCCTCGAATTGTAGTGAGGCTGGTGATGATGATGGTGTGAATGATGCTGTTGATGATGATGTTGAGGCTGCTGATAATGACCCTTGTACCCCTTAGGACCATCAACAGCCTTCTGACAATACAAAGTATGACCCTCGAAAGTCTTATTAGGCTCTTCCAAAGCCTTCTTAGAACTCTCAACAGACTTGTAAACAAACAGAGCAAATCCCTTAGGTCTTCCAGTATTCTTATCAAGACCCAAAGGACCATCTTCGACTTCCCCAAACTGTCTAAAAAACTCAAGCAACTTCTGAGGATCAATATCAGAACTCACATTGCTTACAAAAATCTTCCTTTGAGTATACTCTGACACCGGAGGCCCATTGGGTGGAGGCGCCGGAACAGGTCCAGCAGAAGCCAACTGACAAGACGTCGTTCTGTTACCAATCTGCTTCTGCGGTTGCTTCAAAGCCCGGCGACAACCACTTCTATGCTTAAACAAAATAAAAGCATACCCCTTCGATTTTCCAGATGCCTTATCAGTAACCGCCTTACAGTCCTCAATTTCACCGTATTTCTGAAACACACTGGTTAGGGTTTCTGCAGTAGCATCCCATCCAAGTCCATGGACGAAAATCTTCCTGTGAGCAGGGTCCACATCAGCCAGCTGACGAACATTCTCCGACAGATCTGGATACTTCTCAATAGCTTGCTTCACGAGAGCGTGTAATTGCTCCTTCGTGAAAGGCTCTAGAAGCTTCTCAACAGGTTCGTCTTCCAAATCAAGATCTTCTTCCTCTTCATCATCATCGTTGTTAGTTTCCGTTTTCTCGGCACCGTTAGCTTCGACCGTCTCAGTCAAAACGGTCGAAGCCGCGGTTGGGTTTTCTAGGGTTTCATCTTCTCCTTGTTGCTCTTCCTCTTCTTCCTCCTCCTCTTCTTCTTCTGCCACTTGCTCTTCTTCTTCTGGATCCTCTTCACCTTCTTGTTCTTGTACCGGTGCGATTTCTTCATCGACGGCCATGTGTTCATGGCTTGGTTCTTGGATGGTTGCTGGTTCGGGTTGTGCTTCGGCTACATCGGGTTTTGGTTCGGTTTCGAGGGGTTTGGTGGGTTCGGGGTCGGAAGATCGAAGCTTTCGTTTTTTGGCCATGGCGGTGGTGGTGGAATCGGAATTAGGGTTAGGGTTTGGGGAAAATTAGTGGCTGTGATGTGATGAGAGAAGAAAGTGATGGTAAGGAGAAGTGCTGTGAAGAGCTATTTTACTAACACCTGTCGGGTTATCAATGTAGGTCGTTGGGCTGGACCAGGGTAGATTTCGGACAAATTTTACTGTATACACCTACGATTATTTCACGGGGTTTTCTTACTACACCTTTATATTTATGAGTAAAAGAATTTTTGGAAATCTCAAATATTTTTTGGAATGGGATATTTTAGAAATGTATATAAAGAAAATTGTAAATTGATTTAAGAGTTTTTTTTGGATATGCGAAACTCTGAGCAGAATGTTTTTACAGTATAGTTTTTTTATAAAATATCAATGTGATATCTGTTAAATGTTAAATATTTGATACATAATTCATTTAAATAATATTGAAATAATAAAGACTGAAAAATGTTATGAATATAAATTGTTCATAAATACCCGAAATTAGTATATAAATTGTTTAGAAAGTACATAATGTAAAATAAATACATAGATAAATAAAAGAAAAGCATAGTTTACTACGTATGTCTAATCCTAACTCTATGTCCCCTTATCTGCCTCTTGTAATCCACTACAAGAGGTGCTCCCTAACCATCTTGTATACAATGGTCAGCGCCTCATGATCGCCCCTCTCAATGATCCTTGAGTCCTAAGCTTCATGCCTAATCAACTGCATCCGCTGACAAATCGGCAAGACATCAGTGACATGGTCATTATGAGCCTGCGGGTTCTCCGAGATCTCCTCATGAGTTGGTCTAAGTGGATGTCTAGAGCACCAGATGTCATAACATGGTGTGACGCTATGTAGAACTATGTGTCATATCCCTCTATATAATGTCAATCGATGGATGTCCGCATCATCCGACCCTCCTTTGGAACCATATGATTTCTCCAATCTTGGAAGATGACATCAAGACACCCTGAGTATACTGAGATGGAGTCGAATGGGACAATCTTCATGTGATCCTCAAAAGGCGTCTAAATGATGTCATCGTGAACAATTCGATCAAGATACACCCAAAACAGCGGCACGACATGATTCCCACTATATAGGCTATATTTGAACCAACCTGTGACAGCCATTTACACACATGTTGAAGCTTTTTACCCTAAATCACCAAAAAAAAATCCCTTTCACACCCAAACAACCACATTTCACAAGTTATACTTCAATAAACTCTATTTACACAATTTTAAATAACATATTTTACATTTATAAAGTAGACTCATACAGATAGATAGCATGGGAGAAAAAAGGCATGTCTATGAGGTTGTAGATGACTTTTATGAGTATGCTTGGATGAATTTTCTTAGATAAAAATCAGATGCTTTTGAAGTATTCAAAAATCTGTGTCAAAAATTCAATAGGAGAAAAATTATGTGATTGTCAAGATCATAAGTGAACATGACAAGGAGTTTGAGAATGCAAAATTCTCTGAATTTCATGTTTCTGAAGGTATTAGTCACGTGTTATCTTGTTCCATCACTTCTATACAAAATGAAATTGTTTAATAAAAGACTAGAGCCATACATGACAGAACTAAAGTTACGTTTTCTACTAAGCAATTACCATTAGAGTTTTGGGTTCAAGCTATGAGTATTGCTTGCTACATTCATATTAGGGTCACTTTGAGATGAGGTACTTCGACTACTCTATATGAGATATGGACTGAAAGAAATCCTACAGTCATGTATTTTTGTACCTTTGGAATTAAATGTTATGTGTTGGTGAACAAAGATAAAAAGGTAAGGAGGATCTCATAAGAAATGAAGGGATATTCCTGAGTTACTCTTCAAACAGAAGAGCTAATAGAGTTTTTAACTCTAGAATTCAAGATGTTATGGAATCCACAAGTTTGATAATTGATGATTATTTCACTGAAAGGCAGAAGGGTGTCAAAGACAATGTTGGAACATCTTCTATGCATACCGAGGTGAAAGGAAAATAAGCAATTTGTCAGTCCACAAATGTTTATCCAAATGACTCTGAAGTTAGAGTTCAAACAAAACAACTCAAGGAGATAAATACAAGATACTCTAATTAAGCAGACATTACACAATTAAAAAAAATCAAATTCATGTTTTGTTTCTATGCTTGAACTAAGGTTGTGTTTTTCTTTTCAAGAAAGAAGGATATTGAACTGCATCATTGGGTCAAAATGGGTCTGTAGGTATTTTTATCTAACAAACAGTCTGAAGCAAATTTGTGCCTCTAGAAATACTGTTATATTTTAGTATAGTGGAACAAGGAATATTATTCTCGGATGGTATGGATTGACCATATATTGAAGGATCATAATTTGAAATATGATGTCATGGCATTACTTGGTGAAAATCTGAATGATATCATATATCTCATTCAATATGGATGGAATAATAATCTTCATAGTCATAATCAACTTATCAATAATCTTACTAAAGGAAAGGTTATTACTCTAGAGCATGTGGACAACACGAAACAACTTACTGCTAAGTTTAAAAATCAGATTAAGAATATAAGCAATGGGATTTGAACTTGTACTATTAAAGAGTTGTGGAAATTATAAATATAGAGGAGTGCAACTAATACGGTATATTTTCTATATGTTTTGATGCTTATGAAGCATAAGCAAGTTGCTATTAGATGGGGGAATTGTTTTCTTCAAGATAGAAGAACTGGTGACAGTACAAAGGAGTGCACGAGGATCTTTGACAAAGACAATATGTGGATGACCACCTGAGGTTGTTGAAGGTTGTGTGTTTCTATCAACTATTGTATGCTTCCATATGTATTTATTGCTAGTATACAATGTGTGTGCTTCTATTTACTATGTTTTTTTGTAAATTTTTTGCTAAAATTGGGGAGTAAAATGTTAGTGTGTTATGTGTGTCCTGATGTTATTAAACATGTCTTGACATATTAATTAACATACTGATAAAAATGTGCTACTTCTAGGAGGAGACTAATGATTATGGTTGCTTATTGTGTGCAACTATTTAGGAGGGCATGATTGTCTGTCATGCTTGTTGGTGCTTATGTTGTTGCTATTACTGTTGTGTGGTAAGATGTCTTACCAGATGTTCTAACATTATGTCTGTTGGAGTTGTGTGAAAATTCCGATGTGAGATTGTTTTTATCTTCTGATGTATGTGCCTCTGATGTGTGAACTTGTGTAGTTCATATTTGGTGTATTGGATTTTCTGATGTACCTGAGTTTTCCCTTTGAGGGGGAGTCTTGATCATGTGTGACAGAGGGAGTTTGGTCTTGTTTGTGATGTCAGACCACATGTTTGGACATATTTATTTTAAAGTGTTGAAGAATGTGATTTGTAATTGCATGTATTCTTTAATGTATTCCTCTGTTGTAGTTTGTATAAATTTTACATGTTTACATGTAGCTTGTATTGTGGCGTTATTCTTGTCTCCAAGATTATTATGCTTTGGTTGTCTTGGCCAAATTTTGAAAAAATATGGAGATTGTTAAATCCATGGTTTTAGGTTTGGCATGAATCTTCCTAAAACATGGTTCTGGACTAATATTGAGCAAGATGTCACAACATCTTAACTAGTTGTCTAACATATTCCACTGTCATGCTTATTAGACAGATGTTGAGCCAAATATCCTAACATTTTGACATGTTATGTAGTAGGCACTGCTATTTTATTCTCTCGACATATTTGATTGTTTTTTAGGAATCCTTTTGGATTTATCTTATTATTCTTCGCAGGTAACGAAGATTTGTTAGGAACATAGTGCAAATTTGATTTGTTTCATTAAAGGGATCTTTGAGAGTTTTTAGGGAACTTTAAAAGATGTGTTCCTATTTTTATGTGAAGATCTTGTAGTTGGTTTAAAAAGTGAAGATTAGATTTTATTTGAAGAGTATAAGCCAACTAACCTAATCGCACGTCTCTAATCTAGCAGTGTTGGTTAATAATAATAATATTAAAATTAAGAGACTAATTGTGTTGGGCTTATTTTGGTGATAGAAGTAGTAAAAGGTGGTGTGTGAATATTAAGCCCAATAAGAGAAATAGATTTATTACTTATAAATAATAAGGAATTACGTTTTTTGAGAGGTTGTTAGAAAACAAGGAAAAATTGAAGTATCGGTACGTGAGGAAATTAAAAGTAAGAAGAAGAGCATGGGTTTGGAGAGCTAGCCGTCGGGAGAGAATTACAGACAGAAATGACCGAAACTCCGTAGAATGACCTTCAATCCAAGATCAGGGTGATGTTCTAATTCTAATGTGAAAGTAGAGATTTGTTGTATTGGATTTGTGTTTGAATTGCTTGTCGAATTGATGTTGCGAATAAAAGTTATGGTTATTGATGAATCGGTAGAATTATAAAATTATTCAGAGAAGAATTGCACAAAATTGCAGGAACTGAAATTAAGAAGAAGACGATTAACAAATGGTACACCCTAGATAAAGGAAGTGTGTTGAATGACACATATAGAGAGAGGAGGACATTGGGTGGGTGGCAAGGAGTGTCGAACGAAACTTGCTATGTATTGCATACACATATTGTAGCAGCATTATGAGTTAGAGAGTAGTAAGTTGGTCTGATACTGTAGCATAAATATTAAAATGAGAATAAGGTCATATTAGAAACTGTATAGGCTAATTGAGAATACCATATTTCAATTTACTAACATACATTGTTTTAGTATGAATTCTTAAATAGCTATATATATAAATAGTGTAGCATTAAGTGTTAAATTGAACATATACTATAGTGGTTATTTACGTTTTCGAGAAGAATGAAAAGCATATAATCATGTTTTCTAGTCTAGCAGGCACATGTTTTAAGTTTACCAATTTATGCCATCTTATTAGTTAAGTTACTACTGATAATAAATAATAATATAATATTTAGAGTTAAATACTTGAGTTTATTAAATAATTTAAGTTATTTTTCAATTTCGATAGAATTGTCAATAATGTTGTTAAAGTTGTCAAGAAAATTGTCAGAGTTGTTTTGAATTATTAAGATTCATATTTTAATTGTTTTGCGTAATTCTGATATATTTAGAAGTTAATAAAATGGCAGAAACATATTATTGGCCGTATAGACTCTAATAGCAGTGTAGTATTAATTTAACAGAGACACAATAAGAACTTTAGAATAAAGTAGAAATAATAACATTTGCAGCGGATAACCAATTAACCGGAATAGTCAGAATAGTCCGAATAATTACGTGGGTTATTTGTAGTTTATTTTGGTTGATTCAATGTGTTAGATACTTGCCGTAAATTGTGTGGTATTGCTTCAGTTGAATTGTGATTATTAAGTTGTAGGCTTATGTCAATGTTGGAGTATTTATTGTTAATTAAATTTTTGTTGTTGTTGCTTGTATTGATTTTGTTGATAAATTGTGAAGTTGCAGGTTGTGATAAAATTGGTTGTTACTTTGTGTTGTTGTGTTTTCCTTGTGATGTGTTATGATGTTATGATAGATTTTGTTGATAATGCGATGTTGCAGGAAAAGTTAGTGACGATGAGTTACTTCTATTTATCGGTAACAATGATGATATAGGCTTATGCATTGCGATGTTAATTATTGTTGTTTGTATGTGATGTTGCATTCATTGAGTCACATACATTTGCATACTTGCGACGACCTAGATTGACAAATTACGATGAAGGCTTGTGCCTTGGCCTTGATGGCAATCTGTGATGAAGGCTTATGCCTTGGCCTTAATGGCAAACTGCGATGAAGACTTATGACTTGTTGATGCCTCTATTAATTGGTAATTTTTAAGTTGAGAGTTATGCTTCATTGGTACCACATGCATGTGCATTTGAATAAGTTGTTGCATCTCATTGTTGCATATTTAAGTTATTGTGTTGATAAATTATTTTGTCGTTGTATTACGTTGATGATTATGTTGTGGTTAGTTGTTGTGTGAATAATTGGTGAAGCGGTGATTTACATTACCTGAATTCTAATATATCATTTATCATACGATTCATTAGATTGTTAGATATCTCACCCCTTCTGTTGTGATGTTACCTCTACTTGGATGATATGCAGGTAATGAAGAATGAAGTTCTAGTCGCTGTTAGTTCGATTCGGTGTTGTCTCTCTGATACGTAGCACTGAGGGGGATAAACACCTGTTTTGTTTTGTTGTTGATTAATTAGTCCGTTGTTGAAGTTTAAGTTGTTTTATTGAGAAGTTTGGTTGTTTTTAAAGTTGTTTGCGTATTGATAAAGAAGTTGTGTTTTAATCTCAAAAGTTTAACGTTGTGAATCTGTTGCATAGTTATTATAAAAGTCGATTTATGTTTAAAGACTAAATAGGTTGTTGAGCTCATCCTTCTGATTAAAGTGTTATGTATCTGATTTAAATGAAATTACATGTTGTATTTTAAGTTGAAAATGTGATATCTCAATTGTTGGATGGAAATTTTATACTTTGATTTATTTAAAATGATTGGGTAGAAATTGAGGTATTACATTAGTGGTATCAGAGCAGGTCAGTCCGTCCGACCAAAGTTGTTGAGTTGTAGTTTAACGATCAAGTATTGTTAATTAGTTTTTCTAACTATTGTTTATGTTGAAGTGATAAGTTGAGATGGCTGGAAGGAATGATGCTGCAATTGCTGTTGGTTGTGTGGAAGATGTTGTTAAGGTGATAATGTCATGTTAGATATCCAAGAGTAAGTATGATATGGTTGTTACTGCTTTGAATATTGATATGTCGGAGTAATGTTGGAGTGGTTGATAAGTTATTAACAGATTATGTTGCGGAAGTGTTGAGTATTTAGCAATGTGTGTAGTTGATCTAAACCATGTTGAGTTATTGTTGTGACGGGGAGTAGTGGTCGAAGTGTGACCAAACATGAATTGGAGATCAAGGAGTTAAATGCGAAATTAATATTGAGAGTGGTTGTGCCGATTAGATTTTTGAGGAAGAAAATATTCTAAGTGGGGGAGAGTTGTAATGCCCGGTTATTTAATTAATTAGTTAATTAAATATTTCGAATTATTTCAGATTTGAGTTGTCGAATTATTGGTTAAATTAGTTGTTTAATTGTTGAGTAGTCGGTAGATTATTATTAATTATAATATTAATTGGTTAATAATAGTAATAATAGTAATAATAATAGAATTAAGAGAATAATTGTGTTGGACTTATTTTGGTGATAGAAGTAGTAAAAGGTGGTGTGTGAATATAAATAATAAGAGAAATAAATTTATTAGTTATAAATAATAAGGAATTAGGTTTTTGGAGAGGTTGTTAGAAAACATGGAAAAATAGAAGTATCAGTACGTGAGGGAATTAGAAGAAAGAATAGGAGCATGGGTTTGGAGAGCTAGTCGTCCGGAGAGACTTGCAGACCGAAAGTTAAACCGAAATTTGACCGGAACTCCATAGAGCGACCTTCAATCCAAGGTAAGGGTGTAGTTCTAATTTTCGAATGGGTTGTATGATGAATTTTATGTGGGGATTAGGGTAATGAGGAATTTACCATGCATTCATAGTTGTTTTGTTTGTGAAAGTAGTGATTTGTTGTGTTTGAATTGCTTGTCGAATTGATGTTGCAAACAGAAGTCATGGTTGTTGATGAATCGGTAGAATTATAAAATTATTCAGAGAAGACTTGTAGAAAATTGCAGGAATTGAAATTAAGAAGAAGACGATTAACGAACGGTACACCCTAGATAAAGGGAGTGTGTTGAATGACACACATGGAGAGAGGAGGACATTAGGTGGGTGGCAAGGAGTGCCAAACGACACTTGTTATCTATTGCATACATATACTGTAGCGGCATTATGAGTTAGAGAGTAGTAAGTTGGTCTGATAGTGTAGCATACATATTAAAATGAGAATAAGGTCGTATTAGAAACTGTATCGGCTAATTGAGAATACCATATTTCAAGTTACTAACACACATTGTTTTAGTATGAATTTATATATATATATATATATATATATATATATATATATATATATATATATATATATATATATATATATATATAAATGTTGTAGCATTAAGTGTTAAATTGAACATATACTGCAGTGGTTATTTACGTTTTCGAGAAGAATGAAAAACATATAATCATGTTTTCTAGTATATCAGGCACATGTTTTAAGTTTACCAATTTATGCTACCTTATTAGTAAAGTTACTACTAATAATAAATAATAATATAATATTTAGAGTTAAATATTTGAGTTAATTAAATAATTTAAGTTATTTTTCAATTTCGATAGAGTTGTCAATAGTGTTGTTAAAGTTGTCAATAAAATTGTCAGAGTTGTTTTGAATTATTACGATTCATATTTTAATTGTTTTGCGTAATTCTGATATATTTAGAAGTTAATAAAATAGTAAAAATATATTATTGGCAGTATAGACTCTAATAGCAGTGTAGTATTAATTTAACAGAGACACAATAAGAACTTTAGAATAAAGTTGAAATAATAGCATCTGTAGCGGATAACCAATTAGCCGGAATAGTCAAAATAGTCCGAATAATTACGTGGTTTGTTTGTAGTTTATTTTGGTTGATTTTGTGTATGATATACTTGCCGTAAATTGTGAATTTGCTGGTGATAAATTGTGTGGCGTTGCTTCCGTTGAATTGTGATTATTAAGTTGTAGGCTTATGCCAACGTTTGCGTATTTGTTGTTGTTGTTGTTGCTTGTATTGATTTTGTTGATAAATTGCGAAGATGCAGGTTGTGATGAAATTGATTGTGTTACTTTGTGTTGTTGTTTTTCCTTGAAATGTGTTGTGATGTTATGATAGATTTTATTGATAATGCGATGTTGTAGGGAAAGTTAGTGACAATGAGTTACTTCTATTTATTGGTAACAATAGTGATATAGGCTTATGTCTTGCGATGTTACTTGTTGTTGTTTGTATGTGATATTTCATTCATTGAGTCACATACATTTGCATACTTTGCGACGGTCTGGATTGACAAACTGCGACGAAGGCTTATGCCTTGGCCTTGATGGAAATTTGTGATGAAGGCTTATGCCTTGACCTTGATGAAAAACTGCGATGACAACTTATGCCTTGTTGATGCCTCTATTAATTGGCAATTTTTAAGTTCGGAGTTATGCTCCATTGGTACCACATGCATGTGCATTTGAATAAGTTGTTGCATCTCATTGTTGCATATTTGAGTTGCTCTGTTGATAAATTATTGTCGCTGTATTATGTTGATAATTATGTTGTGGTTGGTTGTTGTGTGAATAATTGGTGAAGCGGTGATTTATATTATCTGAATTCTAATATATCATTTATCATATGATTCATTAGATTGTTAGATATCTCACTCCTTATGTTGTGATGTTGTCTCTATGTGGGTAACGTGCAAGTAATGAAGAATGAAGTTCTAGTCGCTGTTAGTTCGAGTCAGTGTTGTCGCTCTGATACGTAGCACTCGGGGGGATAAACGCTTGTTTTATTTTATTGTTGATTAATTAGTCCGCTGTTGAAGTTTAAGTTGTTTTATTGAGAAGTTTGGTTGTTCTTAAAGTTGTTTGCGTTTTAATAAAGATGCTATGTTTTAATCTCAAAAGTTTAACGTTGTGAATCTGTTGCGTAGTCATTATAAAAATTGATTTGTTTAAAGACTAAATAGGTTATCGAGCACATCCTTCTGATTAAAGTGTTATGTATCTGGTTTAAATGAAATTACATGTTGTGTTTTAAGTTGAAAATGTGATATCCCAAGTATTGGATGAAAATTTTAATAGTCTAAGTCTGACTTATTTAATTAAATAGACATTTAAAAAAGCCTAAACTTGACTTTTTTAGAAAATAAGTCTGGCGTGACCTCGTATAAACTAGGTCATAAGTCCCCTATAGACGTTCTGATCTATTCCTACCCCTACATGTACTCGATTAAAGTACTCCTTTTCCTTTAGTGCAAATTTTTTTCCTAAATCCTATACAACTTTTTGCAATTTCCTTTTTTCCCCATGTAGTAGTATTAATTATTCCTCTCTAACTACTTTCCACAAAATTGAAATAAAAAATTATGTATTATTACCTAATTTTGTGATTGTTTCTTTTGAGCCCATATGCATTTTGGTTTCTCATTTTCTTTTCTTTTCACATAACCTTATTAGAATTGCAAACCTTCTCCTTTTAAATATATTTTTATTTAAACCTATTGTTTATTGATTTTAAACTCAATTTTGAAACTAAAATTTATAATGTAAATTGAATAAACTTAATTGATTTTTTTCCATCTAAAAAGTGAGAAAAAAAAAATCAATTTCTCTAATACATACAATTCCCTTTCAAACTAGAACTAGGCAAACACTATCGCTTTCAACATTGTACAAACCCATTCCGAATCCAATATATTTCTCACACAACACAACACTAATCTAATTTCTGATCAAACACAACCAACAATCATCAAACACCAACGTTCCTGTCCAATTTCAACACACTACTAAAATCATGCTCCAAACAATCACTTGATTTTGTCGAATTCGAGTTTGATTTGAAAACACCCCACAAAAAAATGCATACTTTGATGAGTTTCCTCCTTTAACTTGTTCAGATTCTGGGGTTTCACTCGTTTCAGATCCTATTTGTTCTCCTTCAGGTAATTGATTAATCAACCCTCTTCTCTTTTTTGTTGATGAATTTCTGTGTGATTCTTGTTTTATGATGATTTTGATTAATGGGGTTGATCATGATTTGTGATATTTCCAATAAAGGTTAAAACTTGGTGTGAAAAAATGAAAAATTTGAGTTAAATTGTTCAATGTGAGTGATTTTTGTTTTGTCTTTTTGCAATTTCTCTTTCAGGAGTTCTATAAGGTTGGATTGGAGTGTTAGGGTTATTGGAAAAAGTATGGGAATTTGTTTTAGGAGTGAAGAATTTAGTCAATGATGTTGTGTTTTTTTAGGGAAAGTAAGTTCTAGGGTTTCTGATTCTATGGTCAGTCATTTTGATAAAGCATTGATTATGATGATGATGATGACAGGTTTTGGGTTAGAAGTGTGTTGAATGGGGATTCAAACAATGGGTTCTCAAAGTAATGGGCAACAGTCTCATTTACAGGCTAATCAGTTAGTTAAGCAAAATTCATGGTATGGTCTTACTCTTGATGAGGTTAACAATTTACTCGGAGATTTGGGGAAGCCGTTAGGGAGCATGAATCTCGACGAGCTTCTTCAGAATGTATGGACTGCGGAAGGGAATAACGTTGTTGGGATAGAGAGCGAGCATGTTTCGTCTTCGTCGTGTTCTCTTCAACGTCAGGCTAGTATGACTTTGGCTCGTGCTTTGAGTGGAAAGACGGTGGATGATGTATGGCGAGAAATCCAGCATGGTCAGAAGAAACAATATGGCGAAGATGAGAAGATTGTGGACAGAGAAATGAATCTCGGTGATACAACGTTGGAGGATTTTTTAGTACAGGCGGGGCTTTTCGCTGGAGCTTCTGATAGTTCGACGGTGGGGTTGGATGCGATGGATACAGTTGTTCCTCAGAGTTTTCAACCGAGAACAGGCTTGTTATCGTCTTCTTCTATCAGTAGTATGTCAGACGCAAAACCAGGTCGCAGAAGGGATACCTCGGAAGCATATGAGAAGGCTCTCGAAAGAAGGCTGAAAAGGAAAATCAAGAATAGAGAATCTGCTGCGCGGTCACGTGCGAGAAAACAGGTTTAGCCTTTACGCTTATTATGTTAAGTAATGAACTTTAAAGAAATTGATTGTATTGGCCCCTTCTGCATTTGCGTAGCGGAAATATCATTTGTTTTGTCACTTATAAATGTTTGATTGTGCAGGCTTACCATAATGAACTGGTTACCAAGGTTACTCGACTAGAAGAATTAAATATACATCTCAAGAAAGAGAAGGTTACTCGACTATAAAATTTATCCATAATTATTGCAAGATTTTTTCTGAGTCATGTCATGCTGCAACTACGAAATCCTGATTATACTGTAATAAATTCTTTCCCTTAATGCAGGAGTTTGAGCAGGGGCTACCACCTGAACCATCCCCTGAACCAAGAAACCGTCTTCGAAGAATAAGTTCCGCCCTTTTCTGATAAGCGACCAACAATGAAGTTTTATAGCTCCTTATGTGCGATGCTTTATGTTGAAACGTCCTGGATAAAGAGAGCGTATCTTCATTGCAAAGTGTTGCTGCTGCCCCTGGCGCGCTTTCGTTCAATCTACATCTATATTTAACTAACTAAAGGGTACATATTAACTAAGGTTTGATGTTCATAGAGTTTCGTGGCGGAAGTGTTGCCTGTTTTCTGAGAATGAAGATTGTCTATATAAGCTGTGGTGATTATTAGGGGATCTAGTTCTTGAAAAAGGTGATTAACTTCCAAAGCAAGTGAAACTAAGTAGGTTTTACTAGAGTATTTTGAAACTGCAGGATTGTAATAGACTTAATCTTAGTTATACTATGGTTCAGTTGTGGAAAAGTTGGTGTGTTATGTCGAGAAAGAAAATTTATGGAAAAAAATCAAATAGCAAAAGAAAATTAGTTTATGATATGGTGTTTTTGTTGAATTATGTCACTACTTAGAAGACATGATTTTTTATATAGTTTCCATATTCATTGTTTAAGGTTTCTTTCTTCAGCCACTGCATGAATATAAAAATGTCAAAAAAAGAATAATTTTATGTTGCGTCAAACGTGATTGATATCATTCTCTCAAAAGGCTTCACACGGTGAAAAAACTTATATCTTGTATATGAAGATAACATGAAATTAGAACAATAAAAAAGTTTCATCAAAATTTCCTATTTGACTTATTTATGGTTATAGAGTAGATATATGTTTAAGCTATTCCACTCTCATAATCCCTTGAATCTCTCATGCACATATATTGAGAGCAACATAGCATTTTGAAAATTCGACAATGTTAATGGTTACGTTGACGATGTAATTTTACATTTATATGAATGCATGTATGTACATGCACGATAACAAAATTATTCTTTATTAAATATCTTGTTTGATTTCTTTCTTTAGTCTATGCAATAAAGGTAAAAGAGAGAATAATTTTATATATCAATAGTATGCTCCAAAAAAGATGTTTACTTGTCTCATTTTCTTTGCTTTACCATACAAGTTACACTAAGAAACAATATTGCAACCTCTAGCACATGAATTGCAACCTCTAGCACATGAACTTTCATCTGGAGGAACTTTTTTATGAAGAAACATGCAAACAAGAGTGTCGGATATCCGTAGTTCGACTAAAAACCATGGATGTGGGAGGGCAACGGGATTGTTGGATACATGAAATTTGAGTAATCTGCTCACATTGTTTAAGGGGAATAATACATGCAGTCAGATAGTGCAATTGCAGACTAAAAAATATAGCATCCTTAATCATGTAAAAGGCTGTAAGAATTAGAAGCTACTATTTCTCTAAGATAAAAGGGGCACATTCCATGCACTACCCTGCATAAGTTTGATATCCTGTCATGTCAGTTGCAGTATAATAGAAGAAAATGACGCGGGAACATGAAGAAAAAAAACACAGTAAGAGTGTCGGATATATCCCAACCAATATTGGAAACTTGACTCACTTGTCACTCTTGGCAATTCCTCCCAACTGTTGGGGTTGTATCTATATGGCAATATGTTTTCAGGGACTATTCCTTCATCCATTGGTAATTGCAGTAAATTACAGGATCTTGATTTATCTTTCAACAGTTTGAGAGGCAAAATTCCAGCAAGTATTCGGAGAATTCAAAGTCTTGTGCACATGTTGGTTCACAACAACAGTCTCACCGGGGAAATCATCTCTTTGTTTGATAATCAGTTCTCAGGAGTCATACCTCAAAAGCAGCTTAGTGAAGTTGGATTGTACGAATAACAAATTCAGTGGTATTGTGTACAAAGCGGTCGTGGTTGGTCAATAATTAAAAGTTCGGGCTATAAAGAAGTTTGAATTTGGACGGAACAAGCAAAAGCGGTTAAATATCAATCATGCGCAACGAAATTGAAGTCCTTGAGATGTTTAAACATAGAAACTTGATCAAATCTGGTGGTTGATCTTGATTCCCTGTATCTATGTTGAGGTGAATATAGAGCCTTGAATGAATGGAATTTTAGTTGATAATGCTTAGTCATTCTTGAATGCTCCCTCCCTGCATGCATTCCTCAGAATCAATAAGGTATAACCATGTAACTGTTTAGATTTGACTCAAAATAAGTGATCGTGATGATGATGTCTAACTGTTTTAATTTGATTCAAAAGAAGTGATTGTCATGATAATGTTGAATTGTTTTGATTCAGTACACAAGGAAATGCATGTTTGAGACACAAGAATGTAGCAACTCTGTTATACAATACAACCTTGGTAAAGATGTCCCACATCGAAAAAAGTATCAAGAAACAATTAGTTTATAAGTCCCAGACAAGGAAGCAGTATCGCCGAGTTGTGTAGCGCCAACTTGTGACCCATGCGGGGGCATTACTGTGATGGAACATGGCTTTGGCCCAGCGTGCTGGACTCAGTCGTACACTCTGCTGGCCTGCCCGCTCCAAGTTGAGAGTTGGGCCGTGGGATTTGGGCGAAGGCCCAGATCTCCCGGTCACTAGAATGGAGGGAACCGCATGAGGCTGGCTTCACAGAGCAGTGAACACCTCCTTCTCTTGACAGTGGAGGGATTACAGGCTGCTGTATTCTCAGTCCACATAGCATGTTCGGCCTGGCACATTGAACCATCACTTTTTGGGCCTCTAACAAAAAAATACTGTTTTTCTTTTTAGCAAATGCTAGGCCCATATAATATTATTTTTCTTTTTAGCAAATGCTAGGCCCATATCATTTTATAAATAAATAGATACATGATGAGAATATAAGTCAATTATCGAAGAGGAAAATAATTAAGAATAGGTATATGAATCTAACTTGAATCCTAGATTGATCGTCGAATTCAATGTGATTTATATGATGCCATTGGAGTAAACTGATAAGGTATTTAGACTCAAATAACCCGAAGGAAATTTCATAGTTTGTAACTAGAAGAAAGCTCATGCATGATAAGATATATACTCAATGAAATGCATCAATTTATCTAGAACTATACATTTCTTGAAGTAAATTCGACTCTTTTTTTATTTTTGGGTGCCATGGTTAAATCAGTAAGAAATAAGATTATAAAAAGTGGCCAGGTTATTGGATTAACAAATGGGTGTTTGCAAGGTTATCACTCCAACATGTGAATATATTTTCTCGCAGGTATGACCATCAGGTTGGTTTTGATTATGATAAATAATAAAGCAACAATATTTGAATATAGCAACTACATAGGTCAATTGACTTGTGGAAATTAAAAGTTCTTTATGACAAGGGAATTAGTTTTAACTATCAAGAAGATATCTCAAACCTCATAAGTCAGAAGATTAAAGTTTTAGTTGAAGTTATAAGTCATTGTTATATCTAATAAGGGAGCATGAAGTTATTACTCATGACAGAGGCCAAAAATAGACATTACAATTGACATGTCATTTAGACAACTCTCATAATCATAACACTATAATAGTCCACTAATTTATAGACATAACAAAATCACATAATATATATGTAACCATAAGCATACACATATGCATAAATAAATAAATAACAAAAATAAAAAAACCCAGAATCATCATAAACCGTAATTACTGAAAGAAGTATTGATGTTCACAAGCATAAACTTACAACATAGAAATTTATGCTTTTCTTTCATCCTATGAAACCTCCATATTTATAAAAAGATATAATAAGCCTCATTTATTGTAACACCCGAGACCAGAGAGGACCGAGAGTGGTTGTTGGTGCATGATGCACGACAATGAGCGGCTCTTAGTAGCTTCTAGGAAAAAACCCAATCCACATCAGAATGAGAAGGATCGTGAGGCTGTGCAGGTATGAGACTGCATGATTGAAGGAAAACTTATAAGCATTGATTGATACTACCTATATAAACAAGATGCATCTTTTTTCGGTAGTCTAACAAATAAGAATTTCTTAGTTAAGCGTGCTTGACTTCAAGTAGTATTTGGATGTGTGATGTAACACCCCAAAATAATTAGATTATTTAATTTATTTATGATGAATATTAGTTTTGATTATGACAAATGATGAAGCAACAATATTCGAATATAGCAACTCCATAGGTCAAATGACTTGTGGAAGTTGAAAGTTCTTTTTGACAAGGGAATTTGTTTTAACTATCAAGAAGATATCTTAAACCTCATAATTCAGAAGATTAAAGTTTTAGTTGAAGTTCTAAGTCATTGTTATATCTAATAAGGGAGCATGGAAATCCTTAAAGGTTAAAGTATTAACTTAGTTACTCATGACAGAGGCCGAAAGTAGACATTGTAATTGACATGTCATTTAGATAACCCTCATAATCATAACACTATAATAGTCTACTCATTCATAGACATAACAAAAGCATATATTATATATATGTTAACATAAGCATACACATAAGCATGATGAAAGACTAGTGTTAGTTTATATGGCCAGTCGGTAATTCTGAAAGTAGTATGGGGAATTACAAATGGCATGTCATTTAGTCAATCCTAATACTATAAGATTATACTCATAATAATTTGATATGTATAGGTTTGATCCAATTCAACTTGACAAATTAACTAAACAATCCTATAACCAACAAATAAGCCTAACTATAAGCATTGTTCAAATCAATCCCTATAAGCATGGTAATCATGTCATAAAGAATACTAAGTTTGGATGAACATATAAGGAAATTATAAAACATGATAGTAAATTATTGAGGAATAAGAAAAAGAAGGAAGTGAGGGAGAAGGAAAATAGTTAATAGGAAGAAAAAGTAGTAGAAAAGGGAAATACACAAAAACATGTATATAGATCTAACTCAAATCCTACATTTATCATCGAGTTCAATTTGATTTGAGTGAAGTAATTGGAGTAAGCTGATAAGGTATTCAGACTCAAATAACTAGAAGAAAATTTACATAGTTTACAACTAGAAGAAAGATTATTCGTGATAAGATATGTACTAAGTACTCAAGAGAATACATAAATTTATGTTGAACTATACATTTATTGAAGTAGATTCAACTCTCTTTTTATTTTTGGGTGCCATGGTTAAATGGGTAAGAAATAAGATGAGAAAAAATGGCAAAGGTTTGGGTTATTCCCATAATAGAGGGGAGCCTACAAGGTTATCACTCCAACGTGTGAATATATGTGTTTGTATGTATAACCATCATTTGAGTTTGATGATGACAATTGATTAAGCAACCAAATTTGAAGAAAACGACTACATATGTCAATTGACTTATGGGTGTTGAGAGATCTATATGAGAAGAGGAGACAATCGATCAAGAAGATATCTCAAATCTCATTAGTCAAAATATTTAAGTTCTAGTTGAAGTGTTTAGTCATATTGTTATATCTACTCATGATAGAGTATTAGCTTATTCACTTATGATAGAGATAGAAACTAGACATTACAATTGGCATGGCATTTAGACAGTCCTCATAATCATAGACATAACAAAAACATAAAATATATATGTAAACATAAGCATAAATAAATAAATAATAAAAATAACAAAAACATAGAATTTTCATAATTTGTAATTACAAAAAGAAGAATTGATATTCAAAAGCATAAGCATTTAATATAGGAATTTATGCATGTCTTTCATCCTATAAAACCTCCCTATTTATGCTATAGATAATAAGCCTCATTTATCCTCTGCCTCAATAATAGCCAATAATTGAGTTTAATACATAATAATACACATGGAAATGAATGTTTTTGTAACCGAGAAAAAAAAGCATAATAGACAAAACAGACAAAAACAAGAAGTCTCAAAGCATTTCAGCGGTAATGGACATCAAGGGAATTGGCCAAAAATAATATTTTGTTCATCAAATGGTCTAGTACTATTACAATTATAGATAGCCCTACAAACATATTGTAATTCCCACTACTATTTCGCATTGTTGCTTCATTCTTCCTTAGGTTCTTAGGGATATTAAGAAATATTTCGTGATTAGCCTAAATCACTATTATATAAGATTTGAATTTTCATTCCTTTCTATATTTCTGAAATAGAACAAAAACAACAAAATGGTAGTAAATACAATAATAAAACTAATTAGAAGTAGTGAATTCAACCACATAATTAAACAATAGAGAATAATAAAAACTAGAATTTTCAAACTCTCACGTGCTTGAATCATTGCTTGTTCTCACGCAATTTTCTTAAATGAGAAATATTGAGATTAAACATTTTCAAAAGAACTAAACACATGCAAATATTTGGAAATTTCAACTTTCATAGAGTCACTAACCCATGTTCTAAGTTAAAGTCTTTGAGGATTATCAATGTCATATATTTTAATAAAAAGATTTCAACAATGTTTTTCCTTAAAGATTAAGTTTATCTATAGGCTTGATCATAAAACTTCTACCATTTCTCTCATGAAAATATTCACGAATTCATCAGGCATTTTGTTTTGTATAATAAGACCAAAGTTCTAACACATTGCAATATCTACTTGATCATAAACCTTATAACATTTCAACTATGAAAATAATCATGGAATCACCGTACATTTTATTTTATGAAAACAACCACTACATATATCGGTTGTTATTGAGAAACAAGTGTTAGTGGTGTAAGTATTTTTTATTGTCTCCACAAGAACTAGTGTTATATCAATTTCGTTCAACACTTAATATGTTTTTAAGCTTAAATTTGCAAGGGTTTGAATGTTTAAAGTTACGGAAAGTAAAACGTTTGTTAGGATTGGATTTCATCCATCGATATAATATGCAATTTCACCAATTAGTTATACATAATCTAAACATTCATCAATACTATCACATACCGCTTACAACAACGTTTATGTCTAAACATATGATGAGATTTGAACCTTTTAATTGACAATCTCTCAGCCTATTAAGCGGTTCCTACCTTATTATTTAATCGATAATTTCTCAGCCTATTAAACAACAAGAAGCATTAAGATTCAATACTCTATGTGAATGTTAGCCTAAATCTTTGTCTTCAGTTTAGAATCTAATAGGTCTTCTTAGTTAGAGTTTTGAACCATTTTTCTCAATATCAATCCAAATTCTTTAAGATAAATAGTATAACAAAGATAACACTGATATAGATTCACAAATAGATTGTATAAAATGTCATGCTAATAAAAATACATACTAAAACAATAAAATTACATCCAATCCCAATAAAAAATAGATTTAGCTACTCATCATAGCTAAATAAAAAGAGAAGAAAGAAGATTAACAAGCTTCAATCACGATTTCCCAATGATCAACGCGAACCTAGTTCTCGATCGTCAAGCTACACTCTCTCTTGTTGTTTTCTAAGCCTATCTATCTCTCTTTCTATCTATCATTCTATCTATCTACCTCTCTCTCTCTCTCCAAAAAATTTAGAATAATAATGTAAGTATGAGTAAGTGAGGAAATATATTCATATTGGATATGAATATAGTGACTTGGACATTTATAAATAGGAGAACTCATTCACCTAACACCTTAAGGTTTTAGTGGATAAATGACGTGTCTCTCAAAAAGGTGCATAATCTCTAAATTTGTATAAATGCTCCTAGTAAATCCACCTAACAAATGGTGTCCCATTGCAAGGTGCCCAAGAAGAAGTGTCCTGTTGCAAGGTGTCAACGGTAGTACACATATCTTAATGGGGAGCATTCTGGACTCACACTTGAGAGATAGTGTTAGAATAATAATGCGAGTGTGAGTAAGTAGGGAAATAGTTCCACATTGGATAGGAATGCGGTGACTTGAACATTTATAAGTGGGAGAATCCACTCACCTATCACCTTGAAGTTTTAGGTGGATAAGTGATGTGTCTCTCACAAAGGTGCCTAGTCCTATATTATGGATCATTATTCCCTAGTGAACTCCCCTAACAAATGGTATCATGAACCTTTGGTTTTGAGAAAGGGACTGACTTACTTGTATCAAAATTATTGACTCACATTTAAGGCAGAGTATTAGAATAATAATTCAAGTGTGAGTAAGTGGATAAATAGTCCTACATTGGATAGGAATGTGGTGACTTGAACATTTATAAGTGGGAGAACCCACTCACATATCACCTTAAGATTTTAGATGAATAAGTAGCGTGTCTCTCACAAAAGTGCATAATCCTACACTATATATCAATGTTCCCTAGTGAACTCCTCCAACAAAAATGGTGTCTAAACCCTAAAATAATAATGGTTCCCCAAAAATTATGTTTCTGCCCTATTTACACATTTTATGTTCATCCGTATTCGCCCGCCGCCCAAAAGATCCGCCTAGCGAAATGCCACTTTTCAACCAAAATGCCAACACAAAACACTCAAACCACCCTTTGTAAAATATCTAAATTTTTCTAACAAGCAAAGACTCTCCCGTAGAATTCCACGCTTCAGCCTCGCCCCACGACTAAGCCAACTTTTGCCACTAGAAAGTATCTATTTCTGCTCCCCCCATCCCCGCCTAGGTCTCACTGGGTGAACTCGCTCTTTTCTCTCCCCAAGCTCGCCCAACAAAAAATGTTGTTATTCCTCTTCTTTGTTTTGTGCCCTCTTCTTTGACGCATTGCTATAATTTCTACACAAAAATAAACAAATCAATGATACCACAACTAGATACACAAAATTTGGTATTCTAACAAAACTTGGGGAATTCGATGATCGAAAATGAAAAATACAGCTTAAAGCTGCCAAGTTTTAATGTGGAATCTTAGTCATATTTGGAACTAATCATAAGGGGAGTTATTTTCAACTATCAAAGTAAATCTTTCGATGATGGCAACTGATTAAGAAGATATCTCAAACCTCATCAGTCAGAAGATTAAAGTTCTAGTTGAAGTGCTAAGTCATTATTATAACTAATAAGGGAGCATTAAAAATCCTTAAAGTTTAAAGCATCAACTTAGTTACTCATGGCAGAAGCCGAAAGTAACATTAGAATTGGTATGTCATTTAGACAACCCTTATAATCATAACACTATAATATTATACTCAGTCATAGACATAATGAAAACACATAATATATATGTAAGCATAAGCATAAACATATGCATAAATAAATAAATAACAAAAGTAACAAAATCCTAAAATAATCAAAAATTGTAATTACTGAAATAAGTGTTGATGTTTACAAGCATAAACATACAACATAGAAATTAAGGCTTGGCATTCATCCTATGAAACCTCCCTATTTATAATATATATAATAAGTCTCATTCATTGTAAAACCCGAGGCCGACGAGGGAAACGAGTGGTTGTTGGTTATAATACATGACAACAAGTGGCTCTTGGGAGCTTCTAAGAAAAAACAGAATTCATATTAGAATGGGAAGGATCCGGAGGCTGTGAATGTATGGGACTGCATGGTTTGAGGAATAATTATAATAATTGATTGATATTGTAACACCCCATATTTTCAATTATTACTAATTTAGAATTTTAATTATTAATTTAATTAAAATTTGATTTTTGGGAATTATTGAAATATTGGAATTATTGGAAATTAAAATAAAGAAAAGAAATTGGGTTTGTGTTGCGATTAGTAGAATGGAAGTGTAAGTAAGTAAATCTTACTAACTCTATTTTATTATTTTTATTAATAAAATAAGGAGTTGGAAAGAAAAAAGAATTAGAGGCCAAAAGTGAGAAGAAAAGAAGGACGTAAGAAGAGAAGCAAGAAAAAGTAAGAGGAACTCCAAAGTGAGAAGAGGATTCAAGAAACTTGGCTAAGGTAAGTGGTGATTATCCTAATTATTATTCATTATAGGTCGAGATGATAGGATGAATTGAGTAGATTAAGAATCCCAATTTAGGATTTTGAGGTTTAGGATTTTTGACCCTAAATACATGATTTTTGATGAAATTGATGCAATTGATGATATAGTGTTATTGTATGATGTTATGGTATGTTAATATTGCATTATAATCATGTATTTGGAACTGTTTTAGTGTTGTTTGTGGCTGAGTTCGAATTTGGATGAATTGGGATAACCATGGTTGTTGTCAAACTGCTATATTTTTGCTACATGTCTCGTGGTAATCGGTTACCCCAGGGTGGTAACCGATTCCCACTGTGTTGCGTTCTAGAAAAATTGAATTTTGGCTTGGGTAACCGGTTACCCTATAATGGTAATCGATTACCTCGCTAATGAAATAAAAAATCACGCTTCTGAGTACGTGATAACCGGTTACCTCCTGGTGGTAACCGGCTACCACTGAAGTTTTTTGGAAAAATATTAATTTTGAAAAATTCATAACTTTCAAACCGTAAGTCCGTTTTAATCGTCGTTTTGGACATCGTGACTTAAATTAAATGTTCTATCTTATAAAATAAAGAAAATGACAGTAGCTCAATTTTATTTTAAAAGTTTCGATTTTCCTAAATTATGATTGGTTTACATTGTTTGCATATTTTGGCTTATATGTAACGATGTGTTTGTTGTGGTATTGTTATGAATGCATAATGTTGTTGGATTATGTATGTTGGTGATATCATTACAGGTTGGAATGTAATTGCTTGTGTATGTTGTATGCAATTGAAGATGAATTATGGTAAATTGTTGTTATCATAATTGGTGTTGATGTGCATGCATACATATCATTATTATGATGTAGCTAATTCCCATTGTGTGGAATTAGTTAGTTGGCCAATAACCGTGTTCGGGTTGGAATGGGCGGTGAGGCGTATTCATGTCCGGGTTGAAATGGAACGGATAGTAATATTGTGTCCGGGTTGGAATGAAACAGTATGGTGAATATAATTCACTTTTGATACCACATGCATAGAGTCATGTTGCATTGCATTATTGTATGTGTTATAACATGATTGGAAGAATTTCAATGTTATAATATGATTGTTGTATGTTAACAACTTATGTATTTTCTGGTGATGAAATGATTGAATCTAAATATGCTAAATAGGGTGAAGTAATTGCTTATGATATTCTGATTATTGTATGAATTTATAATGCTTAATAATTATGATGTAGTCTCACCCTTACTGTTGATCATTTTCAGATTGAAGTTTATCAGCTTAGGCGTTGGTGAGGATAGCTCGTAGAGTTAGATTATGTTATTATTGAGTTCGGTGTCATGCTTTGATTTATAACACTGGGTAACGATTGTTGTTTTAGAGTTACTATTAAACTCTTTTCTTGTTTAATTGTTTTACTTGAATATTTATTTTGTGGGATTAAGGTATTGACCTTATTGATGATATTTTGTGGTTTTTGAATTATCCAAGTTATGGAGAATATTCCGACGTGTTAAACATGTTGTTTAATTATTTCAATTGATTTCGTTCTTTAGAAAAGCATGACATTGTGTGAAAATTATTTTAAATAAATTGTGACATCCTTGTTTACATGTTTACTCTGAAATCTATTTTATTTTCCGCGGGGTTTTAGAAGGGTGTTACAGATACTACCTATACAAACAAGATGTATCTTATTTTCGGTAGCTTAACAAATAAGAACTCTTTATTTAAGCGTGCTTGACTTTGAGTAGTATTTTGATGTGTGACCTTCTAGCAAGTTTCTCGAAACGCGTGTGAGTGAGAACTAAGCATGTTGAAAATACTTGTGTTGGTTTATAGGGTCATTTGGTAATCCTAAAAGTAGTATGAGGTGTTATAAATGGTATGCGATTTAGTCAGCCATAATACTATAAGAGTGTACTCATAATAGTTTGATATGTCTAGGTCTGATCCAATTCAACTTGACAACATAACTATGCGATTACCTAACCAACAAATAAGCCTAACTATAACCATTGTTCAAATAAATACCTATAAGTATGGTAATCATGTCATAAAGAATGCTATGTTTGGATGGACATATAAGGAAATTATAAATCATGATAGTAAATTGTTGAGGAATAAGAAGAAGAAGGAAACATGGGAGAAATAAAATAGTTAACAGGAAGAAAAAGTAGTAGAATAGGGAAATACACAATTATAAGTATATGAATCTAACTCGAATCCTAAATTGATTATCAAGTTTAATTTGATTTTGGTGATGTCATTGGAGTAAGTTGGTAAGGTATTCATAGTCAAATAACTCGAAGAAAATTTACATAGTTTGCAACTAGAAGAAATATCATGCATCATAAGATATGTACTCAAAGGAATACATAAATTTATGTTGAGCTATACATTTCTTGAAGTAGATTCAACTCTCTTTTATTTTTGGGTGCTATGTGGAACACCCCAATATTACCCAAAGTTTTATATACAAAAATCAGAGTAATTTAAAATTTCATAAATTAAATACTGAGGTATCACACCTTCAAAACCAATTCACTTTAAACAATTTGCTTTAAAGTATAAATCTCAGATACATAGCCTCGCCGCAAATCATAATTTGATTTATAAAAATGCAACATTTCCTTTATTGAACTTCCTCATCAAAATCATGTTTTTATAAATTATGATTCTTATTTACAAAGGCAAACAACAAAAGAACAACAACAAGACAACATAATAATTCCCCCCGAGTGCTACGTATCAGAGCGACACCGACTCGACTAATAGCAGCTATATACTCCGTCTTCATAACCTGCACGTTACCAATATATAGGTAACGGCGAAACGAGTAAAGGGTGAGATAATCCAAAACATATAATTAAAGGCATGATAATATATATATATATATATATATATATATATATATAGTTTCGGAATTATAAAGGGAATAGATTAATAAGTGCACTCAACGCATATTCAAAACTCACTTACTCTTATCGTCATTCTAATGTGTATAAATTACACTTTATCGCCATAACCTCTTCACAACAACACATAAACTTCCATCACCACAAGAATCATCACAAGTTCACACGTCACTAAGTCCATACGGAAATCATAAACAACAACATTAAACCACAACATCAAACAACACTAATAACATAAACGACATAATTGAAATCATCACAAATTGGCTAAAGCCCATCGTCGCTTTTCGCATAAAAACCCGTCATCACAAGCATCATCACATCATAATTGCATTAAGCATTTCATTAAAGTTAAACCATCGCAATACTCATCATTTATATTCATCGCATAGTTATCATAAAATTATAAAGATCATCATCAAACCAAGCATAATATACCATCTCAATTCATCATCATCCATCAATTAAACCCAACGCCAAACAACTCAAACATAAACATAACCGACTCCATGAGACACGACTATGTTATGCATGTGGTACCCGTCGCTTTGTCCATGATTAGGAACACTTGGCATAAAAGCCTTGTCGCTTGGCATAAAAGCCCATCGTCGCCAATGCAATGTATGTGACTCGACAATAACACAACACAAAACATCATCGTCGCTCATCAAAATTGGCATAAAGCCCACATCGCCACAATTTATCCACATCAAGATAAAAATATATCATCGCATCATATTTGCATTATGAAAAACATCACTAATAATTCATCACCATCAAAATCATGCATTCACAAATCGGAAGCATTTATTTATAACATCAATATAATCATCACATTGTCATGTACAAAGACATATATCATCGCATTGCATATCAACAAGTATTCATTAATAAATACACCGTCGCAAACATAATGTTTATCTACACCGCATCATTATCAATTAATTCACCAAATTCTAAAAACGGGAAAATAGTCAAAACATCAATAATCGTCGCGAAAGCCATTCCTAGTAACCGGTATTAATCATAATTGTCAACGTCAAAAACAGATTGTCCATACGTGCCTTAAATCTACTAAAACACAATCTGATTCAATTTTACCGTAAATTGGCTTATTTCGGGTCGTCTCGTAAAAACTCGTAATTTCTAAAAACTAACCTCACCACTACGTTCTACACGTCGAACTTAGCTAGCACGTCAATTTTCGTTGAATTCAGAGCAACCTGCACCGTCGTCGAATTTACCGAAATCGGAAAATCGGAACATAATCGGGTTCTAAATTTAATCGGCTAACTTGTGTCCTAATTATATTTTATTAATACTAACTAGTGGTATATTGAATTACAGAAACTAACAGAAACAGAGGCTAGTGGAAAAATTATGCAGAAACCATATTCTGCAGAATACAGAAAACTCACAATACAGTTTACAGAAAATGGATTTTTGCACAAACCATGGTAGCACAAAGGGGCGCACGTCCCCAGCCACACATACACTTGGAGGCGAGGGCCTCAGGTTAGGGGGTGGCCTCCCCACACATGGAGGCGGGCGCCTCCCCCATGACTCTTCTTCCATTCATTTTCTTTTTTCCCTGCGTTATGTTTGATACAGTTTTCCATTTTCTGTTTTTCTTTCACAGTTTATTTTTCTTATACTTTCTTCATTCCATATTCAACTTCTAACTTCTACTACTTAGCAATGAAAATACCCCATAATCGCTACTCCTAATTCAACTCTTCTAATCTATTTCAATCAACAATAAACCAAAACCCTATAATCCAAACATCAATTTTTCCCCAAATTCAAAATACAACTATCAAAACCTAATCATATGAGATAGAGAAATCAAACCCCTTACCATGGAAGCTTTGATTGATCCATGAAGATTCAACAACTCCAACCTCAAGCTTGCTCATTCTCATGCTCTCCCTCTTCCTCTTCCTCTTCTTCTCCAAACCTTCTCTTTCTCTCAAGCTCCCAAGTTTCTATTCTTGGTTTGTTTTCCAAATGGGAAGAAAATGAGGAAATGTGGTTTTATATGGTTGTTTCTACTAGCTTCCTCTCATGCTCTTGTTTGGTTTTGGTGTGTTAGGTTGGAAAGAAAAACAAGGGAAGTGTTTTATAGGTTGTTTTCCTTACTGTTAAGGACCAAATTGTAGCTATTTTGTACATTATTTTGTGGTCCTTAACAATGTCTTTTTATTTAATTTGTATATTTATTCTAGTATTTTGTTTTAATTAGGTTTTTATTTAGTTTTCGTTTAATATATATTATTTAACTTATTTTACTCTTAATTGTAGGAATTTATTGACCAATTCTCCCAAGCTTGGATTCAAGGGCACTTGAAGAGCTTTAGGGATGATTCTTTTGAAGATAATTTTGGGTGAAGGAAGCATACAGTGTCGCTCTGGTGAAGATGATCGCAACGTATGAATCAAGCTTAGCGGTCTCGAAAAAAGCAAAAAGGATGAACCCATGCTTTCACTTTTGAGCCACCAACCCATCATTTCAGCTGACTTTTTGGCTTGTAAAGGAAGGAAAAAAAACACTCCACCATGATTATCTTTTCATCTTTGTAAAAATCTAGGGCAAGTAGAGAAAGAACACCATAGCTTTTCCTTCTTGATTTCTTGGATTTTTTCATCATTCTTACCAACAATCTTGAGAGCAAGCAACCATGGAAATGAGTGGCTAAGCTCTTTTTGTGTCAAGATTAGAGGTAGTTGATCTATATAGTATGTATTTCTATTAATCCATTTGTGTATGAACATGGTTGATGATTAATATAGCTGAATATCTTTGTTCTTCATCTTTATGCTTTGAGTTTTGCTTGGAAAAGAATATTTCAAAGTGACCTAGGATATTCATCCTCTAATAAACAAATGCTAGGAATAGATTTGTGTGTTAGAGTTTACAAAATATTGAACTTAATGATTATCATGCTAATAGTTGTAGTGAGGAATCATGCAAGGATTAACATGATAACATTCACAATCTTGGTGGGAAATCTATAAGATTGAGAGGATATGTATTTGTAGAAATCATCTATTATGTTCATCACTTGATTAAATGAATATGTATGAAACTAGATCAATGAAACTAATCTTGACATGCCTTCTTAACTTGAAAACAATCTCAAACTCTCTCTAATCCAAACTATAACTCTCTTTGAAAGAATTAATCTAGTTATTGTTTGGAAACTCATGGTTCTAGTAGAGTAGATAACAAACCCTTTGGTTACAATATCTTAAAATACACTTTTCTATTGAAAGACTATAACATACACCAATCCCTGTGGAATCGATAATTAAAAATACTTGTTTACGGAAAAATCCTACAACAAAATGACGCCGTTGCCGGGGATTGGCGTTTGATGTTGTTAGTATAGCAATAGTTGTGTGTTTTAAGACTTTTTCTACTAATCTCTCTTTGTTTCTTTTGTGTGGCTAGACTTTTTCAGGAATTAGTTTATGCGGGAAAGTATTCCGGTCGACCAACTCCTTTTCGATCCCGAAATTGAAAGGACGGCTAGGAGACTTAATAGTAGTGCTAAAAGAAGAAAAAGACAAGCTAGGCAAAGGCAAGAAAGAGGAGAAAGAGGAGAAGCATCTACTTCTTCAACATCACCCGTGTTTGGAGAAGTCACCACTATGGCGGAGAATCAACCACAACCACCACCACCACCACCACCACCGCGGGGGCCGTGTGTCAATAGCCCTCGTCACAATGCCCAATTTGCTCGTCAAGCAAATGCAAGGGTTGCGGAAATGAAGACGGGCTTGCTTCAACTTCTCTATGCAAGTCCATTTCATGGCCATGACCATGAAGATCCTTACACTCACCTTACCAAGTTTTATGAGATCGCGGGAGCGGCGGGTGCTCCGGAAGACCAAGAAGAACAATATTTCCAAAGGCTTTTCCCTCATTCTCTAGTGGGGAAGGCAAAAGATTGATATCTTGATCAATTGCAAGAGACAATGACTAATTGGAATGTTTTGGAGGAAAAGTTTCTTGAACGCTTTTTCCCTCAATCACGTTTCATGGAGGCTAAGACGGTTATCTCGGTATTTTCGCAAGGAGTAAACGAGCCTTTGAATCGGGCATGGGAAAGATATAAGTCTACGCTAAGGAAGTGTCCGAGCCACGGTTTTGACGAGCTTACACAAATTCATATTTTTCGAAATGGTCTCCAACCTCAACACAAATTGTTGTTGGATGCCACGGCGGGAGGTTCTTTGATGGCAAAACACCATATGAAGCAATCCAAATAATTGAGAAGATGGGTAGGAATGATCATCAAACTCAACATGATCAAGGAGGTGTACAAGTGAAAACGGAGTTTTAGAAATTGGTTCGAGTCATGAAGCACTTGTGGCGCAAAACAAATTGTTTGAAACAAGTTGAAGAATTGACAAAACAAATGGCTAAACTCCCTCAACAAATCATGGAGTTACAAGGAGCATCAAATAAGCAAGCTCACCAAATAGCTTGTTGTGAATTGTGCAAAGGAGATCATAAACCGCTTTTGTCCTCCGGAGAATGAGGAAGCTAACTATGTGGCCAACCAAGGCCAAGGGTACCAACAACGAGCTCCTTACCCTTATCAAAATCAAAACCAAGGTTACCAACAAGGGGTAATCAAGGTTATCAAGGAGGGTGGAGGCAAGATAACAATAACCAAGGAAGGCAAAATCCATATCAAACACAAAATCAAAATCAAAGTCAACAACAAAATCAAGGTCAACAACAAAACCAACCTCAAAATCAAGTGAGATCTTCCAACATTCAAGACACTCTAGCTCAATTTATGCAAGCTTCTATGGCTAATCAAAAGAGCACGGAGGCGTCCATCAAGAATTTGGAGACACAAGTGGGACAACTCGCTAAGCAACTTTCCGAACAAAGTGCTTCGACATCATTTCCCCCAACTACGCAAACAAATCCTAAGGAGCATTGCAAAGCCATAACAACAAGAAGTGGTAGAGTTTGTGATGAGAAAAGGAAAGTAGTTGAAAGAAGAAAAAAAAGTAGTGGAGAAGGATGAAGAAGTAATAGTGGAGGAAGAGGTAGTTGAAAAAGATGAAGAGGTTGAAGTTGAAAAACATGATAATGTTGATGTGGAGGATGATTTAGTTGAAAATAAGGTGTTAGTTGAAAATGAAAAGGAAAATGGTGTAGTTGAAAAGGAGAAAGTAGAGGAGAAAAAGAAGAAAATGAAAAAGGGAAAAGAGAAGGAAGTAACTTATCCATTGAGAAGTTTACCATATCCTCACCTTCCTTCTAAAAAGGATGATGCAAAGCACTATGCTAGGTTTATGGATATTTTCAAGCAATTGCAAATAAATATTCCATTTACTGAAGCATTAGAGCAAATGCCTAAATATGCAAAATTCATGAAGGATATCTTGACAAAAAAGAAGAGATACACGGATCAAGAAACCATAATGGTGGATGCGAGTTGTAGTGCAATAATTCAACGCACTATTCCGAAGAAAGAGAGTGATCCGGGGCGTGTAACTTTGCCCGTTACTATTGGGGATGTATATGTTGGAAATAGATTAATTGATTTGGGATCAAGTATCAACTTGATTCCATTATCCATTGTGAAGAGATTGGGGGAGATTGAATTAAAGTCTACAAAAATGACATTGCAATTAGCGGACAAGTCTATTACTCGCCCGCACGGTGTAGCTTTAGATTTGTTGGTAAAAGTGGACAAATTCTTTTTTTCGGTTGAATTTGTTGTCATAGACATGGAGGAAGATGTGGAGGCACCTTTAATTCTTGGAAGACCATTCATGAAGACGGCTAGGATGATGATTGATATAGATGATGGCCTAATGAAGGTGAGAGTTCAAGATGAAGAGATTTGCTTTAATCTTTTTGAAGCAATGAAGCATCCCATGGATAAGAAAGATTGTTTCAAGATTGACGTTATTGAGGAAGCAACACAAGAGGTGACTGATGATGATGATAGTCGAGATATTGAGGAGTGTTTGGAAGGAATGGAGATTTCAAAGGAAATGCACCCTTGGGAGGAAGAAGAGGAAAGTTTGAAAAAGATCTAAAAGATGACGACCAAAACTTGAGTTGAAAGAGCTACCGCCTCATTTAAAGTATGTGTTTCTTGAGGAGGAGGTAAAAAGCCCGTAATCATTAGTAATACATTGTCGGAGAATGAGGAGGAAAGCTTAATTGAAGTTTTGAAATCGAACAAAAATGTGATTGGTTGGGTCTTAGCCGATTTGAAAGGCATAAGCCCGGCCTATTGTATGCACAACATTATGATGGAGGATGAGTACAAACCGGTAGCCCAACCTCAACGGCGATTGAATCCGGTGATGAAGGAGGTAGTTCGCAAAGAAGTAGTGAAGATGCTCAAGCGGGATGATTTACCCGATTTCGGATAAGATGGGTGAGCCGGTTCATGTGGTTCCTAAGAAAGGAGGTTTGACGGTTGTATCTAATGATAAGGATGAGCTAGTGCAAACAAGAAAAGTGACGGGTGGAGAATGTGTATTGATTACGAGGCTTAACAAAGCGACGAGAAAAGATCATTTTCCTCTTCCGCTCATGGACCAAATGTTAGAAAGGCTCATGGACAACAATACTATTGTTTCTTGGATGGTTATTCGGATATAATCAAATATCGATGAATCCGAAGATCATGAGAAACGGCTTTCACATGTCCGCTTGAATTTTCGCAGATAGGCGATGCCTTTCGGCTTATGCAATGCGCCGAACATTCCAAAGGTGCATGCAAGCTATATTCGCCGATTTGATTGAAAAGACAATTGAAGTTTTATGGATGACTTTTCCGCTTTTGGAGCTTCATTTGATTTATGCTTGAAAATTTGGACACCGCTTCAAGAGGTGTGCAAACCAACTTGGTCTTGAATTGGGAAAATGCAACTTTATGGTGACCGAGGGAATTGTCCTTGGCCACAAGATATCTTCAAGAGGAATTGAGGTTGACAAAGCAAAAATTGATGTTATCGAGACGCTTCCCCCACCTATCAATGTCAAAGGCATTCGGAGCTTTTGGGTCATGCGGATTCTATCAAGATTCATCAAGGACTTCTTCAAAATAGCCAAACCTTTGAGAAACTTGCTCAACAAAGATAAGTCTTTCTTGTTTGATAATGATTGTTTGTTAGCTTTTGAAAAATTAAAGGAGAATTTGATAAATGCACCCATAATCACCGCGCCTAATTGGAAACTTGATTTTGAACTAATGTGACGCTAGTGATTATGCGGTAGAGTCAGATAGGCCAAAGGAAGAACAAAATCTTCCATGCTATACATTATGCGAGCAAAGTTTTGAATGATGCTCAAATAAACTATGCAACAATTGAAAAGAGTTGCTCGCAATTGTATATGCATTGGAAAAGTTTCGCCTTACCTAATTGGTTCAAATGTTGTGGTTTTCACGGATCATTCGCGATAAAATATCTCAAACCGGACTCTAAACAAAGGCTAATCCGATGGATTCTTCTTTGCAAGAATTTGATTTAGAGGTCCGTGATAAAAAGGTTCGGAAAATTTGGTAGCGGATCATTTGTCTCGCTTAGTGAACGAAAATTACGGACAAGGAAAAAGAGGTGAAGGAGGAATTTTGATGAGAAGTTATTTGCAATCCAAGAGCGACCGTGGTTTGTCGACATGGCAAATTACAAGGTCATGGATTAATGCCTAAGATTTGACTTGGAATGAGAAGAGGAAATTTTAGCCGATACTAAGTATTATGTGTGGGATGAACCTTACATCTTTAGGTTGAGTAGCGATGGATTGTTAAGAAGATGTGTGAGTGATGAAGAGGCCAAAACATTCTTTGGCATTGTCACAATTCCCTTGTGGGGACACTATAATGGAACGCGGACGCCACCAAAGTCCTATATGGATTTTATTGGCCTTCGCTATTCAAAGATGCGTATGCTCACGCTAAGTCTTGTGACAAATGCCAAAGAAGTGGATAGGAAAAGAGATGAAATGCCATTGAGCAATATGTTGGAAGTGGAGGTATTTGATTGTTGGGAATTGATTTTGTTGGTCCTTTTCCATCTTCGCTTTCAAATGAATATATTCTGTAGTGTGGATTACGTGTCAAAGTGGGTAGAGGCCATTGCTAAGGCCGACGCCAAAATATCAAATTTTGAAAAGAAACATTTTTCTCGCTTTGGTGTGCCTAGGGTGCTTATTAGTGATGGTGGGTCGCACTTTTGTAATGCATTGTTACAAAAACTTTTGAAACAATTTGGTGTAAAGCATAAAGTGACGACCCCCTATCACCCTCAAGCGAATGGCCAAGCCGAGGTGTCTAATAGAGAAATCAAAAAGATTTTGGAAAAAACTGTTTCTGGTTCTAGAAAAGATTGGTCACAAAAATTAGATGAAGCTTTGTGGGCGTATCGAACCACCTATAAAGCTCCTATCGGACTAACCCCGTTTCAGGTTGTGTATGGCAAAACTTGTCATCTCCCGGTAGAGATGGAGCACAAAGCATTATGGGCCCTCCGATTCTTGAATTTTGATCCATCCTTGGCGGGTGAAAAGCGAAAAATACAACTCGTTCAATTGGAAGAAATGCGAGAAGAGGCATACCATTCAAATCGGAGGTACAAAACAAAAGTCAAGGTTTCTCATGATAAGAAGATAAAGATCAAGGAATTGATGCCGGGACAAAAGGTTCTCTTGTTCAATTCCCGGATGAGGCTTTTTCCGGGAAAACTCAAAACAAAGTGGTCCGGTCCGTTTTTAATCAAAGAGGTCAAAGAGTATGGTGCAATTGTCTTGCAAGATCTTTCACGAACAAAAGAATGGACGGTGAATGGGCAGCGGTTGAAACGGTACGTTGGCGGAGAAGTGAGCCGCTGTCATACCCCAAAATTTGCCCTCCATCTACTCAAGAGATTTCATACATCCATACTCAAGGATTCCTCAAGAGTTGATCAGACAAACTCTCTCCTAGACAATCAACCCAAGCTAGGGTTTGGTATCTCTCAAGTCAAGATGGATTTCCAACATCTCCAATGGCCTTCATGCCTCCTCATATGCTTCAAAGATTCTCCATGTCAAGTTTCAAGCTTCACAAGTCAAGTTTCCTCGCATAATTGCTCGATGGTTGAAAATCGTGTATGGACAAAAGTCAACGTGGTCAACATACAACAAACTTCATAATTTTTGGTCAACATCCTCATTTTGAAGTTACATTCATCATTTGATCAAGGGTTGATCATGATTCATCAAGAAAACTCAAGATTTGCTCAAAAGTCAAACTTTCTAAATTAGGGTTTCTAGGTGAAAAGTCAACTCGAACTTTGAATGGTCATAACTTTCTCATACTTTCTCGTAAATTTTTCCACCACCTCTTGTTTTGAAGGAAATTCAATTCTCTACAACTTCATGTCTCACAAGAATGTCCAAAAATGCTTCATTTGAGAGGTATAGCTCAAAACATTACAGTCATTTTCAAAGTCAACAAAAGTCAACTTTTGTTTTGAAGATATTTTGAGCATGGTAACTCCAATTGAGATGAGACCAAAGACATTGTTTAGAGGACTCTTAGAGCTTTCCAAAAAGTCCAAGAACACTCAAAAATGTGGAAAATTGAGCAAGTTACACCATCTACAAGTTGGGCAATTTTGGAAGAATGCACAAAGAGAGATACTTCAAAAAATCAAAAACTTTGCAAATGGGCCTACTTTTTCTTCATCCAAACTTGTTCCTCATACAATTTGGAACATCAAAGCCCAAAGCCACGAATTTTTATTTTATTTTTCTATTTAATTTGGAATTTATTCATTTAAATACAAATTAAATTCAAAAATAAAGTATAAAATCAAAAATTAATTGCAAATTGATTTTTCTCTTTTCCTTGGCATTCAAGTAACTCAACAAAGCCAGCAAATTTCGAAAATTGGATTGATATGGCAAGATTGGATTGAAAATTAATCAAAATTTGAAAATTTGATTTTGTACAAAATCAAATTTGATTTGTATTGATTGATGATGATTTCTTCCTCAAATCACTCCAATTCCATCCAATATAAATACACAATGCATAGCACATGATTAAGGATGTAAGAATTGCTCTACAAACCCTAACCTAACTCAAGAAAACCGTGGTTACATGACACTTGCATTCTTGTTTTGTTTCGATTCAACCAATTCTAAGCCCGCCAATCGCCTCGGAGGTCCATTGATTCATCCCACCTCACGGATCGTAATTTCATCAAGAATCGCGAAGAACAATCACGGTTTGCATCACTTTTGTCAAAACTCGATTTCTATGATTCATGCATTGTAAATACATTTTGATTACATATTCTTGTTCGTGTTGATGTTTAGAGTGTTTCAGATAAGTCGATTTGATTTTAAGTACCGTAATCGTGATCCGCCATGGTTAGGTTTTCTCGAGCTCGAATGGGATCACGATCGGAAAATTGGCAAAACCAAGCCATATTCGTACTGGAGGTCGAAAGCAATCGATCCGGGTCCTCATAACAAATTTATATTATGTATTTCGACTTTTGATTTCGCAGGATGTAGCTACGAAAATAATCCGTGGTATATAGCGTCGACCGAGGCCGACGCTATGTGTTCAAAAATTCAAATTGAAAAGATGAAGTCCGCGAAGGAGGAACCAATGGAAGGCGCGTATAATCCACTAACTCTAGTTTCCAAATGATGCGTGCTAGCTCGGATGGTAAAGGCAAGGAATTCAAGTTTGAACACAAGGTCTCGGTTCAATCTCGGCAAGACCAACCCTTTTTTTTACTTTTACAAAACTCTATTTTCCTATTTTCTTTTATTTCAATATTTTCCATCTATTTTAATTAACTTTCATAATTTTATTCTGCATTAAAAAATCACCAAAAACATTTTTTCTTTTTACATTATTTTCATAAAAACCTTTATTTAATTTAATAAATTAGAAAATATAATTTTTGCATGCATATTTATTTTATTTTTATTTTAGCATTTAAATCATTATAAATTGCATTTTTATTATTAAATCTTTTCCAAAAAATCCCAAAAAATTATTTTAACTTATTTATCTTATTTCCAGCATGCATAAATTTTCTCATATTAAAAATTGCATTTTTTCTAACATTTTCTCTTATTTCAATTTCATCATATTTCCCGATTTTCTTATACTTTCACAGTTGCAACCGACTGGACGTTTTTCTTTTATCGCTTTTATTTTCCAATAATGTAACTGCATGGGATGTAATAGTTTAAATTAGACTTTTATTTTCCGTAAGTTTAAATTATGTATCCCAAAGCCATGTAATAGCGTAGGTTTATCTTTCCGCACTTTACATTCCGCATTTTACTTTCCGCACCCTTATCAATTGCTAGTAATTAGGCGGTATGGCAAGATAATAATGAACATAGCTCACACTAATCTTCAAGATAAAATATCTGAATTTCACACTTCTTTCACACACGCACCTTAGGTAATCTCTCTCGATGCCTTCGATTTCAAATGGTCATGTCCTCGAACGTAGAGGTATTCTAGCACCGCTGTTTTCAAACAAATCATCATAGTCCCTTCGATACAAAGATCATAGACCCACGATGTCGCCCGAATACATGATCTTGACCTCGATTGTCGCCTACGAAAATGATGATAGTCCCTTCGAATGTGCTAGGATACTTCCTACAAGTTGCTTTCTATGACCATCCGATGTCCCTTCGAATGTCCCGCTTACATCCAACGAATGGAGCTACCTACTAACTAATGGTATGGCTAGCGCTATTCTAAAGGAATGTAGAAGTACAACAAAAACGACCAATTCTGAGTGGGTAAATAAGTCTCTTAGTTGCTCGCTCTATCAAATGCTTTTCACACCACACACTCTTTTTCAAAGTTCAAATTCTTTTCAAAACAAAAACATTTCCGAACACTTTGTATACACTCCTACATGAGTCATTACAAAGTCAAAGCGAAATGCCTTTTTTCAAAACATCTTTGTCAAACACACAGAAAGCAATTTTAAAAAGTGATCTAGAGCAACTAAGAGCCCGTAGATAACTACGGATGGAAAGGGGTGCTAATACCTTCCCTTTTCATAACCATTCTCCGAACTCGTAATCTAACGAAGGTCTTTTTCTTACTTTTACCTTCCTTAATTGGATAAAATAAAAGTCGGTGGCGACTCTTGCTATCCGCACATTTGGATACAAAATCCTACAAAGTCGCTTCACCGTATCACGTAATCGGCGACTTGGGAAACACCCAAAAGAGAGAATTGCCTTAGGGATTTCTAGATAACCTTTAATGCTTTCTGTTTGAATTGTATGCTTTATCTTTAAGGGTTGCTTGGGTATTATATTGTTGGGGGATCCTACACCCGGATCCGGGTTTCCTTTTAGGTAAGTGGCATTAGATCATCGCGACCGCTAGACGTATAACTACGCGGTCAACATGATGGCTACGTTAGCGTGACACTTTGGTTGCCCCGATACTCTTCATTCCCAAGTTGAAGAAAGTATTTGGCTTCTGCGTGGTGTCATCAAGCGCTAACTAAACTTTTAGAACCTTAATTGACCCATCTTGGCCATTAGAAGGTAGTGAGATGGCCGGCTTTGGTGTAGACCGAGGTTGGTTGATACTCGATGCTACGCTCATCGAGATCGACTTTTGGGACATTTTCGATCGACCACCCGATTGAAATAAGCGCCCACGAGAAAGATCGTGATATGAGATTCCTAGAACCCTTACATTATTATAGGACAGATGAACCAACTCAAACTTTTGGTGGGTAATCACCTATACCTCATGCAAGCCTTAACCCTAGGCTCATGTGAATTTTTGTGTGCTAAACATGACATCATGACATCATCCGCATTGCATATCATTTCTAACTATTTCAAGGACCTAGGATTTATCTTTGCTGCTTTTGTGGATTATGGCTTCTAGAAAGACTATCCGAATCAACTTCATGGGTATCCCTTCTCAACTCAAAGATTTGGTTTCGTAAATTCGACCATGCTCGGCCATCAAAAGACATGGTTATCTACTTGATTTGGTTATCTCGGTTTTGAAGAAGATATGATGCATGTCCTATTCCTTCTTCAACCAAACACCATTGCTTTACATTTCCAGATTATCATTGGTTCCTACCATGGAAGAATTCTCTAAGCTACTGGGATACCTATTCTTGACCAAATGCCTTTCACCGGTTTGGAAAAGGTTCCTAAGTTCAAGACATCGATCCGCCTTACACCTTAAGCGCCGATATTGAAGCCAATTGGGAAACTAGAAGTGGAGTTAAGGGTTTACTTTCCAAGTTCTTAATCAAGAAAGCCCGAGAATTCCTCAAAGTTATGAGTTTCCATGCATTTGAAAACATTGTTGCCTTGCTAATTTATGGTTTGGTTCTATTCCTAACTCGGATCAATTCATAGATATCAATGCCATCAAGTTGTTCCTTACCCGCAATCCAAAGGCCTACTTTACTTGGAGACATCCTACATTCTCCACACTGCATTACTAAGAGACAAGGAACTCTCATGTGTCAGGTCCTGCTACTTTCAAGGTGGTTTATTTCGCACCTTCCTCCATCGGTTTGAAGAACGAACAAAGGTGAGATGGTCTCAAAGGTTGATGTCACTCTCTCATTCCGACATCCGCTGGAATCTTTTCTCTCAAAAGGACTTCACATTCATCGAGTTGTGGAGAATTCCTAATGTACCACTACTCGGTATAAGGGAGGTATTACTTACAACCCTTCTAGCTCTACGCCGCTTGGTTTTGCCCAAAAGATGGTCCACATGATATGCTTCTCCAAGATATTGTGTTCGACTATAACCACGATCTCCACTACCGACAAAGGTTCATACACGCTGGGGCATGGTAAAGAAGATCGATACTAAGACTTTGGGGCACCAACTCCATTCCTTGGGAACCTTACCTCAAATGGGTGCGAGCTCGAGCTCAAACCTCATGATGCCATTCACACTGCTCTACCAAGAATTATGGAACCTGCTATAGGTGACGACCTATACCGCTCTCCATCCCGACATGCCTACCGATTTTGAAGACTAAGAGATCCGGATTCGATTAAAGAAGAGAGGGATACCTTTGAAGCTCAATGCTATGCAAGTGAGAAAAAAGTGTTAGAATTGACAAAGCTACTTCATGAGGAGCGAAGCATCAATGCCTATATCGGCACCAAAAGGAAGCGCCATGGAGACTTAGAGCTTTAGGATTTTTATGCTTTTCTTTATTGTTTTGAACTATCTCTTGTACTTAAAAAGAAAAAAGAATAATGAGAAGTACTAATAAATGTTTGTTCATTGCTTGTTTAACAAATTTAAATCTCTTAGGTCCTTGAAAACATTGCATTGCATCGCATAAACATTGCATATCATAGCATAACATTGCATCGTGTACATTGAGATTGGTTTTCTCATTTGCTCGCTATTTATTTTAGCGTAAATGGCTCTTGAACAGATCACAAAGATCTCCTGCTCGAATGCCTGGGCCAGCAGATGTTCACCAACTTAGTCCAAGGCCAAGAAGATCCAAGAAGCTCATCAACAAGAAGAAGAAGGTTGTTGGTCTCCTCAACATGGGTAGACGCTTCAAAGGGGTCCTAAAGTGGTCACCGATTGAGCTCTCAAGGAAGTGTCCATGCCGAGGGAGTACCAAGGGCGATGAAGGTGAGCAATGTGAATCAAAGAAAGGAGGAGAGGATCATTCGACTATGGCCAAGACTGAGGAAGATGACAAGTACAAGCAACTTGAAGATCGCCCAATGCCGTGGAAAACCCGAAATGTCCGAGTTGAATTTTGATGACCGAGTCTTGTTCCCGGTGTGGTGATTCCTCCCAAGTTCAAAGTTCCTACTTTTTCCAAATATGATGGCATGTCTTGTCCTAAGTCATTTGAAGTCCTATGTCCGTAAGATCAACCCCACACCGATGATAGAAAGTCAGGATGCACTATTTTCAAGAGAGTTTGTCCTAACTCGCTTGGAATGGTACTATCACCAGAGAATGACCGTATCCGTACTTGGAGTGATTTGGATGATGCTTTCTACGCATGATGAGTACAATGTCGAATTGACACCCACCGCATGCAACTACAAAGCATGTCTATGGGTCGCGACGAGAAGTTCAAGGAGTATGCCGAGTGGAGAGATCTAGCAGTGAGTTCACCACCCTTGTCCAATAGGAGTTGGTTGATATGTTTATGGGAACACCGACAGCCCATTCTTCAATCATCCGATTGAAATTCTTCATCCGGATTCACCGAATGATATTGACAAAGCAGCGATTGAAGTCGATATCAAGAGTGGAAGATTCGTGAGACATCTTCAAATGTCAAGAGATCTTTTGGTGCTAAGAAAGAAACTAATGTATGGTCGAAAAGCCGAGCCAAGACCGACCGTGCTCAATCTGGGCAACAGGATCTCCAATCCTACATCAAGACAACCTCGAGACAACGCGTGAGCGTAACGCGCCACGAAGATTTAAGATCAACATGCCATTGTCGCAAGCCTTGCAACACATGTTGAAAGCGTAGCTGACACTGAGGGATCCTCCTAATGTCAACACTTCTCCGAGATACAATCCTAATGCTAAGTGTGCTTACCATTCCAATAGCCTGTGGCACGACATCGACAATTGTTGGGCTCAAAACAAGATTCGTGGATATGATTGAAGCTAAGCGATTGAGTTTGACCCTCCCGCTGAGACCGAATGTGATCAACGCGCCTATGCCTAACCATGACAAGAGTTCCAATGTTGGTGACGATACTTATGTTTTCAACATAGATGACTTGACCATTCCTCCGATGGTTAAGAAGAATTTGTTGCAAGCGGTGTCAATCCGGATGCCCCAGAGTTGTCGCTGGTGCTCGTCTGCACTGATGGATGTGCTTGGTTGAGAAGACGTGTTCGGTATGATGGATAACCGTGAGATACTATTTCAAACCACCTGCGTGTTGTGTGAAGAAATGTCTAAGTTAAGGATTGACAATGCGAATGAAACAGATCATCTGTGGGATACCTTGGGGCAGCCAAGTGGAAAATATGATTACATGGTGAAGTACATCTCGATAGTTACAAGATTCCTATTGAAGATGTTAAGGCGAATGGGGTGACGATTTCAAGACTATGCCGATGTTAACACTATAAGGATTTCCTCTGCGATTCCGTGCCTAGAGTGGCACCTCTCATTATCACTTCTCCAAGACCGCCATATTCCTCGACAAGGCTATCCCTTGGAATTATGGAGTCGATGTTTACTATCATGGTGTCAAGCAAGACCCTATGACTATTGAAGATCTTAATGTCAAGTTTCTATTCCCGACATTGACAACATCACCGATCCAAAGAAGGTGACCCGAACCAAGGGTATTCTCTCCGAGATCTCTCCTCCAAAGACATCATGACTCCACCGCATTCCCCTACTCAATCAATATCCCCACTAGAGGAAAGAACCAAGAACTCATCCCGCACTAGAAGTACCAAAGGAAGTTCAAGACACCTCCAAACAAGAAATGGAGGAAATTAAAATTATCAAGAAGAGTGACTACAATGTTGTGGAACAATGGGATGACTCGCCCAAGATCTCCATGCTTGCTCGCCAGGCTCGAGGCTCATGCTAATGCCTTGGTGAAGTTTCAAGAATGCTCATGTGCCGCAAGACACTACTACCGATCAATTCAAGTTTGTATTGCTAGCCTGGCCGCCAACAACGGCCTAGGATTCTCGATGTCGATTTGACTCTTCCGAAAGAAACACAACAAGGCCTTGCACATCTCTCGTTGAATGCAAGGCGTTACCTATCTCATGTTTTGCTGACACCGCTCGCCAATATCCTACCAAGATCGCTTTTGATCGACTCGATGTCGAAGGGTTGGTTCGAGACCAGTGACATTATCGTGAGAGCTTTTGATGGTTCTAAGCGCACAAGATTGGAGAGCTCACTCTAAAGTCGGTTCCCGCACTTTTGATTCCACTTTTGTCATGGACATCCGTCCACTTATTCTGCCTACTTGACGCCTGGATACATGGGCGGTATACTCTACCTTGCATCGAAATTGAAGTACCCGGTGAAAGGGAAGGTTGTCACGATGTGGTGAAGAAGAATATATGGTCACCATCTACGTCATTCCGCTATCTCGAGATGGAGGGCGAATTCTTCGAGACTCAAGCTTTTGAAACAATACCCAGTCGTGCTGACTCTCCCGCCACTCCCCGGTTACACAAGTTCCGCCTAGGATGGCCTCACGAAAGATGCCCAAGTCATGTTAAGGTAGTACTATTTGGGGTCGCCCCGATCTTCCTTTCAAATTTGACAAGACCGGTTTAGGCTTCACTATCAAGGGTCAAGATGATACGCCGCGAACGTGCCGCCAACTTCCTTTCCGCATCACCAGTGGAATCCATGCTATAGAAGACGATGACAACGGCTTCGACATCGCAAGTGGATCTTCCCAACCTCGCATCATGGGCTCAAGAATTGGGAGATCAAGACGCCATACCAATCTCCTTTAGCCGTGAGTAATTGCTTTTGTTTTATTTTGCTTTTCGTATTTCTTTATGTTTGAACAATAAACTTTGAAAGCCTAGTGCCTTGCCGGGCACCATGGCTCGCTCATGAGGGTTTTTATCTGTCGCATGTATTTTCATTCAATAAATTCGTTGGACTTTTGCATTCAATTGTTTGTTTTCTTTCTTTACTTTATCACCCTTCAAAAGCTATGTGTTCTTACACACACCCACGTGATACACCGTAATCACTCCGAATCTCGTTAATAAATATGCTAGTGCTAAATATGACTTCGATAATCCGATCTACCAAGCCAAGATGAAAGTGAGGAAGATTGTGAAGTGCCGGAGAACTTGCCGATCTACAGAAGAAGAGCGAGTTATACCCACACACGAAGAGCAAGTCGAGGTTGTGAATTGGGTCGACAAAGACAGAAAAGAGATCAAGATAGAGCGGTCTTGAGAACAAAGTTAAAGAAAGATTGGTTCGATGCTACGAGACTATATTGAGGTTTTTGCTTGGTCATACGAAGACATGCCCGGTTTAGACATTGATATTGTGGTACACCGATTGCCGAAAGGAAGGTTTCTCCCGAAAGAAGGTTCGTCGCGCCCCGAGATGTCGAGAAAATCAAAGACGGTTATGAAGCGCTCAACTGGTTTCTTAGTCACACCTCTTATCCCAGTGGTTGCAAATGTGGTACCCGTGCTAAGAAGGATGGTAAGGTAAGAATGTGTGGATTACAGATCCGAACAAAGCGAGTCCGAAAGACGATTTCCCACTTCCTCATATTGATGTTCGTCGACAATACCGCCAAAGATAAGGTTTTCTCCTTCATGGATGGTTTCTCCTTACAATCAAATCAAAATGGCTCCTCAAGACATGGAGAAGACTACTTTTGTTACATGGGGCACTTTCGCTACAAGGTCATGCCGCTCGGATTGAAGAACGCTGGTGCCACTTATCGCTATGGTGACATTGTTTCATGACATGATTCATCACGAGATAGAGGTCTACGCCGACATGATAGCTCGATCACGATCAAGAAGAACATCTTGGTCATTTGCGTAAACTGCTTGATAGATCAAGAAGTACAGATCGAGACTTAATCCCAACAAGTGCACCTTTGGAGTCGATCCGAAAACTCCTAGGGTTTATTGTCGATGGTAAAGGTATTGAAGTTGATCCCGCCAAGGTTAAAGCTATTCAAGAGATGCCACCCCCGCACCGAGAAGGAAGTCGAGGTTTCGGCCGATTGAACTACATTGCCGATTCATTGCACACCTAATCGCTATTGTGAGCCAATCTTCAAGTTACTTAAGAAAGATCAAGTAGTGGAATGGAACAACGATTGCCGATCGCTTTTGACAAAATCAAGGAATACCAGTAATCCTCCTATCCCGATGCCACCAAGGAAGACCTCTTATCATGTACTCGGTGTTAGAGAACTCAATGGGTGTGTGTTGGGGCAACATGACGAGTCCGGTCGAAAAGAGCATGCAATATACTACCTTAGCAAAAGTTTACCGATCGTGAAACAAGATACTCACTGAGAAAACTTGCAACGCTTTGGGCTGCTGCGGCTAAAGATATGTTGACTCACACTACCTTGTTGATTTCTAAGATGGATCCGATAAAATACATCTTTGAGAAACCAGCTCTCTCCGAAGAATAGCAAGATGGCAAATGATCTTGACCGAATATGACATCCAAAGACACTTCTAAAGCGATCAAAGGAAGTGTAGTAGCCGATCATTTGGCTCATCAGCCGAGATGACTATCGCCTATGCGCTCAATTTCACGAAGATGTTTTACTAGTCATCGATTGGAAGAACTGTGCCCGATGAAGGACCGAGCAAGGATCCCGATGGACCATGGTCTTTGATGGAGCCTCAAATGCACTTGGCAATGGCATTGGCGCCATCATTACATCCCTCGCAGCGACACCCTTTCACCGCCAGATTATGTTTTTGCACTAACAACATGGCCGAAACGCGTGCATCATGGGTCTCAAAGCCGCTATTGACTTAAGAATCAAGTTTTGCAAGTATATGGAGACTCACTTTAGTGATCACCGATTAATGAGCGGATACGAAGCATCCGAATCTCATTCCATATCGAGGCGTGTTTCGAGTTTGATTCCTTACTTTGAAGAGATCACTTTCAATCATATTCCACGAGAAGAGAATCACAAGGCACGGCTACTATGTCATCTATGATCAAGGTTAGATGGGACAACGAGGCTCCCGGATCATCATTGAGAGGTTTGACGAACCAACAGATTGTTATGAGCTTGACTAAGAGAAACCTTGGTACTATGGACGTGAAGAGGTATCTTGAGACGCAGGACTATCCAGCAGGGCATCCTTAATGATAAGAAGTTCATGAGAAGATTTGCTTCTAAATTCTTTCTCAAAGAACGGCATCTTATACAAGCGCAACCACGACTTGTGCTTACTCCTGTAGACCGAAAACATCAATACGTATCATGGAAGAGTTACACAAGGCGAATTTGGTACCCACTCCGGACACACTATGGCTAAGAAGATTTTGAGAACAGTTACTATTGGTCCACCATGGAAGCGATTGTCACCGCTATGCTCGATCTTGTCACAAATGCCGATTTATGCCGACAAAGTACACGCACCTCCGACCTCGAATGTTTTAACTTCTCCGTGGCCTTCGCAATGTGGGGCATTGACATGATTGGAGAGATTAAGCCCACTTCCAATGGACATCGTTTCATCCTTGTGGCAATTGACTATTTCACCAAATGGGTAAGCTCGTATGCATCTCGTTACCAAGAATGTAGTGGCTCGATTCATCAAGCATAATCTTATCTCGGTATGGCACTCGAAAAGATTATCACGATAACGGTTCCAATCTCAACAACAAGATGATCACCGAACTCGCACGCAGCTCAAGATCAAGCATCACAACTCTTCTCCATATCGGCCTAAGATGAATGGCGCATGGAAGCCGCCAATAAGAACATTAAGAAGATTATGTAAGATGAAGCATTACAAAGATTGGCATGAGATGTTACCATTTGCTCTTCATGGTTATCGACTACACGAACATCCATAGGGTAACCCCTTCTCTCTCAGATACGGTATGGAAGCCGTCTTACCCATCGAGGTTCGGATACCCTCAACCGTAGTCCTCCAGAGGCGAGTTAAGACGATTGGGTTCGACACGGCTTGACCAAATTAACTTGATCGATGAGAACGACTCGGCCCATCCGCCATGGATGATTTATCAGAAACGAATGATCAGAGCATTTAACAAGAAGGTCAAGCACCGAGTCTACCAAGTTGGTGATCTAGTAGTCAAGCGCATCATTCTTCCACAAGGTGATCCCAAGGGCAAATGGACTCCCACTTATGAGGGACCGTTTGTAGTCAAGACAGTGTTTTCCGGTGGAGCTATGATACTTAGCACCATGGATGGCGAGGACTTCCCACACCCTGTGAACGCAGACATAGTCAAAAAATACTACGCGTAGAAGAGACCCGCTAGGTCGACGAACCTAGGCAAAAATAAGGGCATCCTGGCGAGCCAAAAAGGTTCGGGCAAAAGATAAGGATACATACAAAACATGTACACCCGGCAAGTCGAAAACCTGAAAAGGCTTGGGCAAAAAGGGTATCCCAGAAAAACCCGAAGGGCGGTCTAGGCAAAAGTTAGGATTTAAGCGCATAACTATGTCTCTTCCAGATCACCGCCTGCACTACTATCGCATTCAAGGTTCAAATGGCGAAGATCGCTACTCACTTTCTAACGACAAGGAGATGAGATAGTCGAAATATATGAGTACTAGCATGGTTGGGACTTAACGAGATTGTTTCCGCATAGCTTTTACCTTTCTTGTGTACAAACCACTTGGCCATACGCCACCTTTCAAATAAATACAGCTTCTTTCTCTTTACAATTTCGTTGTTGTTATTTGCAATAAGTCCAACGCTTGCTTTGAATGACTATACGATTTGACAATAAAATCTAATCACAAACATACGAAAAGTGAATATGCAAAAGTACTTACTACAGTTCCGGAATGGGATGACGACGAAAGTCAACGAATAGTTTCCCACAGAGCATAAAGGCGTCACCCACAACACACCATCCCCATCGGGGTATATGTTAATCCACAAGCAGTGATTCCACTCAATCGAGCAATGTTACATCGGCCTCAAGAGCACCTCATCCCCAACAAGGTATTCATCCCCGCGTGTCTCAATCCTCCCCTTCCCAATGTATCCGGACTCAAAACTTGGTCGAGATAGTGCATCGGAGGAAACATACACCTTTATTCCCCACCGAGATTACAACGGACTCTAGACTTTTCAAGCCGGTCTCTCAAGAACCATCAAATGCTCTCCAGCGAGATCTACACTCGGAATCCCCAGTAGAGCGTCTCTTAAATTTCCTCAGCAGGATCTACATACAAGGTCCCCAACGGATCGCCTCCCAGATTCTCCTCAGCAGGGTCTATATATGAGATCTCCAACAACGAGCTTCTCAAATCTCTACCTTCCTCAACAACGTCTAGGCCCAAGACTTGGTCAGATAGTGGATCGGAGGAATCCAAGATATCTTTCTTCTCCTTCAAAAGCAGGGTTCTCACCTACTCAATTCCCCAGGCAGAAGTTAGAAATCTTCAAACAGAATATCCGCATCTTCTTCAAGATGGATATGTTTTGAAATATCACAACATCTATCATTCATACATTTCTCATAAAGTCATAATTCATGCATATGTCATTTCATACACACTGTCATGCATCATACTTTGCATAAGACTAACAAATATTCTATCAAAGTTTTTCTTGTTTTCTCCAAAACAATACTACCGACACAAACAGGTCCAGGATTAAGCCCCGAGCCGACGGGAAAACTATCTGAAAGACCGCCTCCGACGACTGGTCTAGGATTAAGCCCCGAACCGACGGGAAAACTATCCGAAAGACCACCTCTGGTTATCCTCCGATAACGGGCAATGGATCAACACCCGATGCACAACAGGGAAGCTATCCACATTCTTGCCAACTACAATCTCTCCCAGAGTAATCAGCGCGAAGATTTATTCTGATTATCAACAGCAACTAAAGAGTCTAGCGTACGACTCAGTTGCCTTGGATGACATCTTAAGCCCATCTCCGACTATTTGTCAACATCTCTTCACTATCAGAATGCTGCATATATGGTTAAAAATCAATACAGACCAATAACTTCATTCAAAGTGAACACAAAGTCTAACGTACGACTCCCTTCAGATGGCATCTTAAGCCCATCTCCTCTCCGCTCCAGAGCATCTGAGTCTAACATACGACTCACTCCCAAAGATCGACCTTTCTAGATGGCATCTTAAGCCCATCTCTCTCTCCTATTAACAACCTCGAGTCTAGCGACGACTCGCTCCCCCATAAGTCTCCAACTTCTCCAAATGGCATCCGTAAGCCCATTCCCGCATCATCCACCAACGGCGAGTGCAAATTGTGTTTTTGTTCAATCATCTTCTACCTCCGTGTCACGAAAGACAAACGTGTCAATCTAACCCTTCCAAGACAAGAAGATTGAACAGGGCAGCTGTCATACCCCAAAATTTGCCCTCCATCTACTCAAGAGATTTCATACATCCATACTCAAGGATTCCTCAAGAGTTGATCGACAAACTCTCCTGACAATCAACCCAAGCTAGGGTTTGGTATCTCTCAAGTCAAGATGGATTTCCAACATCTCCAATGGCCTTCATGCCTCCTCATATGCTTCAAAGATTCTCCATGTCAAGTTTCAAGCTTCACAAGTCAAGTTTCGCATAATTGCTCGATGGTGAAAATCGGGTGTATTGGACAAAAGTCAACTGTGGTCAACATACAGTCAAACTTCATAATTTTGGTCAACATCCTCATTTTGAAGTTACATTCATCATTTGATCAAGGGTTGATCATGATTCATCAAGAAAACTCAAGATTTGCTCAAAAGTCAAACTTTCTAAATTAGGGTTTCTAGGTGAAAAGTCAACTGAACTTTGACTGGTCATAACTTTCTCATACTTTCTCATAAATTTTTCCACCACCTCTTGTTTTGAAGGAAATTCAATTCTCTACAACTTCATGTCTCACAAGAATGTCCAAAAAATGCTTCATTTGAGAGGTATAGCTCAAAACATTATAGGTCATTTTCAAAGTCAACAAAAGTCAACTTTTTGTTTTGAAGATATTTTGAGCATGGTAACTCCAATTGAGATGAGACCAAAGACATTGTTTAGAGGACTCTTAGAGCTTTCCAAAAAGTCCAAGAACACTCAAAAATGTGGAAAATTGAGCAAGTTACACCATCTACAAGTTGGGCAATTTTGGAAGAATGCACAAAGAGAGATACTTCAAAAAATCAAAACTTTGCAAATGGGCCTACTTTTTCTTCATCCAAACTTGTTCCTCATACAATTTGGAACATCAAAGCCCAAAGCCACGAATTTTTATTTTATTTTTCTATTTAATTTGGAATTTATTCATTTAAATACAAATTAAATTCAAAAATAAAGTATAAAATCAAAAATTAATTGCAAATTGATTTTTCTCTTTTCCTTGGCATTCAAGTAACTCAACAAAGCCAGCAAATTTCGAAAATTGGATTGATATGGCAAGATTGGATTGAAAATTAATCAAAATTTGAAAATTTGATTTTGTACAAAATCAAATTTGATTTGCATTGATTGATGATGATTTCTTCCTCAAATCAGCTCCAATTCCATCCAATATAAATACACAATGCATAGCACACGAAGGACGTAAGAATTGCTCTACAAACCCTAACCTAACTCAAGAAAAACCGTGGTTACATGACACTTGCATTCTTGTTTTGTTTCGATTCAACCAATTCTAAGCTCGCCAATCGCTCGGAGGTCCATTGATTCATCCTGCACCTCACGATCACAATTTCATCAAGAATCGCGAAAGAACAATCACGGTTTGCATCACTTTTGTCAAAACTCGATTTCTATGATTCATGCATTGTAAATACATTTTGATTACATATTCTTGTTCGTGTTGATGTTTAGAGTGTTTCTGTATAAGCTGATTTGATTTTAAGTACCAGAATCGTGATCTGCCATGGTTAGGTTTTCTGAGCTCTGAATTGGGATCAGACGATTCAGGAAAAATTGGCCAAAACCGAAGCCATATTCGTACTCAGGAGGTCGAAAGCAATCGATCTGGGTCCTCATAACAAATTTATATTATGTATTTCTGGACTTTTGATTTCGCAGGGATGTAGCTACGAAAATAATCCGTGGGTAAAGGCTATAGCGTCGCACTGAGGCCGACGCTATGTGTTCAAAAATTCAAATTGAAAAAGATGAAGTCTGGCGCGAAGGAGGAACCAATGGGAAGGCGACGCGTATAATCCACTAACTCTAGTTTCCAAACAGTGATGCGTGCTAGCTCAGATGGTAAAGGCAAGGGAATTCGAAGTTTGAACACAAGGTCTCCAGTTCGAATCCTGGCAAGACCAACCCTTTTTTTTACTTTTACAAAACTCTATTTTCCTATTTTCTTTTATTTCAATATTTTCCATCTATTTTAATTAACTTTCATAATTTTATTCTGCATTAAAAAATCACCAAAAACATTTTTTCTTTTTACATTATTTTCATAAAAACCTTTATTTAATTTAATAAATTAGAAAATATAATTTTTGCATGCATATTTATTTTATTTTTATTTTAGCATTTAAATCATTATAAATTGCATTTTTATTATTAAATCTTTTCCAAAAAATCCCAAAAAATTATTTTAACTTATTTATCTTATTTCCAGCATGCATAAATTTTCTCATATTAAAAATTGCATTTTTTCTAACATTTTCTCTCTTATTTCAATTTCATCATATTTCCCGATTTTCTTATACTTTCACAGGTTGCACCGACTCGGACGTTTTTCTTTTATCGTTTTTATTTTCCAATAATGTAACTGCTCATGGGATGTAATAGTTTAAATTAGACTTTTATTTTCCGCAAGTTTAAATTATGTATCTGCCCCAAAGCCATGTAATAGCGTAGGTTTATCTTTCCGCACTTTACATTCCGCATTTTACTTTCCGCACCCTTATCAATTGCTAGTAATTAGGCGTGTGTATGGCAAGATAATAATGAACATAGCTCACACTAATCTTCAAGATAAAATATCTGAATTTCACACACTTCTTTCACACACGCACCCCTTAGGGTAATTCTCTCTCGATGCCTTTCGATTTCAAATGGTCATGTCCCTCGAACGTAGAGGTATTCTAGCACCGTTGCCTTTCAAACAAATCATCATAGTCCCTTCGATACAAAGATCATAGACCCAATGTCGCCTCCGAATACATGATCTTGACCCTCGATTGTCGCCACGAAAATGATGATAGTCCTTCGAATGTGCTAGGATACTTCCTACAAGTTGCTTTCTATGACCATCCGATGTCCTTCGAATGTCCCGCTTACATCCAACGAATGGAGCTACCTACTAACTAATGGTATGGCTAGCGCTATTCTAAAGGAATGTAGAAGTACAACAAAACGACCAATTTCGGTGGGTAAATAAGTCTCTTAGTTGCTCGCCTATCAAATGCTTTTCACACCACACACTTTTTTCAAAGTTCAAATTCTTTTCAAAACAAAACATTTCCGAACACTTTGTATACACTCCTACATGAGTCATTACAAAGTCAAAGCGAAATGCCTTTTTTCAAAACATCTTTGTCAAACACACAGAAAGCAATTTTAAAAAGTGATCTAGAGCAACTAAGAGCCGTAGATAACTACGGATGGAAAGGGTGCTAATACCTTCCTTTTCATAACCATTCTCCGAACTCGTAATCTAACGAAGGTCTTTTTCTGTTACTTTTACCTTCCCTTAATTGGATAAAAATAAAAGTCGGTGGCGACTCTTGCTATCCGCACATTTGGATACAAAAATCCTACAAAGTCAGTTCACCGTATCACACCGCAACATAGCCGAATCCTTCGATGATCAATGATCATCATGAACCGTCGAGCTCACCGACGTTAAACAAAGCGCTTGTTGGGAGGCACCCCAACATTGTAAGTATTCTTCCTTGAACTCATTTACGTTTTCAATAAATTTGTTGTTTTAGCGTAAAAATCAAAATTTCTACGATTTAGACCCATCCGCGAAAGTTTCGCTCATGTCCGGGATTTTAAAAAAAAATTTGAAAATCGTGTTTGGAGGCCCAATTGTGGCCGGCCGGTTTAAATAGGGGTTAGGTTATTTTCAACCTTTTTCCTCTTTTCTTCACAAATCACTCTCTCAAAATCCCAAAATCCCCAACCAAAATCTTGAATTTTGCGAATTTCTTTGTCAAATCAATCACCCAAGGCATCCTAGTAAGTATACTATGTTTTTCCTTTCTCAATTTCGTGTACATTGCATGTTTAGGTTAGATTTTGAAAACCTAGGGATAGGAATTTTCGAATTTTCTCTTAGAATTAGGATGTTTATTTGATAGAGAAGTATTAGGATGTCATTTTTGCTGCCCTAGGAAGTGTTTTTGTGGAGAAAATCTGTTTTGAGGAAATTTTAAATCGCAGGCTGCATTCGAAAATTCTTCTGCTGTGTTTTTCTGTTTTCCGATTAATCATAATGCTTTGGTTGGTTGATTGGCTTTGCTGTTTGCATGATTAATTGCTAATGGATACCTCGGTGTCACTTTTTCGTTGATTTTGTGTTGAAATTTGATGGCACCTAAGAGACAAAGAGTTTCCTCTCTGGGCCGGGCCTCTAGGCCCGCCGCTTCGACTGTTCGATTTTTGGGAGCCGCTGAGGCTCGATACAAAGAGCTTGAAGAGCGAAATATCCGGATCGAGCGAACCATCCGCCCGTGAGCAAGGGCACTACCACACGCCTCATGTCATCCTTGATAACTACGGCTTGGATGTTCTCTGTGAGCCTTAGCAAAAGGTGAACGTGGAGCTTGTTCGAGAGTTCTATGCCAATGCTATCCCGGCCGAGGGATGTGAGTTTAGGTTTGCTTCCGTTGTTCGAGGCAACCGCTTTCTCTCGCACCGCAATCGCTTCGGGCATCAACCGGACAGCCCGAGGATCAATCGGATGTCTACCATGAGCACTGCTCGTGGTAATTGGGATTACAACATGCTGAGGACTAAGCTCTGTTTGTCTGGGCATTCATATGAGTTGAATCGGGCTGGTCAACCTTTGAAATTCAACAGGGCCAGTCTGAAAACAAGTGCCCGAGTTATGATGTGTGTGGCTCTTTACAATGAAACCTAGAGCCACACATCTTCGATACCCATGGAGACGGGTTTGATTGCTTATATGCTCGATGAGGAGCAAATTGATTTTGGCCGTCGATCGCGAATGAGTCAAGAGGGTTACGCTTAGTTATACCCGGGGAGCGATAAAGTGTGCTCTCACATATCCAGGTTGATTATGGGTTTGTCAAGAGGCGAAGGTTGTCTTTCCCGGGGCACCTAACCATTGATGGAGTTATTGATGATCACTACTGTGATCGATTTTGTAGGGCCCTTGATGATAATACTGCTGCCCAGGCTGTGCTGCACTGCCGCACTTCCTCAGGCTAGTCCATCCGAAGAATGGAACAGGCAGATGCATCTCGCTCATCAAAGAGCATTCTTGTTTATGCATGAGAGCATGGAGCACCTTGCTCTGCAGATTAGAGAGCCCGAGTGAACCATTTCACTCGCACGGAGAGCAGCAGCATATGGTTGGCGGTCGGGCCAAATTGAGGAGGAGGTGGGAGATGAGGATGATGGTGAAGAAAATTCGATTCGGTTCGGTTCGACTCGGGGTCTATTGAGATTCGATTCTCGAGACCACCGATTGATGTTCTCTTTATTTTCCTGTTTTATTTTACTTTCAGATTTTCTAGTTTAGTGTTTATTTTCGCATTTTACTTTTAAACTTGAATTTTGTTGGTTGCCATCCATTTTGGGATTGGCTTGTAATTCAATTAATATTTTGTAGGCATGGAGCCTAAGTACTTCTTTTAAGTTTTAAACACCATTTTGGGGTGTCTTTTATTTTAGTTTAGTTTCTTTTATTTTGTTCTATTTTATTTTATTTTTAGATTATAGTATTTAGTTTGAATTTACTTGTGGTCTCGTCCGGATTGTTCAAACGGTTCTTCAAAGCTAGTAGCGTGTTTCACCAAAGTGATGGTGATGATAAAATTCTCGATTCATTCCACGAAGAAGGTACACATTTAATCGTTTTGTAGAAACATAACATGTCTATGAAATTTGTTCTTTATGCAAGATATTTTGGCATGTACAACAAAAAAAAATTGTGTTCACATTCGAATCATTAGGACATAAACCATATATGTGAGAAGCTTCCACTTTTTACCAAATATTGAGTGTCTAATAGTTGTGTTAACTCGTGTGATTCATGCTTAATCTTTACTTGTTTGTGATAACTTGGAAACTAAGAAATGATCAAGGCAAATTTTTGTGCATTATGAGAAAAACCACCAATTCTAAAAGGGCTTCAATTACCCGTGAGTGAGTAAATCCTTGTGAACCCTTTTGAGCTAAATAGTATTTGTAGGATGAATGTATCAAATCGACTAATTGTTAAGTAGGCCACTTAATAGTTGTTGAGGATCTTTGAAAAATTCAATGATAATTCATTCTATAAATTTTCTTGTTGATGAATACCAACCCTTTTGTCAATTAACCCTTGAAGAGCATGTCTTGAATAAAAAAGGATTGATATAAATGAAGTTGGGGAGGTGGATCAAAAAGAACCTAGAATTGAGGGCACAATGATCCTAAAGAAAAAGAATAGAGAAAAAGAAAAATACAAAAGAAGAAAGAAATTTGTTTATGAAAAGAAATCAAAAGAAAAAAAAAAAGAGGATCATTGTGTGGAAAGAAAAGAGGTTGTGAATAATAAGATGGGAATTAGTTGTAAAATGCTCTTCATATCCTTTTACCCGATTCGTTTCAATGGCTTTGTACTTAAATATCCCTTGTTTCTAACCTAAGCCAAGTTACAACCTTGAAAGTCCTTAGTGATCTTCGTTTCCATTTTATCATTTAACTTGTTTCGATGAATGCATGAATTATTCTGGATGTGCATAATTATTAGTGAGAGTGTTTAGTCCTTTGTGAATATACATTTTGTTCTTCTTGAATTTTGAATAAATGATTAGGTGATTCAAGTGTGAACATATCTTTTATTTTGTTACATGTTTTGAGATATTGTGTTTAGAACTTAATTCATGGCCATGTTGTGTTTAGAAGAAGCGATTGATGTGTGCTTTTGCCTGGTATGTCGAGTTTGAACCATTATCCTTGTGTGAGTTTGCATGCTTGCATTTTGTTCTTTTTCTTACTTATAAGATTATTGACTTTTGTTTGGGGACAAACAAAGAAGTAAGTTGGGGAGAGTTGTTAAGGACCAAATTGTAGCTATTTTGTACATTATTTTGTGGTCCTTAACAATGTCTTTTTATTTAATTTGTATATTTATTCTAGTATTTTGTTTTAATTAGGTTTTTATTTAGTTTTCGTTTAATATATATTATTTAACTTATTTTACTCTTAATTGTAGGAATTTATTGACCAATTCTCCCAAGCTTGGATTCAAGGGCACTTGAAGAGCTTTAGGGATGATTCTTTTGAAGATAATTTTGGGTGAAGGAAGCATGCTACAGGTCGCGCTCAGCGCGGTGCCATCATGATCGTGTTTCAAGACGCAGAAAAGCTTAGCGGTCGAAAAAGCGTAAAAGGATAACCCATGCTTTCACTTTTGAGCCACCAACCCATCATTTGGCAGGTGATCTTTTGGCTAGAGAAAGAACACCATAGCTTTTCCTTCTTGATTTCTTGGATTTTTTCATCATTCTTACTAACAATCTTGAGAGCAAGCAACCATGGAAATGAGTGGCTAAGCTCTTTTGTGTCAAGATTAGAGGTAGTTGATCTATATAGTATGTATTTCTATTAATCCATTTGTGTATGAACATGGTTGATGATTAATATAGCTGAATATCTTTGTTCTTCATCTTTATGCTTTGAGTTTTGCTTGGAAAAGAATATTTCAAAGTGACCTAGGATATTCATCCTCTAATAAACAAATGCTAGGAATAGATTTGTGTGTTAGAGTTTACAAAATATTGAACTTAATGATTATCATGCTAATAGTTGTAGTGAGGAATCATGCAAGGATTAACATGATAACATTCACAATCTTGGTGGGAAATCTACAAGATTGAGAGGATATGTATTTATAGAAATCATCTATTATGTTCATCACTTGATTAAATGAATATGTATGAAACTAGATCAATGAAACTAATCTTGACATGCCTTCTTAACTTGAAAACAATCTCAAACTCTCTCTAATCCAAACTATAACTCTCTTTGAAAGAATTAATCTAGTTATTGTTTGGAAACTCATGGTTCTAGTAGAGTAGATAACAAACCCTTTGGTTACAATATCTTAAAATACACTTTTCTATTGAAAGACTATAACATACACCAATCCCCGTGGAATCGATAATTAAAAATACTTGTTTACGGAAAAATCCTACAACACTTACTAGCAACCAAGGGTGTAAAACCCAATTCTAACAATTAATCCTCAAACCCCTATCCAATTATATCATTAATTCAATCAATTAAAATAATTCCGGGGGATTAAATATCGGATCCGAATAATATTTTACCGGACCGAACGGAACGTCGCCTAATATATTAATAGATATATTAATTAACACAATTATTCTCGTCGCAAAATAAACATCGATCGGTAACTCGAAAATATTAATATATTTTAATATTAATTAAAAACGGGCGTTACACCATGGTTAAATGGGTAAGAAATAAGATGAGAAAAGTGGCAATTGTTTAGGTTATTCACGAAATAGAGGTGTGTCTGCAAGGTTATCAATCCAACGTTTGAATCTATGTACTTGTATGTATAAACACTAGTTTGGTGTTGATTATGACAATTGATTAAGCAAAAATATTTGAAGATAACGAATCCATAGGAAATTTCTGATTGATGTTGAGAGTTATCTATGACAAGTGGAGTCAGTTTAAGCTATTAGAATAAGTCTTCTGATGATGGCAGTTGATCAAGAAGATATCTCAAACCTCATTAGTAAAAATATTCAATTTCTAGTTAAAGTGTCTAGTCATTGTTATATCTAGTAAGGGAACCTAAAAAATCCTTAAAGGTTAGAGTATCGACTTATTCACTCATGATAGAGACCAAACCTATACATTAGAATTAATATGTCGTAAAGACAACCCTAATAATCATAACACTATAATATTATAGTCACTCATAGAGATAAGAAAGCACATAATATATATGTAAACATAATCATAAACATATGCATAAATAAATAAATAAATAAATAAATAAGACAAACCTAGAATCATAGAAAATTGTAATTACTGAAAGAAGTATTGATGTTTACAAGCATAAACGTACAACATAGAAATTTATGCTTCTCATTCATCCTATGAAACCTCCCTATTTATAAAAGATATAATAAGCCTCATTCATTGTAAAACCCAAGGCTGACGAAGACATGGAGTGGTTGTCGGTGCATGATGTATGGCAATGAGTGGCTCTTGGAAGATTCTAGGAAAAAATCGAATTCACATCAGAATGAGAAGGATCTTGAGATTGTGCAGGTATGAGACTACATGGTTGAAGGAATACTTATAAGGATTAATTGATACTATTCAAACAAGATGCATCTTCTTTTTGGTAGCATAACAAACAAGATCCACGTGGAGACGATAAAACAAATGCTTACACAACTAACACTTGTCTCTCAATAACAAATGATATGTGTAGTGATTGTTTTCATAAAATAAAATGTACGACGAATTTGTGATTATTTTCATAGGAGAAACTGTTGTGAATTGGATGCCTTGTAAACAAAATATAAACTTGTTGCTTAATGATGAGAAACAAACAAGGGTAAAATATATGGGTAGAATATATGAGGAACACGATGAACACAAGAGATTGGTTATTAACTATTATTCTTTCCTTTATCTTTAAATCAAGATTACAAATACCCATTACAAGCTAACTTAGGGTACAAGCTAACTTAACCAATTGGATATAACAAACAGGCCCAATTCGATGCTAACAATCCTAGCATCCTTCGACACTACAAGCTAGAACACACTTCGACTACAACTTGTAACACTTCGACAACATTATGTGCGCAATCATTGACTGCATGCTAAACATTGTCGAACCATCGAACTAAGATACTACCTTCGACTCAATAGAGTTCGATCCAATATCTCACAAATCTACATCTTAGAACAAACTCTATTATCAAATAACGAACTAATTTTCTTCATGCAACTTTATCAACTGCATACAGTGGAAAAAATTGCAACTAGGCAATGTCTTGGTGATCATATCAGCAACATTATGATCTGTCGAAACCTTCAGAGCTTGGACTTCTCCACACTCGATTACCCCTCTGATGAAATGCAGCCTCACATCAATGTGCTTGGTTCGCTCATGATAAGTTGAATTCTTTGACAGGTGTATTGCACTTTGACTATCACATTTAACACCGATAACTTCACCTTGAATTTTTAGCTCCTTAGCAAAACCTTCAAGCCACAATACTTCTTTCACAACTTCAGTTAAAGAAATGCATTATGCTTTAATGGTTGATAATGCAACAACCTTCTGAAGTGTTGTTTTCCAACTAATTGTTGTACCAAACAAAGTGAAAACATATCCAGAAATAGATTTTATGGAATTTGTACAACCTGCATAATCAGAGTCGACATATCCTTCGATTACTTCTTTACTATCTTCGCCCAAGGCTCCACCATAAATTATGACTCTGTTTAGAGACCCATTTATGTACCTTAGAATCCACTTCAATGCTTGCCAGTGAGACTTTCCAGGATTTACCATGTACCTGCTTACAAGACTTACTGCATATGTTAATGTCGGGTCTAGTACAAACCATAACATACATCAAAGAACCTACTACATTAGCATATGTGATGTTATTCATATAAGCTCTTTCGACCTCACTACTGGGACACTGATCAATACTCAGCTTGAATTGAGGGTTTGTTGGAGTCACAACAGGCTTCAAATTCGACATACCAAACTTTTCGAGAATCTTCCGAAAATATGCCTCTTGAGATAAGCATAATTCTGACTACTTTTTTATCTCTTCGAATGTCAATCCCAAGAATCCTGGAAGCTGCTCCCAGATCCTTCATTTTGAACTCCTTATTGAGTTCATCCTTCACCCTTATTACCTTTTCGTCATTGTTACTTGCTATGAGAATATCATCAACATAAAGCAACAAAATAACAAATGAATTACCATGACGGAATCTGAAGTATACAGAGTGGTCGAACTGACTTCTAACGAAACTTATGCGTGCCATGAATTTGTTGAATCTCCTATTCCACTATCGAGGAGATTGTTTCAGCCCATATAAATATCTATTCAACTTGGACACATAATCTTCCTTTCCCTTTTCGACATACCCTTCAGGTTGCCTCATTATGATTGTTTCATCTAGATCACCATACAAGAACGCAATCTTCACATCCATTTGTTCCAGTTCAAGATCGAATTGTGCCACCATGGCAAGCAACATTCGAATGGACCTATGCTTCACAACAAGAGAAAACACGTCATTGAAGTCTACACCTTCTTTTTGAGTGAAACCCCTTGCAACCAACCTTGCCTTGTATATTTTCGATGTCACTCCTTTGATTCCTTCCTTAACTTTGAAAATCCATTTGTAGCTGATTAACTTGGCTCCATCAGTTTTCTTGATCAATTCCCAGGTGTTGTTATCATGAAGAGACTTCATCTCATCATCCATGGCCTTAAGCCATTTAGTCTTATTTTGACTCCTCATAAATTCCTTACGGTCTCTTGGTTCTTCATCTAGAACCTCACTTGCAGAGATTAAGGCATAAGTTATAAGATCTGCATACCCAAATCTTTGAGGTGACTTGATGACTCTCCGTGTCTTATCTCTTGCCAATAGATAGTCATTGGCAGTTTCCTCAACTTCATCAGCATCCTCTACTTCTTCGAATTTTTCTGGGATATGCAATTCAACATCAACATGCTCCACCTCAACAGGAATCTCTACCTGTTCCAGCTCTTCGTCAGATACTTCTGCACTTCGACCAACATCATCCATTTTCTTGAAATACATTTCAGCTTCATTGAAAAGTACATCTCGACTAGTGATAATCCTTCTGTGACCTGACTCTAGGCACCATAGCCTATAAGCTTTGACTCCTTTAGGGTATCTCATGAACATGCATTTAAGAGCTCAAGGTTCAGCCTTGTCTTTCCTAATGTGAGCATTGGCTACACAACCAAATACTCTCAGTTTTTTGAGATTTGGTGGATGTCCCGACCAAACTTCTTCAGGTGTCTTCATATATAATATAGTCGAAAGACACCTGTTTATCAAATATATTGTTGTCGAAACAACCTCAGCCCAAAATACCTTCTTTAATCCATCACTAGTCAACATGCATCTAACTCTCTCCAACATGGTTCGATTAAACCTTTCAGCCAAACCATTTTTTTGTGGAGTGCCTGCAGTAGTTCTGTGCCTTGCAATACCAGAGGAAACACAAAAGTTGTTGAATTCCTCATTGAAAAATTCAAGATCATTGTCTGTTGTCAACCTCTTGACCTTTCTTACAGTTTGATTTTCGACCAAAGTCTTCCAACCTTTGAAATTCTCAAAAGTTCCATCCTTAGTCTTCTGAATGAATGCCCATAACTTTCTGGAATAGTCATCTACTGTGGATAGAAAATATCTTGCTCCTAAATATGAGGGACACCTTGCAGGCCCTTCATGACTCTTAGGATACTTTTCTCTCCTTGAAAAACATATCCTTTCTTGTCGAATTCACCAAGAGAAATCAATTTTCTGTTCAAATCAGGTACATACCTGAATTCAGTCAATAACCTTATTGACTCACCATGGAGTTTGAATCTCACAAATCCAACATCTGCAATCTTGCAAGCTTTGTTGTTTCCCAGCAATACATATCCACTATCTTGATCACATAATTCCTTGAACAAGTCTTTGTTTGGAGTCATGTGCCAAGTGCACCCAGAATCCATAATCCACTCCTTCGACGGGTTGCTGCTCAAAATCACAAGAACATCATATGACTCCAAATCATCTTGAACAATAGTTGCATTACCATTATCATTTCCTCCATGATCTTTCGGGCGTTCAGGGTACAATTTTCTTGTGTGACCCTCCTTCTTACAATGATAACATCAAATACCAGATGCTTCACCACTGTAAAAATTTTGTTGACTTTTACCTTTCTTTTTGTCAAACTTACTATCCTTTCGCAAGAATTTTCCTTCAACGGTCAAACCTTCACCAACCGTCGAAGGTTTATGCTTCTTTCATTCATCCAAGTCCTTCAAATACAAGGCTGATTGAACTTCTTCAAAGGTCAGGGACTCCCTTCCATACATGAGAGTTTCTTTGAAGTGAGCATGCGATATAGGCAACACGCACAACAACAACAACGCTTAATCTTCATCATCGATCTTCACATCAATATTTTCAAGATCAAGAATCTTCTTGTTTAACATATCCAACTACTCAACCAACATTTTTTCTTCAATAATCTTGAATGAATATAAAGCTTGCTTCAGGTAGAGTCGATTCACCAACGATTTGGTCTTGTACAAACTTTCAAGTTTCACCCATAACCTTACCGCCATCGTTTTCTTTGATACCTGTCAAAGAACCTTATCACCAAGGCTCAACAAAATTTCATTGTGGGCCTTCTCTATCATCTCCATCTTATCATCTGCAGTTAACGCGATATTCATGGTTGTTTATCCCTTCAACGTTTCCAGACAACCACGCTGAACCAGTAGGGATTTCATCTTCAAGTGCCACAGACCGAAATCGTTCACTCCGATGAACTTTTCAATCTCATACTTTGTTGAAGGCATATTCTCCATGCTCACCGCACCAATTTGTTGTGAATTGGATGCCTTGGAAACAAAATATAAACTTGTTTCTTAATGATAAGAAACAAACAAGGGTAGAATATATGGGTAGAATATATGAGGAACACGATGAACATAAGGGATTGATTATAACTGTCATTCTTTCCTTTATATTCAAATAAAGATTACAAGTATACAAGAATAACAAATAACCTTCTCACCCTAAATTAGGATTTGCAGTATGTAATGATGAGAGACTAGTATGCTTCTTATAATAAACCTCACATACTAAACTAATGAGATTTTATCACAAATACCCATTACAAGTTAACTTAGGGTACAATCTAACTTAACCAATTGGACATAACAAACAGGCCCAATTCAATGCTAACAATCCTAGCATCCTTCGACACTAAAAGCTAGAACACACTTCGACTACAACTTGTAACACTTCGACAACAGCATGTGAGCAATCTTCGACTGCATGTTAAACATTGTCGAACCAAGATACTACCTTCGACCTAATAGAGCTTCATCCAATATCTCACAGAAACATTATAAAGTTTATGATAAAGTAGATATTACAATGTGCCAAAGCTTTGGTCTTATTCTATAAAACAAAATGCTTGATGAATTCATCAATATTTTCATGAGAGAAATGGTAGAAAGTGTATGATCAAGCCTATAAAGAAACTCAATCTTTAAGGAAAAACCTAGTTAATTTTTTTTATAAAATCACGTGACTTAGATTATACTCAAAGACTTAAACTTAGAACCTAGGTTGGTGAGTCTATGAAAGTTGAAATTTCCAAATATTTGCATGTGTTTAGTTCTTTCGAAAATGTCTGACCTCAATATTTCTCGTTTAAGAAAATTGCTTAAGAACAAGCAATGATTCAAGCACGTGAGAGTTTGAAAATTATAGTTTTTATTATTTTTTATTGTTTAATTATATGGTTGAATTCACTATTTCTAATTAGTTTTATTATCGTATTTTACTATCGTTTTGTTGTTTTTGTTCTATTTCAGAAATATAAAGAAGAATGAAGATAGAAAGCTTATATTATAGTGATTTAGGGTAATCACGAAATGTTTCTTAATATCCCTAAGAACCTAAGGAAGAATGAAGCGGAAATGCAAAATAGTAGTGGGAAATACAATATGTTTGTAGGGATGGCTACAATCGTAATAGTCCTTGACCATCGGGTTCACAAAATATTGTTTTTGGCTAAGATAGAAGATACTATGACCTTCCCGTGAAGTCTATTACCGCCAGAATGTTATGAGACTTCTTATTTTTGTCTGTTTTGTCTATTATTCTTTCTTTTGTCGGTTACAAAAACATTCATTTCCATGTGTATTATGTATTAAACTCACTTATTGACTATTATTGGGGGAGTGGGATAAATGAGCTTATTATCTCTAGCATAAATATGGAGGTTTCATAGGATGAAAGACATGAATACATTTCTATATTGTATGCAGGGACGGACACACATGAAGGGTGTGTGGGCTTGGGCCCCCACCATGTTTTGAAATTTTTTATTCTTTTTTTATATATTATACTTATATCTTTAAATATAATAAAAATTTGTTAGTAAAATTTCATTGGCCCACACTGCCTCAAAATAAATTTGAATAAATACTATCTAATAATAATGTCTCACATCACATTTAATAAATTTTAAATCTGATTCTTCTCATATTTGTTTTGTTTTTAATTATTATTTAACTATAAATTAAATTGATTGTCCAGTAACTTACATTATCTTCCAATTCTAATTAACGTAATCTCTCCACTTTCCTAATTTATTGATTTAACAAAAATAGGATTACCTGTCAATATATTTAAATCAATTCAATCTCTCCATGTCCTTCAATGTCTAAGAAAAATTTAAAAATAAATCATTCAACATTTTCAGAGAATATAAAAAATCATAGAGAAGAATTATGATGTATATTTACATGTTTGAAAATTAAATTAGATATTTATTTATTATTATTATATATATATATATATATATATATATATATATATATATATATATATATATATATATATATATATATATATATATATATATAATGACCCAACTACAATAAGTTTATGGGTCCGTCCCTGCAAATTGTATGTAGGGGTGTAAGCGGATTAAAAAAATCCAATTAAACTGACAATTCAAATGAAACCAGGCCGAAATAAAACATATTATTTCTAGTTTGATTCTAAAACCAAACTGAACCAATAAAAACCAATGTAGTTTGGTTCGGTTCTCAATTTTAGTTTTTAGGATTCGCCAAATCGATGAACCGAACCAATAAAAATAATTACACCCTAAATATCTTATTTCACTCATCACTAAACCCAAAATTTGTATCGGTCCAACCATTTTTCATATTTGTTTACAACTCCTTCCAAAGCACACATCTACAACCAAACTCCAAAATATAAAAAGTAGAAACCATAAGTCACTAAAACCTTGTTTTCACTAAATTGTTGCTCTCGTTGTCTGCCATCATTGTTTCTCTCACTACCGTCATTCCGATATGTTATGGTTACTTTCTTCATGCTCACGCTCTCTTCGTTAATTTTCAGTTTTTTTTACCTTTTTTATTTCTTCTTCTTCAACAAAAATCCTTCTGGTATTGTTATAAAATAATTTTGGTGTGAGTTTGAGGTGTGATTCATATTAATTGATTTGTATTTTGTTGTGTTCTATTTGTGAAGCTTTCAAATCCCTTTCCAACATTATGATGTCAAGTGTAAACTTTTATTTTTGATAGTGAACTTATTTCATGATGCAATAGAAATCATATCACTGTTTCGTATGGATTAAAAGCGATTTGTAATTTGTTTGAAAAAATAGAGCATGAAGTAAATTACATAAACTATATTATTTATTAAAAAAATAATAGCATAAAATCAACAGAAAAACACGATAGTGAAGAATACACTGATAAATATAATATTTTAAGAGAAACTTTGAAAATCAATCAACCAAACCAAATCAAATCGAACCAAACCTGTTCGTTTGGTTCGGTTTCATTTTTGAAAAATATTAAAAACCAAACCAAACCAAATCAATGGAAATGTCACCAGTTCAGACCTTTTTTTGACCAAAAACGATCTGGTTACGAATTATGATAATTCTAGGTTTTTGTTAATTTATTTATTTGTTAATTTATGTCTATGCTTATGTTTACATATATATTTTATGCTTTTGTTATGTCTATGATTATCAGGATTGTCTAAATGACATGCCAATTATAATATCTAGTTTCGGTCTCTAACATGAGTGAATAAATTAATACTCTAACCTTTAAGAATTTTTTAGGTTCCCTTAGTAGATATAACAACATGACTTAACACTTCAACTAGAACTTAAATATTTTTACTAATGAGGTTTGATATCTTCTTGATCGACTATATCCTCTTCTCATAGAAAACTCTCAACATCCATAAGTCAATTGACTTATGGAGTCGTTATATTCAAATATTGTTGCTTTATCAATTGTCATAATCCAACCCAATTGATGGATATACATACAAGCACCTAGATTCACATGTTGGAGTGATAACCTTGCATACACCCCATTATTCCGCAAATAACCCTAACCTTTGCCACTTTTTCTCATCTTATTTCTTACCCATTTAACCACGGCACCCAAAAATAAAAAGAGAGTTGAATCTACTTCAATAAATGTATAGTTCAACATAAATTTATGTATTCCCTTGAGTACTTAGTACATATATTATCATGCACGAGCTTCAATCTAGTTGTAAACTATGTAAATTTTCTTTGAGTTATCTGAGTCCGAATACCTTACCAGATTACTCCAATGACATCACTCAAATCAAATTGAACTCGATGATCAATCTAGCATTCAAGTTACACACACACACACACACACAATATATATATATATATATATATATATATATATATATATATATATATATATATAGGAGAGATCAAATTACACTCGAAGAGTTACACCATGAGTTACACTCGCTCAAAAACCTTTGCCACTTTTTCTCATCTTATTTCTTACCCATTTAACTAAGGGTGTTCGCGGTGCGGTTTGGGCGGTTTTGACGCAAAAAATCATCCGAACCGCGAGAGAAAAAGGCATGCGGTTTGGTTTGGTTCGGTTGACTTTTAGAAAAAAAACCAAACCAAACCAAACCAAACCAATGCGGTTTAGTTCGGTGCGGTTGGTTCGGTTTTTTACAAATAATTTATTGAGTCATACATTCACATATATATGACAACATAACTTTGTATTTGGTCATTCATACATGATACACTACTAAATTATAACCAAAAAACTAATCATATTTGGACTATAACTTCTCATTTAATATGCAAAAGATAGATTAGACAAAAATGAAATAATAAACATAAAATAATAGCATAAAACAATATAAAAAATATTATAATAAAACAAAAAAAAAATAGAAGAGATGAGAAATTAGTGAAGATGAAAAAGAAAGAACATAAGAGAGGAGGGATTAGATATAAAGATGTGCGATAAAATGAAATTGAAAGAGAGAAAAATTGCATAAAAAATAAGAACGTGCAAAGGAAACAATATAAGAGAGTAGATATTAGATAAGAGGCAAGATGTAAGTGGTGAAGATTAAGTGATAATGTTAGGAGATATTTAAGAAGATTGAAAATGAAATCATAACTGTAAAGATGAGAAAATTGTCTGTAATCATAAGGCTAATGTATAATAGATTTAAGTTTGGGTTAGATGTGAGTTAAGTAAAATTTAAGTTGTAACATAATGCGGTTTAGTTCGGTTTGGTTCGGTTTGTAAAATACAAACCGCAAACCGAACCAAACCATGCGGTTTTGTTAAAAAATGATCCAAACTAATCCGAATCAAATGCGGTTTTTTGCGGTTTCGGTTTGGTTTGGTTTGGTTTTGCGGTTTTCTATTGGGTTGGTTTGGTTTTGAACACCCCTACATTTAACCATGGCACCCAAAGATAAAAAGAGAGTTGAATTTACTTCAATAAATGTATAGTTCAACATAAATTTATGTATTCCCTTGAGTACTTAGTACATATATTATCATGCACGAGCTTCATTCTAGTTGTAAACTATGTAAATTTTCTTTGAGTTATCTGAGTCCGAATACCTTACCAGATTACTCCAATGACATCACTCAAATCAAATTGAACTCGATGATCAATCTAGCATTCAAGTTATATATATATATATATATATATATATATAGGAGAGATCAAATTACACTCGAAGAGTTACACCATGAGTTACACTCGCTCAAAAACGTTACATCGAATTAATATTTTTTAAAATCTACCGTTGGATTAAAACATACCATTATATAGATCATATTTATAAAGTTTGAGATTAATCTATAATGATTTACTATGCCATTGAACTACATCAAAGTTAACGTTATATGAATGTCCATTTTGACGTTAATTTTTGGATATCTTGATCGTATAGTAAATCTTTATATATTAATCTCAAACTTTATAGGTATGATCTATATGATGGTATGTTTCAATCCAACAGTTGATTTTAAAAAATATTAATCCGAAGTGACATTTTTGAGCGAGTGTAACTCATGGTGTAACTCTTCGGGTGTAATTTGATCTCTCCTATATATATATATATATATATATATATATATATATATATATATATATATATATATATATATATATATATATATATATATATATATATATATATATATATATATATATATATTATATATTTCCTTCTATTACTTTTTCTTCCTATTAACTATTTTCCTTTTCCCTCGCTTCCTTCTTCTTCTTCTTCCTATTACTTAATAGTTTACTATCACGATTTATAATTTCCTTATATGTCCATCGAAACTTAGCATTCTTTATGACATGATTATCATGCTTATAGGGATTTATTTGAACAATGGTTATAGTCAGGCTTATTTGTTGGTTATATAACTGCTTAGTTATTTTGTCAAGTTGAATTGGATCATACCTAGACATATTAAATTATTATGAGTAGCCTCTTATAGTATTAGGACTCAGTAAATGGAATAATATTTGTAACACGCTAGACTGCTTCCAAGATTATCGATTAACCCTATAAACCAACACAAACCTTTTCAGCATGCTTTGTTCTCACTCACACGTTTTCTGAGAAACTTCTTGGAAGGTCACACATAACACCCTTCTAAACCCCACAAATATTATATACAATTAATCAGAGTATTCCACCAACAAGGGTGTCACATCTTTGTATAAAACATGATATCATGTAAAACATATCCTGCTCCATAACACGTGTTATCATAATTAAAACATTTATCTATTTTAAAAGCATATTTACAAAACTTCAACACATTGCAGCGGAATTATTATCTCAAAATAATCTTCATTAAAAACGTAGGAAAGTCATTTTTCATAAGTTTGAACTTCAAAACATGTTAAAACAAAATAAAATATTTCTCACTGAATCATGTCAACAAGAAGCATGAATTTTAATTCAAACGATCCCAAAGACCCCGATGTTACATATCAGAGCAAGATCCTCCTTATTTACGATAAAGCAACTAAAAGACTCCATAAAGCTATCTTCTAGTTTATACATCTATTCCTGATTACCTGCAAGTTACCCACATATAGAGACAACATTTCTAAGTAGAAAGGGTGAGTAATCATAATCATTATAAAATAAATAAGGAATAAATATAATAGTTACAACACAACAACAATAAAACACACATTATTGAATCTTCCTATTATACTCACACCTTTGCAAACATCACTACACACATCAAACACATCATCATAACAACACATGTCATCAAATGCCACAAAAATCAGCGCATGATCATTATCATATAACCAACCATCATGCAATGTCACATATAATGCAACGCACTTCATTAGACTTATGCATGTGGTACCAAAAATTCATTGATGACTCACTCATCTTTTCCCTAAAGATCTACACCAATTGGATCAATTCCCACTTGGAACCATAACACATCATAATATTGGACTCAATCCACACTATGGGGTTGAGGGCATCACTGAACCACTCGTCCTACAAAACTTCACTAGAACAATGTCTTGCAACCATCATTGGGACATGCCTTATCATATGACATGAATGCATGATGTGAAACATATCAATAACAAAATGTCCACGACTAGTCAAAACGCATCATCATTCATATAATAATCATAATATCATCACATACTTCACATTACACTCGTCATCATTATAGCAACAACATTGCATCATATACATATACATCACATTGAAATAATCATCAAATCATCTTGTTCATCATAACAAAGACACCGGAAAAATACATCATATGATCTATTTTATCATCCCATCGTATAACTCATTGTGTTAGCTTTCTAACACTTTAAACGACGCGTCAAACAGAGTCCTAAAACTCAAGTTACGACTCATTTAAAAATACTACTGTTGTCCATCGCCTGGTGCTTGCCTGGAAAAACATCTTGCTCGTATGTGACTCACTCAACGATTATGGAGCGACAACACCTTCCCCATAAAATTTCAAGAGCCTTATTTTCTGATACATTCTTCGCTCGACGAGGCCACTCTCGCCTCCACTTCGCTCGGTGAAGCTAGGGCGAGTCACCCATTTCCATAAAAAATCCAAGGGCTATGTTTCCCCTTCCACTCATCCTTTCGCATCGCTTTCTCTCGGTGCCTCAAGGGCAATTACCTTCGCCCGACAATGCATCATACTCGTCTGGCGATACATCACCAACAGGAACTCCCTGTTGCGATTTATGCTCAACACCAGTCCCAATTCCACGCGATTTCATCATATTACATGTCTCAAATCATCATAGTTTTACTTAGTTTTACCATATAACAACAACACAAATTATCATACATTATATACATCAATTCTTCGCAAGAAAACATCACAATTTCACCAATTTCTCATCAAACATCATTAACAAATCCCCAACACAAACCTACAATTTTCTAAACCTTAAAGCAATTATAATAACAATGATAGACCCCCCTTACCTTAGACTTCTCCTAGCAATTGATTCTTCTAGGGTTTGGGGTGTTACATCACACATCCAAATACTACTTGAAGTCAAGCACGCTTAACTAAGAAATTCTTATTTGTTAGACTACCGAAAAAAGATGCATCTTGTTTATATAGGTAGTATCAATCAATGCTTATAAGTTTTCCTTCAATCATGCAGTCTCATACCTGCACAGCCTCACGATCCTTCTCATTCTGATGTGGATTGGGTTTTTTCCTAGAAGCTACTAAGAGCCGCTCATTGTCGTGCATCATGCACCAACAACCACTCTCGGTCCTCTCTGGTCTCGGGTGTTACAATAAATGAGGCTTATTATATCTTTTTATAAATATGGAGGTTTCATAGGATGAAAGAAAAGCATAAATTTCTATGTTGTAAGTTTATGCTTGTGAACATCAATACTTCTTTCAGTAATTACAGTTTATGATGATTCTGGGTTTTTTTATTTTTGTTATTTATTTATTTATGCATATGTGTATGCTTATGGTTACATATATATTATGTGATTTTGTTATGTCTATAAATTAGTGGACTATTATAGTGTTATGATTATGAGAGTTGTCTAAATGACATGTCAATTGTAATGTCTATTTTTGGCCTCTGTCATGAGTAATAACTTCATGCTCCCTTATTAGATATAACAATGACTTATAACTTCAACTAAAACTTTAATCTTCTGACTTATGAGGTTTGAGATATCTTCTTGATAGTTAAAACTAATTCCCTTGTCATAAAGAACTTTTAATTTCCACAAGTCAATTGACCTATGTAGTTGCTATATTCAAATATTGTTGCTTTATTATTTATCATAATCAAAACCAACCTGATGGTCATACTTGCGAGAAAATATATTCACATGTTGGAGTGATAACCTTGCAAACACCCATTTGTTAATCCAATAACCTGGCCACTTTTTATAATCTTATTTCTTACTGATTTAACCATGGCACCCAAAAATAAAAAAAGAGTCGAATTTACTTCAAGAAATGTATAGTTCTAGATAAATTGATGCATTTCATTGAGTATATATCTTATCATGCATGAGCTTTCTTCTAGTTACAAACTATGAAATTTCCTTCGGGTTATTTGAGTCTAAATACCTTATCAGTTTACTCCAATGGCATCATATAAATCACATTGAATTCGACGATCAATCTAGGATTCAAGTTAGATTCATATACCTATTCTTAATTATTTTCCTCTTCGATAATTGACTTATATTCTCATCATGTATCTATTTATTTATAAAATGATATGGGCCTAGCATTTGCTAAAAGAAAATAATATTATATGGGCCTAGCATTTGCTAAAAAGAAAAACAGTATTTTTTTGTTAGAGGCCCAAAAAGTGATGGTTCAATGTGCCAGGCCGAACATGCTATGTGGACTGAGAATACAGCAGCCTGTAATCCCTCCACTGTCAAGAGAAGGAGGTGTTCACTGCTCTGTGAAGCCAGCCTCATGCGGTTCCCTCCATTCTAGTGACCGGGAGATCTGGGCCTTCGCCCAAATCCCACGGCCCAACTCTCAACTTGGAGCGGGCAGGCCAGCAGAGTGTACGACTGAGTCCAGCACGCTGGGCCAAAGCCATGTTCCATCACAGTAATGCCCCCGCATGGGTCACAAGTTGGCGCTACACAACTCGGCGATACTGCTTCCTTGTCTGGGACTTATAAACTAATTGTTTCTTGATACTTTTTTCGATGTGGGACATCTTTACCAAGGTTGTATTGTATAACAGAGTTGCTACATTCTTGTGTCTCAAACATGCATTTCCTTGTGTACTGAATCAAAACAATTCAACATTATCATGACAATCACTTCTTTTGAATCAAATTAAAACAGTTAGACATCATCATCACGATCACTTATTTTGAGTCAAATCTAAACAGTTACATGGTTATACCTTATTGATTCTGAGGAATGCATGCAGGGAGGGAGCATTCAAGAATGACTAAGCATTATCAACTAAAATTCCATTCATTCAAGGCTCTATATTCACCTCAACATAGATACAGGGAATCAAGATCAACCACCAGATTTGATCAAGTTTCTATGTTTAAACATCTCAAGGACTTCAATTTCGCATGATTGATATTTAACCGCTTTTGCTTGTTCCGTCCAAATTCAAACTTCTTTATAGCCCGAACTTTTAATTATTGACCAACCACGACCGCTTTGTACACAATACCACTGAATTTGTTATTCGTACAATCCAACTTCACTAAGCTGCTTTTGAGGTATGACTCCTGAGAACTGATTATCAAACAAAGAGATGATTTCCCCGGTGAGACTGTTGTTGTGAACCAACATGTGCACAAGACTTTGAATTCTCCGAATACTTGCTGGAATTTTGCCTCTCAAACTGTTGAAAGATAAATCAAGATCCTGTAATTTACTGCAATTACCAATGGATGAAGGAATAGTCCCTGAAAACATATTGCCATATAGATACAACCCCAACAGTTGGGAGGAATTGCCAAGAGTGACAAGTGAGTCAAGTTTCCAATATTGGTTGGGATATATCCGACACTCTTACTGTGTTTTTTTTCTTCATGTTCCCGCGTCATTTTCTTCTATTATACTGCAACTGACATGACAGGATATCAAACTTATGCAGGGTAGTGCATGGAATGTGCCCCTTTTATCTTAGAGAAATAGTAGCTTCTAATTCTTACAGCCTTTTACATGATTAAGGATGCTATATTTTTTAGTCTGCAATTGCACTATCTGACTGCATGTATTATTCCCCTTAAACAATGTGAGCAGATTACTCAAATTTCATGTATCCAACAATCCCGTTGCCCTCCCACATCCATGGTTTTTAGTCGAGTAAGAAGTGGGTTAAAAGTTTCACTTTTTTACCCTCGCTCTTTGTGCATGAGGAAAAGGCTTTTAATGAGACTCCTCAATTATAATTTTGAACTATTTGCATTTCTATCTACCCATATCTTTGCAATAAACTAGAAGAAACCTCCCTTGGCAGAGAGATAAAACACTGGATCTCTACCAGGGATCTTTTTCACCCTTGGAGCGTTGATTCTCTCGTTTTTGATACTCATGGCTGCTGCTAGAGAATCTACTTTCCAAGAGTATTTTTACCAACTACATCAACTATGTAATTGAAAGTTGAAACCATTCAATTTTTCTATAGAGAGGGTGGTGCTATAGTACACAGTACACAACTTGGTGGTGAGCAAACATACTTGTAGCATAAGCTTTCTTTTTAATGATAAGGTTCAAATCAAATTCATCTAATGATAAGGTTCAAATCAACAATTCATCTAATGATAAGGTTCAAATCAAATTCATCTAATGATAACTTGATAAGTGTTACAAATACTACATTGTATTACTTGTTGTCCATTTTCCATTTCAAGTACCTCAACATGATAGGTTTGGTAAGTATTGGACCAGACATTGATACAGGGAATCAAGATCAACCTTACTGATTAACAGGCAAACCCTTATGCTTATAGTTCATACCCCTTACCACAGGTCAACGTAGAAAATTTTACTCATTACCCCTACTCTTTTATCTTCACTCCACAAAATATATACTGTTACACTTATATCTTCACTCCACAAAACTTATATATATGCACTCACAATATTCGAGTACATAAATGTTTATTGGAAAACTTGAACTGAATTGTCTGGCAGACAAAATTGTAAATATGAATACTTTGGAAAAGATTTAGCTGTGCTTATTTCTTGAAAGTGCAACTTCCAAAATAGAGATGATTTGAAGGGTGTTTATGTTCCTAATTTTAGAATGGATGACAAGCTTGTTTGGAAACACAACAAGAGATGATTTACGGATTTTGCTTTCAACGTATTTATCTTTTTCAAAAATCTCCTCACAATGAGATTTATTGGACTAAACTCATATCGAGCCCTTCCATTCAAGCTTCTAAATCTCTTCTTGTTTGGAGACTTTTTCAATGTTCCCACAGATGAGTTGCAATATTACTTCTTAATGTAACTTGTATGGTAAAGCAAAGCAAAGCAATTGAGACCAGTAAACATCTTTCTTGGAATTGTGATTTTCCATAAAGTATTTAGACCTAGCTTGCTTCTATTATTAACATTGTTGTTGGTACTTCTATTAATTTTGTTTTGTCGAAAATCTTGGTCACCTCAATGTAAAACTGTTTTTACTGTTGTGAAAATTATGAGTAAAATATTAAATGCATATGACGGAATATATAAAGTTATTCTCTTTTACTATCACAACGCAGAAGAGTCTTCATATTTAATGAAAACTGATTTTGTTAACAACTATGTATATGTATTCATACGAATTTAATTTTGATACACCATCAGCTTGATTATTGATATTATCAGATTTTCAAAATGTTAGAAGTTTTCCCTAAAGTTGCTCTCATATAAATATTATTTTTTTTTCAAAAAACAACCATTCATATATATAGATACTATCATCCACTTGAGAAAATATACTACACTTAATAAGAAAAAGACGGACTCAACACTTGATGCAATAAAAAAAAAAGGTGAAAAATATACTACACTTAATAAAAAGAAGACGGACTCAACACTTGATGCAATAAAAAAAAAAGGTGAAGACACAGACACATAGTAGGGAATTTTGATGACACGGACGCATAGTAGGGAATTTTGATGGAACTTTTTCATTATTTTAATTTTAACATTAAGTTATTCTAATTGATTTGGCCTCGATTAAACGTGTGAAAGAAGTTAGTATAGTCGTTTGAGAGAAAGATATCAAACATGTTTGACACAACATAAAATTATTCTCTCTTTTATATTTCTTTTCTCTCGCAGTAGCTTTGAAAGAAAGAAAATACAATGGAATATCTTTAACAGTGAATATGAAACCTATATAAAAAGATCATGTCCAATGGTGACATAATTTCATAAAAACATCATATCATAAACTAATTTTTACTTTGCTATTTTATTTTTCCAAGAAGTTTCTTTCTCCACATAGCACACCAACTAAGATCAAGTTTATTACAATCTTGCAGTTTAAAAATACTCTACCTACTTAGTTTCACTTGCTTTGGAAGTAAACACCTTTTTCAAGACCTAGATTGACAATCTTAACTCTTACAGTAAAAGGCAACCACGAGACTCTATAGAGATTGAATAAAAGCACACCAGGGGAACTTATCCAGAACATTTAGCAATGAATTCACAAGTATCAACGAACCCAGCTTACCACACATGTTTCATTTTTAAATTTTAAAAAACTTAAAGTCTACAGCGTAAAGTATCCAAGCATACAAGCATAGCATCCATGCATTCTAGCATATCTGAGCCTGCACAACCGTTACTTTGCTTTTATTTATAACCTGCTTCTACTCTAAACGTGTAACACACAACCGATGTGGGACTAAGCTTGGATATGCAAATACTATTGAACTGCATTCTCTCAATGAGTTTTTTTGTATCATTTATTTTTTCCCTAAATAATTTTTTTTAATAACACCATATGAATAATTTAAGGAATTTAAATAATTTACTATGAACTTAAATTCATATAATGTACCAGAGTGAAATATGAATTGTGTGATTATGATCATTAACGATGACTCCTTTAATACACTTTGCCTCTTTGGGGTCGGTGAAATTTGTGGTTGACTTTTCTTCGTTGACATGATTCGTTATTTTTAGGGGATTAGAGATGTCACCACATCTAATTTTGCAAATAAGGATCTCCTTAGGACTCCTTGAAGGTGTTCCTACATTGTCATTTCTCAAGGATGCGTTATTTGAACTATTGAATGCTAACATATCTCATTCGAGATACGGTTTAGAAAAAATTGCTGGAAAGATGATGTCACATCAATCTACATCAAAATTATCATTATTCTCCATCACTCGTTCTGTTGTCTTCCTAAAAAGTTATAGCCCTTAGGGACTTTGAAATTGGGTTGGACCATAGTTGCTTATGGACCTTATGTCCATGCCAAAACAAATTTCATTGAAACTTTATAATCTTTGGTCATTTGACAATTCTAATAGCTTCAAAAATGTTGAAGATTTGTCTGTCTTAAACACATCAAAGGTATACACTTTTGTGTTGGATAGAGTCATTTATCTCTGCATCTACAAGGATTGTTGATTTTCAAGTCAACTCCAAATAATTCTTTAGTTTTTGACTTAGTGTCCTCTTTTCAAACATTTCAAAAGCTATGAAGTTCATTTTTTTGAGAGGTACGGTTTTTTATTGTTTTTTTTCTCACAAAGTTATTTTATAATATTGATCGTTTCTGATCATGACTAGATTAAGTCATCAAGATGTTGGTTGATCAATTTTTTCATAATAAAATTATTTTTCACGACCTCTAACTCTACTTTGTTGAATGGACATATTCACCATTTCATGGTTGTTATCATCTACTTATTATCGAATACTCGACAATAAATGTTATGTGAAACCAACATAATTATGTGGCATGTTTCTTACCGTATATAGAAAATATGGATTTCGGACATATCACATGTCTCTCGACGGGTTAATAAAAATCATTGAAATTCCACAACTATACTTGTTACATGTGGGCAACTACTTGAAATAAACAACAGTAAGTTCTCTGTGTCACAACATTTCATGTGTCCAAGTAATTTTGTTGAAATGCTTATTTTTGTCTTGACTTTAACTTAAACTTTTCAATAAAATTTGTGTAAATTTATAGTTGACAAACCTTTAAAGTTCTTCAATAACACAATATAAAAATTTCTCACTCGCAAATATATTAAAATTAAACTCCAATTTTAAATGCAAACAAAACCAATTGAAACATTCTTAAGACATGTCTTCATCCATCTGAATCTGATTGTAGGTTGATAATACTAATATATATGGAATTCTTTTCATAAGGCCTACATTATATTTAAATGGTAAACAATTTGGTGAGTGGTCAATTTTATTTTAGCATTGTGGTCTCTCATTTAAGAACTTTGTTGATTTTAAATAGTCCAACATGTGATAGTGATTGATTTGGAGTTATCTTTAACCTCTTGATTGGATCATTTGAATGCGCACCATCTTCAACCTCAAATTATTTAAGAGTTGCTTTGATAATAATAAAAAATGTTGCTTACAAGATACAACTTCATGATGAAGTATTATAAGCCTGTAAATTGTGATGCGGTGATTGCATGATATCAAGAATATTTTTAGAATTAGATTTGAATGGAAACAATTTCAAAATTTATAAATTGAATTTTTTGATTTTTTTTGGGAAAGTAGATGCATTATTAATATAAAATATTTATATACTGATTTTTAATTAATATCGTGAATATCAATCTTGTATTCTCAATTAAATTATGAAAAATATTTTAACATTAGTTGTATAACATAATAGAGTAATGATTTTTTATTAGATAATAGCATAAAGCTTAATACATATTCTTTGGAAAAAAATTATTTTATCTATTTTAAATTTTATTTAACACTAATTAGAGACCCGTGGTCCCGCACGGGTGAAGTTATTTTAATTTTGACGAAATAACCTTTTTTATATACATATAAAAAATTCATATTTATTAAGAAAGTACAATGAAAACTTATGAAATCAAAATATTACAACACATAATATGATTATATAAAATATAATGGTACATTTGACAAATGATGTATTTAGATACACATGTGAATTTAAATTGAATTACGTAATGTTAAAATAAACTTAATGTATTAAGTAATTTTTTAAAAAAAAAGGGTGACATGGAGAAAGAAAAAAATTAACATTTGAAAATAATGATAATAATTTGATAGTGACTCGTAAGATAAAAAGTTAGTTGTGTGAATGATATGTAGTATTATTCAATTTTATAAAATATATTTTTAATTTTTTTAAATTTAAATAATAGATTAATTAGTATTTAATGGGAAAGTACAATGAAAAATTATGAAATCAAAATATTACAAAAAATAATATGAATATAGAAAATATAATGGTAAATTTGACAAATGATGTATTTAGATACACATGTGAATTTAAATTGAATTACGTAATGTTAAAATAAACTGAATGTATTAAGTAATTTTTTAAAAAAACTTGTGACATGGAGAAAGAAAAAAGATTTATATTTGAAAATAATTGTAATAATTTGATAATGACCCGTAAGATAAAAAGTTAGTTGTGCGAATGATATGTAGTATTATTCAATTTCATAAAATATATTTTTAATTTTATTAAAGTTAAACAATAGATTAATTAGTATTTTCAGTGATAATAATTAAATAAAAAAGATAAAATATGGCCTAAAATGTAAGTTTAAAATGAGATATTTAATTGTAAAAGAATAAATTATATTAAAATTTAAATGTATTAAATAATTATATAAAATGAAAAGAAAAGACAAAGAAAAGATAAAATAGTGTAAGATGGGAAAAAGAATTTTTTAATTTGGACCAATGAGAAATTGATAATTGGTGCATGAAATCAAAAAAGTTGAAAAAGTTAAGGGTTGTTTTGTTAGTTATTAAAATGTCCAAAGTGTAGTGTGAAATATTTTTTAGAAAATGGTAGTTTAGGTAGTTTAGACAATCTCTTAGTATATGTTAGAAGAATCAATTATATTAAAATTTAAATATATTAAATAATTATATGAAATGAAAAGAGAAGAGAGAGAGAAAAGAGAAAGTAGTGTAAGATGAGAAAAAAAGTTTTTTAATTTGGACCAATGAGAAGACAATTGGTGCATGAAATCAAAAAAGTTAAAAAAATTAAGAGTTGTTTTGTTAATTACTAAAATGTACAAAGTGTAGTGTAAAATATTTTTTAAAAAAAATGTAGTTTAGGTCGTTTAGACAATCTTTTAGTATATGTTAGATAAATGTTAGACAGTAGATTATCAAATTTGAGTTAATTTGTTTTGTTTTTCTTTAGTTTAATTTTGAATGTATATTAAGTACACCAAAAAGAATTAATTAAATATATCTATAGTTCATATTATTATATTTGACTTATATATATTTATATTAGTGTTAGCTTGAATTCAATTCTCGACATGAAAGTAGAAACAAAGCATGAAAATGCTGATAACACGATTTTATATAACATATTTGATGTATTTTTCATAAATAATGTTAATGTTTTTATTCAATTATTTCACTTTATTTCTATATTACGTTGGTATTTTCTATGTTTCAGGTATTTGCATTAAATAAAGTAAAATCGAGCAAAGAAGTAAAATCGAGGGAAAATCGGATTAAAAAGCAAAGAAATGAAGCAAAAGGTGTGATATAGTAAAAGGGAGGTGCTATATAAGGAGAAAACAATTATTCACATAGCAAAGACTAAGCCCAAAGCAAGCAAGCCCAGCCCAGCACGCGTGGCCCACAAGACAAGAATTCAAATCCCACTTGCGTCGTGTGAGACGGTCGTCTCACACCCACCTAGATAGGAGGCGCGCCTGGTGGTCCCCACTCACTTCCCAAAATCGAGGCGTCTCGCTCCACTCTCTCACGCTGGCCCTATTCTTGGGCGCCTCCGACTCTCAGCGTATTTTGCTCCACGTTCACGTTGGCTTGCAGAGGAAATTCAGGAAAGGCAGTTACCAAATGCATCTATAAATAGGAGTTCCAGTTTCAGAATCAGGGTCGGCATTTTTACCGAACAACCGCTATTTCTTATTTCGCAATTTTATTCCAGTTTTGTACTTTGAATTCATTTTATTTCAGTTTTCACTGATCTAACCTTACGTTAGATCCAGTGCTATTTATTCCTTGTCGTATTTTATTTTTCCTTTCAATTCAAGAAGTCAAGAACAAGATTATTTCCAGCATTCTTAATTTCAGGTTTTATTTATTTATTTTATTTTATTTTATTTTATTTATTGTTGCCTGATATTATTTATTTAATTGTGGAAATGTTTAAATATATCGAATCGTATTATTTATGCATGTCTAAATTAATTAATATGTCTGGCTAAGTCTTTTCGATATTGGTATGTAAATTAATCGAACCAAAGGAATCTGAAAATAAACTGGCATAATGTTACGTTGTTAAAAATATTCTTTCTGACTTAGATATTTAATTTAATTTATTAAAAGGTTTAGAAACCAACAGAGCGAAAGTTTGAGGTTAATAAATGGACTAAGGTTAGAAACCAGAGCGAGAGTTTGAGGTTTAGAACCGGATAGTGGATACTAGGTATTAATTTTAAAGATCTGCGTTTTAAAAGAGATTAAACTTTATTTATTTTCAAAAGTGTTTTAAATTCAGGGATAGCGAGAGCATACGTTTGATTTAATTGCATGATCCGAATCAATAGAGCGACAGTTTGAGATAGGATCTTTAGATGAATATTGTTTTTGAAATAGGATTTTATTCAACTTGAGTAACACGTCGGTGGAAATTGATCCCTTAGGTTAGACGAATTACATACTAATATCTATTTATTTATTATATTTTCCTTAACCAAAAACCTTAAAGAATTATTCGCTTTAGTGTATCGTAACTTAGGATAACAATAGATCGATTTATAGTCTCGTGGGTTCGATATCTTTTAAAACTACGCGATAGGATCGTGCACTTGCATCCGATTAATAGACGATAAAGTCACGATCAAGTTTTTGGCGCGTTCGGGACTATTTAAGTCGATATTGTAACTCGTGTTACACCGTATAGACTAAGGCATTTTATTTTATTTACCATGTATGACCCAAATTTTTCCTATGCCCATTATCGGTATTATGAGGAACCACAAGAATCCCATAGATCCAACCTTGAAATACTGATGGAAAACTTTAATGCTTCACAAACTTACTCCTACCCCAACTACCTTCAGAACTACCAATCCCCATATTTTGAAGAACCACAAGAAATTTATAATTTCAACCAAACTTTTCCTCAACCCAATTCTTCCTACAATTATCACACCCAATATTTTGAAGGATCACCAGAACCACACAAATCTGATCTCGAAATATCAATGGAAGATTTTAACGAATCATGTAGGATGATAGAATACGATTGGGAAACACAAAAGGAGACTTTAACTTACTCTGAAGAATCACAAGATTTTAATTTCGAAACATCAATGGAAGATTCAGATGAGATGATAACTAACTCTAGGTTAGAGTCCATGATTGAGCACTTTGTAGAAGCGCAAATTATCCAAAATGAAGAGGTACGAAAACAAAGTCTTCAACTAGCCAATATGGTTGAATCCCTCGCGTCTCACAGTATGGCGTTAGAGACTCAAATCTCCCAACTCAATCAAAACCTTCTAGGACCTTTACCCGAGGAAGATGTGGATGTTGAAACAACTATTATGGAAATACTACTTGGAAATCTAGAAAGTGATGATGAGTATGAGGAGAGTGATATTGTGGCCGAGGAAAGTTCTGACGAGAAAATAGGGGAGGTTGATGAAAATCCATCAACGCTGTTCAAAGAGGAGGTTGTAAAAGAGGTAGAAAAAGAAGCATCTATTGTAACCCCGAATCACTACATCCCACTGATTCCCTTCCCGAAAATTTTTATGGAAACTCCGGTAGACTCTCAATCTAAAACGTACGTTGCGGTATTGAAAAATATCCATACAAATTCACCATTATTTGAAGTCTTGCCTAAAAAGCGAAAATTAGGGGACCATAAAATTAGGGATATAACTACTTTTAAGAGGGTAAGGTTAACTTATGAGGCGATGGACGAAATCACTAAGCCAAAAATTGAAAAACCTATACTTAGGATAAATCTAGGACCGCCACCTAAATTTCGAAAGAATAAACCGCCCTACAAACGTAAGAAAAGAAAAGGTGAGGGATATGTGAGATGGCTTGATAAGTGGCCATGGAAAATTAACGATTAGTCATTCTAATTTCTAATTTTAAATTTTCTTTTTCGTATTTTCAATTTTTCTATTTTATGTTAAATTTTAAATTTTTAGTCGGTTATCTATTGCACCTTTTCTTCGATGCGCTTGAACTATTTCCGTAATACCGATAATTAAACTCAATAAAATTTCACGTTAATATTTATAATTATAATTGAGTATTATTTTAATTATCGTATTTTTCCTATTAATATACCAAATCAATATTTCCCAATCTTTATTATATTAATTAAAAGCATTATATACTAGTATTATATATATTAAAATTAAAATTTAGAATTATTTATAATATATATATATATATATATATATATATATATATATATATATATATATATATATATATATATATATATATATATATATATATATATATATATATATATATATATATATATATAGTATATAATATGTATGCATGTGGTCTACAAAATTGTTCCTTATTTGCCTAAGTCACATGTATTACTAAAAAGGCATGCAAATTAAGATTCCCTGCTCGAGTGATCACCTTTCTCCTTTCTGATTTCTCCTGGTTTTATCGCATTGAGGACAATGCTTATTTTAAGTTTGGGGGAGTCAGAACATTTCTTTGTTCGTTTTTATTTTCTTTGCTCTATTTAGTTTTTCCCTTTTAGTTTCCTTTTTCTATGTATCGCAAAATTTCCATTCAATAAAATACATGTTTATGTAATTTTAGTCTTTTATGTTTAATTCTCGTGCATATTCGAATTCCTCCTTTTCTTGAGCCATAACGACAAAATTTTAACAAAAATTAAAACTCATATATTAACACACTCAAATAATACTAAGGTTGCCTATTTTTAAATAAGAATTCGAGTGCGACTTAGCAAAATTGTTATCGTCCTAACACTTTAAAACCCCCCAACGTGTTAGATTGATTTAAGTACTTATTATACCAACACCTTAAGACTTAGTTTTAAAGTAATCCCGAGTAGTTTATTAAGCAGTCGGCACCGCCTTAAACGACAAACTACGTGGAGAATCGATGAATATAAGTGATTGATCAAGAATTTTAAAGAAAATTTTTATTAGAAGATGCACTTATTAAGTTAGATGGTCCTTACCAGATCATTTAATTCAACGGTCGCAGAAACTATAAAATATTTATGCAAACATCCATTATGAATTGGTTTGGTCCCGGTCTGAACTTGGTAGGCGGATGACGATCCGATCCCCGCAATTTGTAATTGGATAAAGGAGTACCAAATATAAGTACTGGCTCCTAGCTGGATTATAAAGATCAAAGTCACTAACCGTTACTCCACTATGTGCGCGAAGGTAATGGGCTTAATGTGATTTAATGCGGGTGAAACAAAACGAAAATATTAGGTCAAGCTATAATTCATGACTTAAATTGGTCTGCAAAAATGGGGTTGTCTAGTGTTGTTACGGTAACTTTGGTGTCAAAGTCTAAACTCGAGTTATCCAACAAAGAAGTGAATTGCAACTTAGTACAAATTGAATTGTGTTATATAATTGCGTTTGACATATGCTCAAGTGATTTTTCATTTTTAATTTTTGCTTGAGGACAAGCAAAGGTTTAAGTATAGGGGAGTTTGATAACACGATTTTATATAACATATTTGATGTATTTTTCATAAATAATGTTAATGTTTTTATTCAATTACTTCACTTTATTTCTATATTACGTTGGTATTTTCTATGTTTCAGGTATTTGCATTAAATAAAGTAAAATCGAGCAAAGAAGTAAAATCGAGGGAAAATCGGATTAAAAAGCAAAGAAATGAAGCAAAAGGTGTGATATAGTAAAAGGGAGGTGCTATATAAGGAGAAAACAACTATTCACATAGCAAAGACTAAGCCCAAAGCAAGCAAGCCCAGCCCAGCACGCGTGGCCCACAAGACAAGAATTCAAATCCCACTTGCCACGTCGTGTGAGACGGTCGTCTCACACCCCCACCTAGATAGGAGGCGCCCGCCTCGGGTGGTCCCCACTCACTTCCCAAAATCTGAGGCGTCTGTCTCGCTCCACTCTCTCACGTTGGCCCTATTCTTGGGGCGCCCGTCTCCGACTCTCCAGGCAGTATTTTTGCTCCACGTTCACGTTGGCTTGCAGAGGAAATTCAGGAAAGGCAGTTACCAAATGCATCTATAAATAGGAGTTCCAGTTTCAGAATCAGGGTCGGCATTTTTACCGAACAACCGCTATTTCTTATTTCGCAATTTTATTCCAGTTTTGTACTTTGAATTCATTTTATTTCAGTTTTCACTGATCTAACCTTACGTTAGATCCAGTGCTATTTATTCCTTGTCGTATTTTATTTTTCCTTTCAATTCAAGAAGTCAAGAACAAGATTATTTCCAGCATTCTTAATTTCAGGTTTTATTTATTTATTTTATTTTATTTTATTTTATTTATTGTTGCCTGATATTATTTATTTAATTGTGGAAATGTTTAAATATATCGAATCGTATTATTTATGCATGTCTAAATTAATTAATATGTCTGGCTAAGTCTTTTCGATATTGGTATGTAAATTAATCGAACCAAAGGAATCTGAAAATAAACTGGCATAATGTTACGTTGTTAAAAATATTCTTTCTGACTTAGATATTTAATTTAATTTATTAAAAGGTTTAGAAACCAACAGAGCGAAAGTTTGAGGTTAATAAACTGGACTAAGGTTAGAAACCAACAGAGCGAGAGTTTGAGGTTTAGAACCAGATAGTGGATACTAGGTATTAATTTTAAAGATCAAAGCGTTTAAAAGAGATTAAACTTTATTTATTTTCAAAAGTGTTTTTAAATTCGGGATAGCGAGAGCATACGTTTGGATTTAATTGCATGATCCGAATCAATAGAGCGACAGTTTGAGATAGGATCTTTAGATGAATATTGTTTGCTGAAATAGGATTTTTATTCAACTTGAGTAACACGTCAGTGGAAATTCATATCCCCTTAGGTTAGACGAATTACATACTAATATCTATTTATTTATTATATTTTCCTTAACCAAAAAAACCTTAAAGAATTATTCGCCTTAGCTGTATACCGTAACTTAGGATAACAATAGATCGATTTATAGTCTCTGTGGGTTCGATATCTTTTAAAACTACGCGATAGGACTGTGCACTTGCAGTCTGCTGATTAATAGACGATAAAGTCGCGATCAAATGCTAATTACAAGTTCATGCTAAGTACAAGATGATACGATTATAAGTTTTGACATACTGATAATTTTGATTAAGGTGGGAAGTTCGACTCGGCTATCAGATATTTTGAGACTTAGTATATTCTTAAGTTCAAAGGTTAGATGACACATAGACCCACTAAGCTTGGTTTAGATGACTCTCAAGAACAGATCCACAATATTGAGATCATTATCTCTTCAAAACATGTCATGAATCTCGAAAAAGTTTGCAGTGATTTGACATATTCGTAGACAGTTAGAAGACTTAAAGATGTCTTTGACAAAAGCAATCATGAGATTTAGGGGCAGTTATCGAAGTCGGTAGCGGTTTGCATAGTTTAAGAACTGAAGGGACGTGCAAGCAAAACAGAGAACATAACTTCATGTAATAGTGTATGTGTTGAACACTGAGGAATTGATCGTTATCGACACTTACTAAAGTAAAGTATATAAGTCAGTTTCATTCATATAATAAGGGTTATTCTTAATCTTCAAGCAGTTCACCACTAAAGAACTCAGAGGGATCAAAGGTGATTTCCACACACGAAGACTAGAAGAAGATTGGTGAAGCGGTAAGATTCAAGAAGTGGGAATCAAGTAAAGATTTCGAAGAAGAGTTCAGCTTAAAGTCGTATACAAGTCAAGATTTAGATAAGAGATTTATTTTTCTCAGCATTATTGTAGATTAGTGATTGTATAAACTCGTGTAATATTTGTCAAAATATATTGAAAGATTTATTTTCAATGAGAAATCATTGGAAAATTGATAGTGTAACGCCCGGAAATCCATTTAATTATTTAATTAAATTATATAAGGAATTATTTTTTGGAATTGTCGAAGTTGGAATTTATCGGCATTATCATAAGAGGCGTGTTGGATTGAGATGTTGATTGGAACTATTAAATTTAAAGTCGAATTATTTAGTCGTTGAGTTAGAGAATTATTATTAGAAATAATAATTGATTATTAGAATATTATTTATTTAGTCGGGTTTAAATTGTTGTGTGAGAAATAGTAAGTTGGAGGTGTGAATAATAGGCCCAGTAGAATAATAATATTATTATTATTGGTTGAAGTTGGAATTATATATAAAGAGAAGAAAATGTTAGTTATTAAGTAGATGGAAGCAAGGAGATAGAAAAAAGAAAAGAAAGTTGTACATGAGAAGAGGAAGAAAGATGAATAGGTTTTTGGAGAATTAGTCGTCGGGAGAGGAATCGTAGACCGGAAAGCCAAATTAGAATTCGACTGGAAATTATAGAGAGACTGTTAACCAAAGGTAAGGGTGGGGTTCAATCTCTATAATCGGGTATATGATAAATTTTATGTGGGATTACGGTGCAGGAATTCTACCATGGATTAATTGTTGTGGTTGTGTTGTGTTGATTTGATGAAATTAGTTATTGTTGTGTTGTTTGTGGTTACTGCGTCGATTGTGGTTGTATCGGCCATGAATTTGAGTATTGAGTGAATTGATTGAATAATAATATTGTTGTAAAATAAGAATAATTGTTCTATATACAAAAATTTAGATCGAAGCTGATAATACAGGCACATGAAATTGGAAACTACATAGAAGGAAAATGGTGACGACTGTCACAGGAGGCCTGCCGAACGGCATGGAGTGTGAAAAAGGCATGTGTCGATTGGCACATGGAGTATAGGAGGGAGTATGTCGTTCGACATAGGCACATAGTATGAGAAGGGAGCATGCCGTTCGGCATCCCCTTAGTGCTATGACATTAATTTGTTTCTTTCTTTTATTGCTACTTGTCTCTATTCATTAATTAAGTGTAACAATAATCACTTTCATGGTTATGTGTATATTGGAATACCTCGGTGTTGAAAACTAATAAAAACATAAGAAACTAATATCACCATGCTACTGTATCGCCTATTTTTGAATTGAGATAAAATAAGGAGTATTGTAGCGAAACTTATGCCAAGGGTGACAATCATGTTCCAAGTTTATAAATATATATAGTATGTGATTATTTGATAATGATTAGTATAATAATAATATTAATAATTATAATAATTTAGTATTATTATTAATAATAATATTTAAACAGTTTGAGTTTATTTAGTTAATTTAATTAAGTTGGTGTACAATACATGTTTAGCACAGATAGTGGAATCAATCAAATTATTGAACCGGTTGCATTCATAATAATAATATAAATGAGGTAATTGATAGAATCAATTAACTGGAATTAAATGAAAATTGTCGGAGTAATTCGTATATGCGTGTAGTTATATTTGATTGATCGAGATATTGGAACTGTGTCGAGTATGTTGAATATAACTGGTGGTTTAGTAATAAAAAATTAAGTAGTTGATTGATTAATTAATTTAGTAGATAATGCCTAATAGTTAAATAGCATTAACAGTAAATAAATGTTTTAGGCGTAGAATCGTAATTGTTGATGTGTGTACAATCATTGATAATTCTAGCATAATCATCGTTAGAAGTCCAAAACTTTCAAAATCTGAACTGACTTTTGTGAGTGTTAGAGTTAAAATTGACTTAAAGAAGAATCAGGTAATGGTCAGATTTGATTTTGGGAAGAGTATTGCAAACAATAGAGCTACATGCATCAATAAGTTGCAGATTGCAAAAGGCGTGAACCAGTCTTTTTTTAGTATTATTAGTACCCTTTCTCCCGTTGCACCAAGTGAAAAAGTTACCTAAGGTAGGGATGCGAATAAGACCATTGGAATCCGTCCAATTGTGAAAATCTTTTATTGGAATTTTAGCAGGGGAATGACGGCCTCTATATTCATCAGCACTAAGGATCACATTAAGTCTCCTATGAAGGTCCAAGGAATATTATTGGGAGTATTACTAAGGGCTTGCCATAAACTACGTCTTTGGAGATAATTGGTAGAAGCATAAATGACAGTAAAACCAAAGGTGGAGTTATGACAATTAATGGTAAAATTTAAGTGTTGCTCATCAGTGTTAAGAATGATAGGATCTAAGTGAGTTTTACAAAAACACCAAATATTAGGTAACTGGTTATTTCTAGAATTAAGGGAAAATAACATAAGATCAAACATGTTAGAGCCAGTCTTGAGGAAATTTGAGAAAATCCATCCAAGGCTCTGCGATGAAAACAAAATAAGGGGAATTTTTGATAATCAGCTTCTTAAGGCTATCCTCGAAGCATTGTTGGCAATTCCTTTAATGTTTCAATATAGACAAATCATTGAGAAAGATTAAGTAAATTAGATTGAGGTCTAGTGGGATCTGCTGATTTTGTTTTCCTGTTTCTTCTCTTTTTTGAAGTTACAAGCTTGAAATATTTTTCTAGGAAAAGATCTACTCCATTATCATCATCTTTCTCTATGTCAGCCATGTTTTCCCAAGCTTGATGGAGAAAATCTGTTAGGTGTATGATATTCCTTGAGTCATAGGACAAGGGGGCCTCCTTAACAGTTTAATAAAAGGGAAATATTGATTGATTATTCCTTATTCTGCTAGCCTTTTTATAGCAGTTCCATACACTTAGGATTACATTTAGATCAATCAAATCCAATGGTCCACCTAGATTATAGGGATTGCTACTAGATTCTAACAAATATTGCAACAGATTTTAACTGTATTTCTAACACTAGATTGGTTGATGGCAATCTTCTAGAATCCTAGGATACTAATAAATAAACTCCACCGTCCTAATTCTTCAAACATAATTCTTGAGATACTGGGCCGCTCTTCATGCGATCCGAGATCCTCTTCTTGGGCCTGCTGGTATTGGGCTCGCACTATCGCCATCGCAGCATTGTTATTGTGGTCAATAATTGATATTGGTGTGTTAACATCACCCGGGGCTGGGAAAACCACCTTGTCCTCAAGGTGATAAGATTCACAAATTTGAGGCCATGATTCCCAGCTGGTGTCTTCTGGATTGAGACCTTGCCACTGAATCAGTACCATGCGAGTAGGTGGGGTGGTGGAATTGTCCCACTTGTAGTCTATGATGGACATTGGTGTAATGAGTGGATGGTTTTCGGTGGAAGTTGGGGGCAAGGATGGTGTGGTTGAATCAATTGGTCCATGGTGAGGTTTTAAAAGGGAGCAGTGGAATACCGGGTGGATTTTTGAGGTGGGGGGAAGGTCCAATTTGTATGCAACTGGTCCTATTTGTTGAAGAACTTTGAAAGGGCCATAGTATCTTTGAGAGAGTTTGGTGTAGGATTGGGATGAGGCGGATTTCTGTCTATATGGGCGAAGTTTGACATAGACCCAAGAATCAATGGCATAGGAAACGTCACGTCTTTTAGTGTCAGCAAATTGTTTCATTCTGGCCTGAGCTTTTGACAGTGTATTTTGGAGTTTGGTGATGAGTTGTTTTATGTGTGAAAGGATAGAATCAACAGCTTCAATTGGGGAGGATCCAAGTATGTAGTTTGGAATGTTGGGTGGGGGTTTTCCAAAGGTGATTTCAAAGGGTGAATAGCCTGTAGAAGAATGAACAGAGGTATTGTAGGACCATTCTGCTAGAGGCAGATAGTCGTACCATCGGTGAGGATGCTTGTGCACGAATGCACGAAGATATTGTTCCAAGACCCGTTGAAAACTTCACCGTCCGTGCTTTCGGGTGATATGCCGTGCTCATTCTGAGTTTTGTGCCACAGAGTTTGAATAATTCACGCCAAAAACGGCTGATAAAGATGGGATCACGGTCAGAAACGAGACTGCGGGGAAAACCATGATGTTTACATATCATGTCCATGAAAAGTGTAGCAACTTTGTAAGTTGTGAAGTGATTTGGTAAAGCTCCTAGGTGAACACCTTTAGAGAATCGCGACTACTACCAATATCACGAATCCATGAGAGGATGGTAATCCTGTGATGAAGTCTAATGATAAATCTTCCCAGATGTTGGATGGAATGGAGAGAGGTTGTAAGAGTCCTGCTGGTTTTTGTGTGAGGTGTTTGGTTTGTTGACAAATATTGCAAGTTTTGATGAAGGATTGGACAGTGTGTCTCATGTTGTCCCGAAAAATTAGATTGTAGTCCGCTAAGGTTTTGTGACACCCATGTGTCCTCCCAGAGGTGTAGAATGGAACTCTTCCAATAATTGAATGCAGAATGGACTCTGGTGATCTAGCCATATGCGATTTTTGTAGAGTATGAGGTTTTGGTGAATTTTGTAGTCTGGGAATGAGGATGGGTCGGCTTGTATTTGTTCAAGTAGTTTGTGGAAAGTTTGACTGTTTTGTAGAGATTGGCGAAGGTGATCCAGAAAGAGGAAGTGAGGAATAGAGAAAGAAAGATGCACTGGCCTTCGGAGCTCGAAAGCCGGCGACTACATTACTCTTTCCTGTTTTGTATTGAATGGAGTAATCGTAGCCAAGGAGTTTGAGAGATATATGTGTTGTTCGTGTTTGAATAACCGTGAAAGGAGGTCCTTGAGACTCTTGTGATCGGTAAAAATAGTGAAACGGTGTCCTAAAAGGTATTGTCGCCATTTTTTAACCGCAGATGTTATGGCATGTAGCTCTCGGACATATGTGGAGGAACGTAGTTTGTTGCGTAAGAAGGCGATAGGGTGAGCTCTTTGCATGAGTCCGCACCCATGGTACAAGCATCCGATGTCGAAGGGTAAGGAGAAATCGGGTAATGCAAGTGTCGGGGTTTGGGTCATGGCACTTTTGAGTTGGTCAAATGCAGATTGAGCTTCTGGAGACGAGATGAAAGCATCTTTGCAATAATGCGGTAAGGGTGCAATAATAGCCTTTAACGAATTTGCGATAGAATCCTGTGAGGCCGAGGAATCCACGAGAGCTCTAATGGATGTTGGTTGTGGCCATTCGACCATAGCTTGTATTTTGGATGGTTCCGGTTGAACCCCAGAGATGGAAATGATGTGACCAAGGTAGACAAGTTGTCGTTGGGCAAAAGAGCACTTGGAACGTTTGAGGTAGAAGTGACCATCGAGTAACTTGTGAAAAACTTGTTCCAAATGTTTTAGGTGAAGTTCGAGGGATAGGCTGTAGACGAGGATGTCGTCAAAGAAGACCGCGACAAATTTGCGTAGGAAAGGTTGTAGGAGTTCGTTCATGGTTGCCTGGAATGTGGATGGCGCGTTACAGAGCCCGAAGGGCATCACACGGTATTCGTAGTGGCCTTGGTGTGTTCGGAAAGCGGTTTTAGCTATGTCTTCCTCATACATTCGAATTTGATGGAATCCTTGTCTTAAATCTAGTTTGGAGAACCAGGAAGCACCATTCAATTCGTCTAACAGTTCGTCGATTGTTGGCATCGGAAAACGATCTCCGATGGTGATGGAATTGAGTGCTCGTAATCTATGCGAATCGCCATGATCCGTCCTTCTTTTCACGAGCAAAACCGTGAGGAGAGGGGCTCCGACTAGGCCGTATTAGTTCTTGTTGAAGCATTTCTTTGACTTGGTGTTCAATTTCATTTTTTTGGGAAAAGGGATAGCGGTATGGTTTGACGGATATAGGGGAAGAAGATGCTTGAAGGTGGATGCGATGGTCAGAGGTACGTGAAAGAGGTAGGCCAGGGTTAGGGTTGAAGATTTGGGAATATTGTAGGAGAAGATTGTTGATGGAAGGAATTGGGTGTGGGTCGGGCAGGGTTTGTGGTGTAGTTAGGTCAGTGGGTTGGAGCATTTGGATGTGAAAAAATTCTGAGGCTGAATGAGTTTGGACGCAGCGTTTTAGTTGTTGGGCCGAGATGGCTAATGGGCCTTGGGTTGCATCAGCTTGCAGTAATATGGGGGTGTTGTTATATGTGAAGGAAAGTGTGAGGGTGGAATAGTCCATAAGGACTGGGCCCAATGACTTAAGCCATGGAGCACCCAGTATGATGTCTGCACCGCTTAGAGGAAGAACATAGAAATCCACTGTGAACAAGTGGGATTGAAGAGTGAGTGCCACGTTGGTGCATAAGCTCTGACACTCCAACAGGTGTCCATTACCAACCATCACCTTAAGAGTGTTAACAGCAGTAGAAGGAAGATTCAAAAATTTCGCCATACGACTCTGAATAAAATTGTGCGTACTACCACCGTCGATGAGAACGGTAACAGAACGGTTAGCAATCTTTCCGATGATACGTATGGTGGTGGTGGCTGCTGAGCCGGATAGGGCGTGCAAGCTAATTTGTCCATCTAGTTGGTTTGTGTAGTTAAGGTTGTGGTCAGAATCGAGGGGTGGTTCAGGTGGTGTCGGATGTTGTTCCTCGACGTCTGGATCGTCCGAGACAAGCAAGAAGAAACGACCTTTGCATTTGTGGCCTGGGATAAAAGTTTCTTCACAGTTGTAACAAAGGCCTTTTTCTCGTCTAGAGGACATTTCCTCTGGTGTTAGTTTGCGGAACTGAATGCGAGGGGTGGTAGGGTTTGTTTGGGTAGAATTTGTGGGGGTGGTGATGACTGTTTGTGGAAGAGAAGGGGAGGCTTTTTTAAAACCGCGACGGCGTTCGTCTATTTTATCTTCTTGGATTTTGGCTAAAGCGGTGGCTTGTGCGAGATTGTGGGGTTGTAGGGCTTGAACCTCACGGCGTATCTCTGGTGAGAGGCCTGAGATAAAGCAACTGAGAAGGAAAGGGGGTGGTAGGCCAACGATTCGATTTGCAAGTCGCTCGAAATCATGGAGGTATTGGTTCAGAGATCCACGTTGTGAGAGTTTGAAAAGGGATTGGCTGGGATCGTCATAGTAGCTTGGAGCAAATCTTGTTTCAAGAGTTTGTAACAATTCGACCCACATAGTGATAAGACCGTTACGGAACATGTATTGATACCAGCTTAGTGCCGGACCTTCCATGTAGAAGGAAGCGACTGTGAGTCGTTCTTCTTCCGGTGTTCTGTGGTAATCAAAAAATTGGTTGATTTTAAAGATCCAGCCCATGGCGTCGGTGCCGTTAAAGCGTGGAACTTCAAGTTTGATATGGGGTCGAGGGTGTGGTGGTGGTGGTGGTGTGGGGGGTGGTGTTGGTGGTTGAGTGGTGAGGGTGGCTAATTGGTTGATGATGAGGTCAACTTTTTCTGACAAATCATCAAGCCTTTCTGCATTTGTGGGTTTGGCTGCCATGGAAAAGGTATGAAAAAAGGTGAGGGAGGATCGATGAAAGCACCAAATTGTTAGGTGTATGATATTCCTTGAGTCATAGGACAAGGGGGCCTCCTTAACAGTTTAATAAAAGGGAAATATTGATTGATTATTCCTTATTCTGCTAGCCTTTTTATAGCAGTTCCATACACTTAGGATTACATTTAGATCAATCAAATCCAATGGTCCACCTAGATTATAGGGATTGCTACTAGATTCTAACAAATATTGCAACAGAATTTTTAACAGCTGTATTTCTAACAGCTAGATTGGTTGAGCTGGCAATCTTCTAGAATCCTAGGATACTAATAAATAAACTCCAGCTGTCCTAATTCTTCAAACATAATTCTTGAGATACTTGGGCCTGCTCTTCATGCGATCTGAGATCCTCTTCTTGGGCTGTTGTGCTGCAGTGGTATTGGGCTCTGCACTATCAGTTACTGCAGCATTGTTATTGTGGTCAATAATTGATATTGGTGTGTTAACAAAATCAATAACTTATTCTTTGTGCCCCGGATCCAATTGTGTTTCAGGGACACAATCCACCTGAAGAATGACTTCAACGCAGTCACTATCACTATCTGAACTACTTTGGTCCTCAGTAATATGATTGAAAGAAGCAGAATTAGGTAAGGGAAAAGAATTGGAAAAGAAGGCAAGTAGAGACACAAATGTATCCAAAGCAAAAAAAGTGATGGAAACTCACTCTGATTTAACAAAAGTTCAATCTGAGAATGTTAACAACTGTATTTTGGATCTGATCTGACCACCCCCTTGGATGTTCAACCAACTCCTGCTCTGGTGGTTGATGAAGTCATTGCTGCTATCGCCAGGGCTAATGACATATGTATAGTTTATTCCTTTGTCTTTTAGTATTACAAAGTATTTTTATTTTCTTAATACACAAAGAGCCTGAAGCACGTCTTTAGTTGCACAAACCCTTTGATATGCAACTTTAAAAAATTGTTTGTAAGTCATATTTCTCCATGCGAATCTTGCATTTTGTCATCAGCTAGACAGCTAATTCCTTAGAAAATTCATAACAAAAATACTTTTCATTTGTGTTTGAATATAAATCATCCAAGGGATGACAAACTAGATGTTATGGATTTTATCTCTTCAATTCATTTTGAGTGATTAATCTATTCAATTGCATATAAAGGATACTTCGATGTATATAAAAAAAATTGAATATAAATTTAAATTGTCTATAAATTCTAATCAAATTGTCAAAAATCGATATTATTATATTGAGTATTAGATTACTCTCACAATTGTAATTTAACTTTTAATAGTTATTATTAATTATTAGGTTAAATATATTTTTATCTCTATAAATAAAATATCTAATTTTATTTTTGGTCTTTATAAAAACTAATATATTTTAGTTTTTACAAAATTATTATACACGTAGTTTTAATCTTTATTATTAAATCAATATGTATTTTTGAATGATTATTCTACAGACATATTTAAAATATTATAAAAGTTCATGAAAAAAAATAAAAAGTAAAAAATAAAATAAAAATTTAAATTGAGATTTTCTTTTTAATAATATATTTTAAAATTTAAAAAATATGAATTTAATCTTTCTCATTTTAAAATTTAATAAATAAATATTTTATAATATTTTAAATAATTATAAAAAAAATTATTCAAAAATTTAAAATTTAAAACTAATTAGAAGGTTTTCAAATATTTTAAAAATAATTGAGATTTAAATTATGAATAAATTTTTTGTAAAGATCAAACTATATCATTTTTTAATAAAAATTATAAATAAAATTTAAAATATTTATAAAGATAAAAGAAATATTTAATTCTTAATTCTTGTATGAAAACGTTGAATTTTTTAGAAAATATTCTCTACAATTAATAAATTTTATTTTATAAATTTTAAATAATTAATGTATCTAGTCTATATCATATTGATTAATTATTTATAGAATTAAAAAATAAAATTTATTTATAAATTATTAAGAAAAAATATTAATTATTATTTTCAATATTATAAATAAAATATTAAATCAAAAGTTAACTACAAATCAAATCAAATTATAGTAGGAATTAGGTGCGAGTGTGACGATAAGCGCGAATTCCGTTAAAAAACAAAAGAGCGTGGAAGAAAAAAACACTCATTTCTGTACTACACAAAAAGTTAAACAAATCAAAAAGTTTTTTTTTAATTAATTTTTTTTAAAAATCTTTTTCCTTTTCTCTTTCCTTTATTTTTTTTTTTGGATTTACTTTTTATTCCAATCTAAATTTCTCGCTCCAAAGTCCAAAACATCACAGCGTCAGATCAGACTCAGACACAACTCGATAAGAATAAAACGACGAATAACGGAGCCGTTTTCTTCTTCTTCTTCGCGGCACTTTCACTTCTTCATACTCTCTCAATTTGTCGTTTACTCCTCCTTCGCCTGCATTGCAGTAAACGACAATAACCGCACACATATATAAATATTTTCCGTCGTTTTTCTATTTTTCACTTTTTTTTTCAATCTTCCATGGGAAACGCTAATGGCAGAGAAGACGGAGCCATTTCCGACGGTGTTGATCTCGCCGGCCGTGAACCTCAAACGCCTGATTCTCGTCCTCCCGTTCGCGCTTTCTCTTCCGATTCCATGGCGAATAGTCCGCCGCAGAGTCCTCGCCGGTCCAGATCGCCGATCCTCTTCGGTCCTCAGGTTTTCTATTTCGTTCTCGATTTTTTTTAATGATTTTCTGCATCGTTGTTATGCGTTAATGTTAGTCATTGCGTTTTTTTGTTACTGTTGAATTGAATTTGGTTAGGTTTGGTTGAATTTCGATTACGTTAGGTTAAATAGGTGATTCGTTGATGTTGCTATTTGTTCTGTGTTTAGTGTATTTAATTCTAACAATTATTTGTGAATTAATTTAAATGCTTATAGGTTAATTTTAATTTAAATGCTTATAGGTTAATTTTATTGAAATTTAAGCCGTGGATTATTTGATGTGTTGAATTGAACGGATCTGCGAATTCTGTTATTGAATGATCGATTGCTCGACACTTGCATGGATTATGTATAGTTTGATGAATGTGATTTGGATTGAATTAGCGTGATGAGTGTCCGAAAGAAATTAATGTGGCTTTTTTTTGGTTCAAAACTTGATTAGATAGGGCATGAAGGGTAAAGAGGAATGATGTAAATCTATGGAGTTAATTAGTTGTTTTAAGTTGTTTGATGTTTTATTAAGAACAGTTGTGCCTGATATTCTGACTGTTTATATAGTTAGTTTACCATTTTGCTGATTCCTTACAATAATTTAATCTTATTGTAACAGTGAGAATTAGCATTTACCAAACTTAGGATAGTGTGTACATGTTGGGCTGAGCGTGCACACATCTTAAAGTAGTATTTATTGAGAAGCTAGAAACTGTTGACCATTTGGAGCCTATTGAACTTGAAAACAAACGGGTACCTAATTAGAGCGTTAGAGTTGAGACGAGAAATAAACACGTGACTCTGTCTTGAGTTTGAGTTGGATCGTGTCATTTTTCATCAGTTTTGCACGATTGTTATTAACAGAATTGTGATTTTATGTGTGGACTTTGGAATGTCAACAAAATATATTTTTTTGGGCAACCATTTTACGGGTGTAACGTCATGGACTTTACTTTGTATTGATTTTTGTGACACGTTCCTTTGACTGCGTGCCTAGTATCTTCAAAATTTCTGAATTGAGAAACCGCACATGCAATTTTGGAACATGAGTATACAAAACTCTTTGCCGATGTTGACCTAGCAATTTTGGATGTGTAACCAATGCATCATGATTCAGGATGTGCACACAATATTACACATGGCTATATACTTAGGGTCCTGAGAAATCTAGGCAGGGGAATTTGTCATTGGATAATATAATATTGTGACTTAAAAAGTTGAATGGACAACTTTTAAGACAAATGTTTCTAAATTTGGCTTTTAATTTGTGCTCTTTGGCCACAAGTTAGCATTAGCCATATTTTAAGTTGTTAAGCTTATATAATACCAAAAGTTTTACACAAGATTTATAAGGACATACAATCAATACTTGCATATACTTCTTTTCTTCTGATCCGTGTATATTGTTCCCATTAATTTGGAAGTTGCCTATTGTCATCTTTATTCCCGGTCAATGCTTGGAATTTTCTAGTTTTGTTGTCTCCAACTCCCAAACTCCTGGGTATCTCATGTAGAGTTGATAGATTTCCATGTCATCCACTATTTTACTGTCTTATATAAATTTTAGATGATTTTGTATTTTCTTTCCCAAGGGTTCATCAGAACAATTTGTTTTAAAGTTCTTTTTGGAAAAGATGGTAGAAAATAGGTTTAGGTGGTTCGCACGTGTAGGGAGAAGACCTGTAGATTTAGGTTGCAAGGAGAGTAGATCAGATGGAGGGTATATTCTGCCCAATTTGTTTTGCACATTTTCAGATGTATGGGCCTATGTTAACATACATATATTATTTGGGCAGGGATACTCTCCCGTGAAATTGTGGTGCAGTGGAATCTAAGCCATCGATTTTTTTTCATTGTATAATAATCAAGTCATTAATATGAATTATTAATGGTAGAGATCGACACTTTACACCCTCCAGTGATATTCTCACTGGAGAGCCATATTATTTACTTACTTGGCCTCCTCTAAAATACCAACCAAGCTCCGCCACTGATCCCAAATGATTGGCGTCAGTTTGCACCATAGCTACTTGTCCCTGCTAACAACTCTAGTCTAACGAAAGCTTCATGGTTATATTTTCATATGAAGGTGGGAACAATTCTGACAATTTCCTATTTAGTAACTGATAGATGTTGTAACCTAAATATTTTAGAACTATTCACTAGGCTGTGAATAATATCAAGACATACACATGCGCGTTAGAGATAAAAACAAGTCCCAGTTTCTTTCTTTCCTTTCTTTTTGTAAGAAGTTTTGAAATCATATAATCTTTCTTCGTCTTAGAACTGAGTTTTGGAAGAGGGAATCTGCGATGTGCTATTAAACTACATGACTGTGAATGCATTTTTATTTTAAAAATACTTATTTGGTTTTGAATTTGATCTGATAATGCATTGTGTGAAATTATGATATGCTTGTTGATAGGTTGACTTTAGTTGATAGATTTCAATGGAAGGGAATTCTCTTTTTTTTTCTTTTCTTGGTTTTAACCAGTGTTGCTGATTCTGTCTCTTAGATCTCTTAAGATTTTGTTGCTGTTGTTCTGTAACATTAATTGAAACTAAAATTAATTTTTGTTGCCTTCTGTGATCTTAGATGATAAAACACCTTGTACATGTAGTTTAAACTTGTAGACTCAATTTTTTTTTGTAAGGGATGGAGTAGAGCCAAAGTGTGTATTGTTGTTCCTGCTCACATTTAGTTTTAGTTCTTTCCCTGAAGTTTACATTTCTTTAGTCAGGGTCTTTCTGTTTTGCTTAGAAAATAAATATGCAGGTCATATCAGTGGCAACATGACATTACTAAAAACATAAACATAGAATTTATTTTGTATTTTTCAGGTTCCTCTAGCTCCATTACAAAGAGGTAATGGCCCTCCTTTTCTCAATCAAATGTGGCCGAGTGATCCTCATGGTATTGTTCATCAACCTCCTGAGCAAGGAATCCCTGTTATGATCACTTGGAACTATGGAGGTAACAGTGTGGCTGTGGAGGGATCTTGGGATAACTGGACATCCAGGTCAGACTTGATGACTCTTTTGTTAGTAATGGTGGCTTGATTGTATTTGACATGAAAAGTTATAACAATTGCAATTATTCTATTATGTATTAGTACCAGTAAATTTTAATTACTTGCAGGAAGGCAATGCAGCGAGGTGGCAAGGATCACTCGATTCTTATAGTCCTTCCATCAGGTATATATCATTACAGGTTCATTGTCGATGGTGAACAGAGATATATTCCAGATCTTCCTTATGTAGCTGATGAGATGGGGAATGTCTGCAATCTTCTTGATGTTAACGTATGCATCTTCGTTTTTTTTTTCCTTTTCTTTTTCTATGAACATCTTATTGTTATGTGAAGAGCATCTTTTTCATCACGAAATTCATTTTCCTAGATACCTAATTGTGCTTTTGCACTCTTCTGGAGGATCTTCTCCTTTTGGTGTAAGATTGTGTATAATGTGTGGCAGGCAGTGGGAGGGAGGGTAACTATGTTAGTGGGTGGGGCTAGGAAAGAGTAATGTGCCATATTTCATTATGGCTGATGTCATATGTATCGATAGATCAAGGATGAATATAAACCGAGGAAACACTGGATTTTGCACTCAACTATTGGTTTTTTGACTATAGTTTTTGAAAGCCAATTTTAACGAGATTTTGTGCTTTTAGGGTCAGAGCATTAGTGTGATCAAATAAACTAATAACTAGTTAAATTAAATTTCAGTGAATAAACTTTTGAGTTCATTATTTTGCTTATCATGAATTTGAAGTTGTTAATCAATAGGAGAAGAAAATCCTTGTGATTGTAATAAGTCATAAAGGATTTTTCACGTTCCATTTTACCCAGACAAGAGTCCTCCATGATTGCTATTGATTTTTTAATTATATGATGTAATGAAAATGATTTGTCTTAGGTATGATGATTCAAGTGTTCTTATTTTCTGTAGGATTATGTGCCAGAACATCCTGAAGCTGTCTCTGAGTTTGAGGCGCCACTCTCCCCCGAATCTAGTTATGGTCAAGCATATCCAGCAGAGGAAGATTTTGCAAAAGAGCCATTGGCTGTTCCCTCGCAGTTACATCTTACAGTCCTAGGTATGGAGAATGCTGATTCTGGGCCCCCGTCAAAGCCTCAACATGTTGTGCTAAATCATGTCTTCATAGAGAAAAACATGGCCTCAAAGTCCGTTGTTGCCCTGGGATTGACTCACAGGTTCCAGTCTAAATATGTGACAGTTGTCCTTTACAAACCTCTCAAGAGATAAATATGCGACAATTGTTTGTTTCATTTTGTAGCCTCAGTCTGTAAAAAAATGTTCAAATAATACTCCCCTCCAAAGGTGGTATATGAAGGTCATGTGTCTGTAGATATGCTCCAAAAATCTGGTGTTAAAGTTCTGACTTGATACATTAAAACTTTTAGTTTTTCAGTAACCTTTTGTGTTTTTTTATTTCTCTTAGAATTATTAAAATTTCAGTATGGTGTTGAAAATTCAATGTCAGCAGTTCCGCTAAAGATTATAACCTGTAACTTCGTGCTAGTCTCAGTTATGTTTTTTTGGTTTATAATCCAGGTCAATGAACATTTGCAATCAAGTAGCTGAAAACTTTGGTACATGCAATTTCACTTGCTTGTTGTAAGCTTTGGCCATTTTTTGCTTTGAATTATTGATCCCTAGGTTAGGCCATCAAATGGTTATTCATGGAGAGTGTCAAACTCCATTACCAAAGCTTATTTCTATTCATCAAATACTTAGTTGGTTTATTTGGAAACTAATTTCTAGAGGTAATACCGCATCTTGATCATAGGTGACCTGATAGAGAGTGAAGCCAGTTGCAATTGTTTTTAAGTTTTTATGGCCCAAATGACTTCCTACATGATTTCATGCCATCTCCTTGACTTGTCTTTTTTGTTTTTACAATATCATTGATGATCTCTGGTTTGTTGCCTCGAATTTCCTATCGAAAAGCATAGTAAGTGGAGAAATATATGGTTTGTAGTGAGGATCATTCCTTCAACAATCATAACTGTTTTGAGGACGCCAAGCTATATATGATTGCAATATAAAATTGATAATCTCATTTTGCCTTACATTTAGCATCAGCCGAGTCTCTACCCATTTGTTGAAGTAGAAAATATGATGATAAAAAAAATTGCTTTTGGATGAAGCTGATTATATGTACAAATATATCAAATATGAATATTTAAAGCATTGTCTGTTTGTGTCATATTTGTTTAAAACATAATCATTACCACTGCATAATAAACAAACAAACATAAAATGATACAATTTAGACGGAAAATGAAACGAACATAACAATTAGATTAGATGTTTAGAAATAGGGTAACATAATATAATACATAAGTTGTTCAGAAAGTGCGTAATCTCTGTTGTTAATAGCGGTTGGAGCGGCCGAGATCGCGGAGGAAAAATGAGACACCGCTTCGGATGTAGGTTTCGGATGATTATCGCAAAAGTGGTTCTTGAGTCATGCGGGCGCTTTTCCCTTATCGCGGGTCGGTTCAACCCAGTAGCTTTTAAAAGTTTTTTTAATTATTTTTTTCAAGGCCTCCAAAAAAATCCGTTCTCACCATCTAAAACCCTTATGAATATATAGTAGACTGAATTAGGTTAAGATTTGTGCCAAGAATATATTGCATTAATGGAGAAAATATTTGATTTAAAATCAAATGCAATATTTCAAAAATTGCTCAATTTCATGTCAATCTCTTCCTTACACGATTTGGCCAACTATCATGGACTTTCTTGGACCTCAAGGCATGCAAACATCAAGCCCAACATGCCTTGAACTTCTTCTTTGTATTTTATTTAATTAAAATTGAATTTTAATGATTTAATTTAAAAATAAATTAAATAAATGAAAGTAGGGCGTGTAATTGAACTTAGAGGTCATGGGCCATGTTAGAAATAAGTTCACATCATAAAAACCAAGGCCCATTTGGAAAATTTTCAAAATTGATCAACATTTCCTTCATGCACTTCTTCAAAATTCCCAAACTTGCTCAAACCGTAAGTTGCTCATTTTTTAATCATTTGAGAGTGATCTTGGAATTTTTAGAAAGCTTAAGATGTCCTATAATAGATCCTTTTAGTTTCATCTTCATTGAATCTTCCATGCTCATGTACACTTCTTTGGAAAAAGATGACTTTTTGTTGACTTTTAGAATGACCTATAATGTCTTGACCCATATATTTCAAATGAAGCATTTTTGGACAAACCTTGTGAGAGACAAAGTTGTTGAGAATTGAATTACCTTTAAAAAAAATGAACTTTGGTGGAAAAATTTCTGATGAAGTATGTGAAAGTTATGAATGGTCAAAGTTCTGTTGACTTTCCCTTAAGAAACCCTAATTCATAAACTTGACTTTTGATCATTTCTTGATTTTTCTTGATGAATCATGGTCAACCCTTGATCAAATGATGAATGTGACCTCAAAATCTTGATGTTTACCAAAAATGTTGAAGTTCCACAATTGACTTTTTGTCCAAAAAAATTGATTTTCAACCATCTGAGCAATTGACTGAGCAAACTTGGGCCATGAGGCCTGAAACTTGATATGAGGATACCTTGATGCATATGAGGGGACATGATAATCACTTGAGCCATAAGAACTCGTCTTTGTCTTGAGAGAAGCAAAACCCTAGTTATGGGTTGATTGCTTAGGAGAGGGTTTGTCTGGTCAACCCTTGAATAGTTCTTGAGTATGGAGATGTATCTTGATCTCAAAAATAGGAGGGAAAATTTTGGGGTATAACAAGATTTCATGCATTGTGTGATTGTAATTTAGTCAACCAGGTTTGGCTTAGTGTTGTCCTTCCTAGTAAAGGAAATTGTTTCTTTACGTGCAAATTGCATCGCTGGATTCACATGAATGTTGGATATAATAGGAGTGGATAATGGCCAGAGAAGTGGAACTAATTCTTGGCAACAAATTGTCACATGTTATGGATATGGAGGAACAGAGAAAAATTTGAGGATGGTTTCATGAGGCCTTATAATCAAGTGGATAGGTTGAGAAAGATGGTGGATTATTATGGAATGACAAATGTTATCATGGAAGAGAAAAGAGTAGGGCGAGTTACGATTATGCATTTTAATTGGATTCATCCTTAGAATGGATGGGTCTGCTTAAATGTCGACGGAGCTTGTAAAAACGGTATTATTGGTTATGGAGGTGTGATTAGGGGAAGTGAGTGGTAATGGTTCAATGGGTTTTCTAAACTTATTGGAATAGGTGATGCTTATCTTCTTTGAAATTTTGGGGATTTATGAAGGTATGCAGTTGGCTAGGAATTTGAATTTCAATAAGGTAGAGATTTGGAAGGATGTGTTATAAGTGGTACAAGATGTGAAGGAGAAGATAAAGTCCATGCATAGTGAGAAGAACTTGGTTGCTAGGATTCTTAGTATGTGGGAGTGGGATTGGGAGGTAGACATTAACCATGTCCATAGGGAAGCCAATCGTCTGGCAGATATGATGACTAAGAATATTTTTTTGTTGAAGGAAGATAAGAGAGTCTTTGTGGATTGTCTAGAGGACTTGAGGAATATTTTTGAAGCGAATTCTAATGAGATTAGTTATACTAGAATCGTTAGTGTGTAGTTTGTTTTTTATGGGCTTTTAGCCCTCTCTGTAATAAAAAAAAGGTTAAAATTCATTAATTTGAGATCACCTTAAAGTTTAAATCATGGAGTAAATTAACGGTAGAAAAAATAAAAATTGTATTTCGAGCATGGTAATCAAAATCAGATCGGATCGATCCGTTCAATCGGTCAGATCGGAAACCATAATCTTAACCAATCTATTTGAACTTGAAAATTGACACGCACAAGAATCGAGATTTTAACCAAAAAATCGATCAAAGGTTGATCAGACAAATCCTCTCATAAGCAATCAACCCATAATTAGGGTTTTGTTTATCTCAAAGCAAAAGTGATTTCTAATGGATCAAGTGAATGTCATTCCTCCTCATATTCTTCAAAGTATCCCCATGTTAAGTTTCAAGCCTCATAGCCCAAGTTTGCCTAGTCAATTGCTCAGATGGTTGAAAATAAGTTGTATTGGATAAAAAGTCAATTGTTGTCAACACACACTCAAACTCCATCATTTTTGGTCAACATCAAGATTTTTAATTCACATTCATCATTTGATCAAGGGTTGATCATGATTCATCAAGAAAACTCAAGAATTGATCAAAAGTCAAAAGTTGCTAAATTAGGGTTTCTTAAGGGGAAGTCAACCAAAGCTCATTTTAAAGGGAAGTTAATTCTCTACAACTTGGCTCAAACAAGATTTTCCCAAAAAATGCTTCATTTGAGAGATATGGGCCAAGATATTATAGGTCCTTTCAAAAGTCAACAAAAAGTCATCTTTTCTCAAAGAGGTGTACAGGAACATGGAAGCTTCAATGAAGATGAAACCAAAGGGAGCTCTTATAGGACATCTTAATCTTTCTAAAAAGTCCAAGATCATCCTCAAATGATGAGAATTGATCAAGATGTAGTATGTGTAAGTTTTGCAATTTTGAGAAAGTACATGAAGGAAGTATTGAGCAATTTTGAAATTCTTCCAAATGGGCCTGTATTTTTTATTTGAAACATGTTCTTAACATTATCCAAGAACTCTAAGCCCAGCTACAGACCCTCCTACTATTTATTTCATTTATTTTTGAATTAATTCATTAAAATTAAAATTTAATTAAAATAAAATACAAGATGAAGAATGATGCGTGCAAGGCTTAAGATTTAACATTCTTGAGGTCCAAGCAAGCCAAAATAGCTGGCAAAAAACAAGCAAGAGGCATTGATACAAGATTGGCCATGATTGAAGGATTTTATTTTTGATTTCTAATCAAATATTTTCCTCATGAATGCAAGAGATATTCTTCATATTTTTTGACCTAATGCATTCCTATATATATACATAACAAGACCACAAGAGAAAGACACATATTCTTGTCTCTCAAAACCCTAGAAAATTCTCAAAAAAATTCAAGAACTAGGGCACGAGTGAATCATTATTTCCATCCAGTTTCAATCGATCCCAAGCATCAAAACATTCTCCTGAAGTTTCCAGGAGTTGACCCAAGTCTTTTGCAAAGCCAAATTGTGCCTAGAATCAGTCATCCAAGTGCACCGGTTTTGTGAGGTTTTCTCAATCTCGATTTTAATTTTCTATGCATTTTTTACATGTTTGATGTGTGTATTTGTGTTCAGGGCATCCATTAGAACAGGTACAACATGTTACATGTGAGCTTTAAGGCTTAAATCGTATAGTGCCATTATTAGGGCATAACTATGTGAAAGCTTCGAACCTATTGATACAGGGATTTTCAGGACAAACTAATGCCACCAATCAATTTGTAGTCCTTGAATTATGGGGGTAGGGTCCTCTTTTAGTTTGCCTTTTATTTTGATTATTTTTCAGGTTTTCTATGGAGGATGGTCGAAGACGATGATCGGAGCTAGATATGGCGTCTCTGACTTCATGTTGACCAGCGAAGGCGTGCGTGGCGTGTATTGATTGGCTTTTTTGAATACCCTGGGGTCCATTGAACGCGTGTTTTATTTTGATCTGATTTCTGGAATTAAATATCACATATATATTTACGGGTTCATTTTAATACACTGATGTATCACCACTCCAGTGGTTCGACATGCGCACGTAGTCCTCTTGTCTCTCTTGGCACGAGTTCGATCTCTGCCTTTTGGCAATTTTTTTTCATATTTTCTGAATTTTGCAGGTTTACACACTTATACATTCTGAGGCATGTTATTTACAACACATGCAAGTGACGGAGTGCTGAAATTTTGAACCTGTGGCCCTAAGGTCACGAGTTCAACACCTATGGAGGCCATCCTATTTTTTTAACCCTTGTTTTCTTTATGTTTTCCTATTTCTTTTCAATTTCTTTTATTTTTAATTTGTTTTCATAATTATTGTCACCACTAATAAAAAAACCCTAAAAATATTTTAATTTCATATTTAGGTTTAAAAAATGTTTAATTAATTTTAGACACAAAAAATATTTTTATTTTTCATTTAATTTAATTTTTCTTAATTAATTAATAATTAACTTAGAATTAGGGTTCCTCATTTAAAATTAATTCCAAAAATACCAACAAAATATTTTTCTTTAGTAATTAGGGTTTAGAATATTTCTACATTGATTAAAATAAGTTTTCTCTTTATTTATTTATTTATTTTGTTTTGTATTTAAATATTAGAAATTGATGGATAGGTCGTAAGGATATTTTTGTAATAGTGTAGCTTTTATTCTTCTCGCATTTTTTCTATTATGTAACTTCTCATAGGATGTAATAACTTAGGTTAAATTTACTTTTTCACACCTCCTTATTATGTAATTGCCCCAAAGCCATATAATAGCGTAGGACCCTTTATCTTTTCACAATTTACTTTTTTGTACATATAAACTGTTTAGATGTATGGTTAATAGGATTGTATGGTAAAATTTAAAATCAACCATAGAATAACCTTAATCTCAAGATAAGATATGTGAATTGAATCACTATTGCACACTTGCACCCTTAGGGTATCCTCTCTCGTTGCCTTACGAATAATGGTCATGTCCCTCGAACGTATGGATATCTTAGTAAAGTTGCCTACAAATAAAATCATCACAGTCCCTTCGATATAAAGATCATAGTCCCTCGATGACCCTCGATGTTGCCTACAAATATATGATCTTGTCCCTCGGTTGTTACCTACGAATAAATGATGATCGTCCCTTCGAAATTGCTAAGGTATCCTTACAATGTTACCTTCGATGACCATTCGATGATCCTACGCATGTCCCTTCACATCCAATGGACGGGTCTACCTACCGACTAATGGAATGGATAGCACTATCCTAAAGGAGAAGGAAAATAAAAAGAACGACCTTTGAGTGGGTAGATTACTCTTAATTGCTTGCTCAAACAAAATACTTTTCACACCTCACATTTTCAAACAAATATTTTCAAACACTTTGTGTACATTCTTGAGGACTGATACGAGAATCATTACAAAGTTAAATCAAAATATTTTTCAAACAAATCACACACACACACACAAAAGCAAGTTTTCAAAAAGTGAGCTAGGCAATTAAGAGCATCTAGATAACTACGGATGAAAAGGGTTCTAACACATCTCCTTTTCATAATTACCCCTGAATTTAGAACCGATAAGAGGTCTTTCATGTTCTTTTCACCTTTCCTTATTGGATAAAATAAAAGCCGGTGGCGACTCTTGCTAACCACAACATTTGCGATAAAACCGAAACAATCAAGTCCTCCCACCGTGTTACATAGAGTATTTGAGTACTACATAGAGATGATGATATATATTTTGCTTCTATTGTTGAAAGAGCAATTGTAGATTTCCTCTTACTTGACCAAGAGATTAGATTGTTGCCTAGATATTGAAAGTTTCTGGATGTGCTATTCCTTTCTAATCTATCTCCAAAGTATCATAAGCGAAAGAGTATACTCGTGTTTTCTCATACATCAAGCCAAGATTAGTGGTTCCTTCAAATATCTCGTAATTCTCTTAACAACAGTTTAATGAGATTTTCTTGGATCTGATTGAAATATAGCAAAAGATGAATATTAAAGAGAATGTGTGGCCTAGAAGCAATTAGATACGTAAGAAAGCTTATCATACCACGATAAAACTTCTAACAAACCTTTCCACTTACTTCTTCATTCTCCGAATGCATGTTGGATGCATTGGAGTCTTTGCTCTGTGCAATCCATCATGTTGAATTTCTTTAGAAGTTATTTAGTATTCTTACTTTGATGAATGTAAGTACCTTCGGCTTTTGGTCAATTTGGATTTCAAAGAATCTTAATTCTCCCATTAGACTCATTTCAAACTCATCGCATCAACTTAGAAAACTCCTCACATAGAGAGGATTAGCGAATAAAAATAATGTCATCAACATATATTTGTACTATGAGTATATAATTTTTGATTGATTTACATAAGAGAGTTGTGTCAACCTTGCCTCTAGTAAATTCATTTTCTAAGAGAAACTTGCTCAATCAGTCATACCAAGCTCTGACTTGTTTGAGACCTTAGAGATTTCTTAAGTTTAAAAATAAAATATGATTTCTCAGAGTTTCACAACCAGAAGGTTGTTTGATATAAACTTCTTCAGAAATATATTCATTCAAAAATGCACTCTTAACATCCATCTGATAAAGGATGATGTTATGATTAACGGAAAAATAAATTAATAAACGAATGGCTTCTATCCTAACGACTGGAGCAAAGGTTTATGTATAGTCTTTTCCTTCTTGTTGATTATAACCTTGTGCAACCAGTTGTGCCTTGTTTCTTATAACCTCACCCTTTTCGTTGAGCTTGTTTCTGAATACCCATCTAGTTCCAATAACATGGACGCCTTTTGGTTTCTGAACAATATCCAAACATCATTCTTTGAGAATTGATTGAGTTCTTCCTCCATAGCCAAAATCTAATGTTTATCTAGAAGAGACTCTTCAATAGATGTTGGCTCAACTAAGGACATCAAACCAAGAAGTGTTTCTTCTGAATGTTTGAAGGTTGATATGGTTCTAAGAGGAGCATCCTTGCTTCCTAGAATCAATTCTTTTGGGTGTGACATTGCTATTTTGTTTTTCTTCAAGTGGTACGAAACAACATCATCCGAGTAGTAGGGCTTTTGAATTTCTTTCTTCTTCTACCTTCTCTTCCGGTTCTGAAAAATTGGTCTCCAGGTCTGCAAACTTTTCGTCTAACTTTGACTTTTCAATGTCAAGCTTATAATCAAATATACCATGAATTAACATTTATGTACTTTGAAATCAAACTTTCCCAAATGATCTTTAATTAGTGTTTAACATATAACAGACAAAACCAAAAGGATGAAAGTAAGAGCGTTGGGCTTTTTTTCTTCCACAAAACCTAAAATAGGTCATATGGAGATTCTATTTTGAATTGTCTTGTTCTCTACTGTGAACTTTTGGATGCAAGTCATTCTTATTCATAAATGTGTCCTTAAAACCATTGATGTTGTTTGTCTCTCTTTTCTTAGGATAGGTAGTGGAAATATCACTAGGAAGTTTCGTATCTTTTGGAAGAAGGTGTGATCTTCAAAGAACCAAGGTGGGCATATCATCATTTCTATTGAGGATTGGAACAAGGTCTCTATGATCAAATTTCTTTGGAACCTTTGCAGCAAGAATGATAGTATGTGGATCAAATGGACCCACTGCTTTTATAGCAAAAATGAGAACATAACGAAGGTGCCTATAAATAATTCTTGTTCATGGGTTCTCAGGGCCATTTTGAAACAAAGAGAGAGTGTTGTTCTAGTGCCAAACTGGAACATCATTCTGCAACAAGGTAAATTCCATACTAGACTCATTTACCAAGCTATCAAAGACTAGGATCATGAGGTGAGCTGGAAAATTTATTCTATAGTAACTGTGCTAGGCCTAGGGCTCTGTGTACCCCGTGGATGGCCTGCCATGGAAAACTGGCTACCAAATATAGGTTATGTAGATATTTTCTTATAGGCAATAACACATGTTGTTTATATCAAGGGAAAGAATCACTACAACATCTATTTTTTGAGTGCACTGTGACAGAACTATTGGAAAAAGATCCTTCATTGGTTGTAGATTACGCACAGCTCGGAAGGCTGGAATGAGACACTTGAGTGGATCAGAGGCCAAAGCAAAGGTAAAGGGTAGAAGGCTACCATCTTCAAATGTGCTACGGATGAAGCGATATATGGTATATGGAACTTTAGAAACACCATAAGTTATAGTCAAGACATATGCAGGTTCACTGTTAGTCAAAACATCATAGACAATATTGTGTTCAGGACTTGTGGTAAGCCTCTGATTAGGAAACATGTTAGCATCTTGATGATGCCTTAAGCTTGTCTTAGATTGGGTTTTTAGTCTCTTAGTAGCTAGATCCTAGGGATGGCTTTTGTATGAATCCTTTTTTGGAATTAATAAAGTATTTTTCTTTTCAAAAAAGTTGGCGTTTTAATTAATTTATTATGATTTGAATTGTTTTTATACAAATTATAAACATATAATTTTTTTTAGAAATATATTAATTTATTAAAATAGAAAATAGTATACTTTTTAATTATTTTGATATTAAAAAATAGAAATTAATATATTATTAAAATTGTTGATATTATTATTTATTAATTAGAAACTTTTTTTTATTATTATATATATTTATATTATTTTTATTGTATCAAAAAAATATAAAAACTAAAACAATTATATATAATCAAAATTATTAAGATATTATAAAGTAATACAAAATCAGCAGACAGAGAATGATCATGCCATTGATCACTTGTCGATCTCTCAGCGAATACAGATGAGAGGCCTTGGACATAGATATTATTGATTTGGGCGGTCTTGAGGTTGTGGCCATTATAGAGAGGATTGTTAGGGAGGCAGAGAGTGTGGCGGGATATAGGAGATATGTGAGGATCAGCCAATCAGACATATGCAGTAGGCTATGCCTTTGTTTTTATTTCAGAATAATTTATGAATAATTATTGTATTATTATTTTTTATTTTAAATCATTTATTGTGTCTATTATTGTTTTTTATTTGTTATCATTTTTCATTTGCATTTTTATTATCGTTTTCATCTGATTATTTATCAAAACATTGATGATTTTTAAAATAATATCAGTGTCCAGGATTTCGGAGCTGCATCTTCGAAATAACCAAATCAAGGTGTTTCAGAGGTGCATCTCCAAAAATATTGTTGCTTGTTTAAGTATAATGTTAAAGTGCAAACACATTATTTTCAGAGATGCGCCTCCGAAATACATTGATTTGGGGTACGTTCCGAGATACTTCTCTGAAGGATATTTTTGAGTTGGGATTTTTCCCCACTCGTAAGAGTTGTATAGAGAAATTCTCTTCCACATTTGGAGCAAAACCCAGAAAGTCTCTTATACCTGACATCGATCAAGTTTCTCGGCCCATTGTTATATATGAATGAAAATTTTATGCTTTTTAAATTTTAAAATGTCTCATTTAGGGTTTGTGGCCAGTGATGGATTGGTGTTTACTAAGCACTTATGGTACTCTTAGCGACTTTTGTATATTTGTAACTCTCAAATAGTTTGTATCAAAATAGATCCTTTATTGATATAAATATCTCATTCTATCATGTAGAAAGTAAATTACAAAGATATATGAGGTAAGTTGTTGAGCCATCCATCTTGATTTATGAAAGGCTGTAAAGAATATTCATTTATATTTATTTCATTGGGTTTCTTCTCCCATTTGACACGCCTTGAGTATTGGATCCGGTCCTGCGTTAACTTCCAAAAATAAAGTTGTTTCTGCATCATTTTATTTATGAATTAATATATAAATTACAACACATAATGAAAAGATTGTCTATCGTGAATAAAAAGAAAGACGACACAAATATTCAAAGTCGTGTCAAGTTTTTGAAGGCTATGTTTAGATTAATCGTAGTTTAACCAAGACAAATCAAATATAGATAGAGTTTAATTGCAATTTAACTTTGACAAAGATATGATGAGGTCTTAATTAATCACGATTTTAATCGTTATAAATTGTAGGCATTGTGCAATAATTAATAATCTATATTGTACGACCTCAAAAATTGTCACGCAAATATGATTATACACTTGAAATTAAAAAAGAAACATTTAAATCAATAAAACTTACTCGTGACCTTTATATTGCCAAGGATCCCATCCAAGGGGAACTACAACCGAAGAAATGTCAGTGTTCCAAAATACAACTCTTGAATAAGGACCATACGCTCTTCCTAAAAGAACTTTACCAACTAATTTTCCTCCTTTAAAAACAAAACCACCTTGATCATTTGATGAATTTCTACGTTGGGCTGTGATAAAACCTGTAGGTTTAGAACTACTTTGTCTTGCATCTATCTCACAATTCTAAAATAAGATACATTAGTTACTCAATATATAAATAATAATAATTATAGTAGTAATTGAAGAGAATATTATTAATACCTCATAATAAGACCGACTTTCACCCCAAATAAAATCAACTTCACCTCGAATATAACAATTCTTATAATAATGAATCCCGGACGCATCAAATAAAGTGTCTTGATAACCCAAAAATTACAATTAAAAATTGCTACTTTATCATTAAATTTTGCATTATTGCGGTCCTTCATTCCATATGTGTTCTGCAATTGCGTAAAAAATATTATATTCTCATGTTATTAAATTTTTTGCTTTGGAAGATGAAGAAAACAATACTTGTTTACCTCAAATGTAATACCACTAAAAATCATATTAGGCGGTTTGGAAAAGAATGTATATGTTGCTTTGCTATCTCCATAGGTAATTTTGTGGTTCTTCTATCAGATCCTTCTAAAATGATGCATGGCTTGCCATCAGGGATATAAATACTTTCTCTACACAATAAAAAAAATCTAAACATGAGAAAATATAAAAATAAATGTATACGTGATAGGTTTATTTTTTCTTTTTCTAAAAACTTTGTAAATTTTCACTTTATGTGAAATCTACAAGAACTTACACATATGTTCCTGGATTTAAGTGAATCTTAACCCATCGATCATTGTTCATCTTAACAGAATCAATGGCAGGTTTAATCTTTGTGAATGCTCCTTTTCCATGTTGGTCAACAATAATGGTTTGAGCAATTTGATTTCCACCACAATCGGTTGCTCTACCAAAACAAAAATAATAACCAATGAAAAAGACCAAATTGAAAAACATTGACCTATGAAGTAACCCCATTATGATTGATTTGTGTTAACTAGATAGTGTCATTGGAATAAGCGTTTCCCTCACATAAATACACTTGAAAAATTTAGGCTTAAATGTATATTTGTCCCCTATATTATTTTTTTAATATTTAGTTCCTTTATAAAAAAAATCAACTATTAAGTTTTCTAATATCATATTTCATGTTTTTTTAAAGGTCTCCATAATAAAATAGTCTAATTTGCATATGTGACATTGAAATTATGAAGTGATATTTTTTAAATTGATGTCACGTCATTATAAATATTTAAAAATTAATTGTTTTAATTTTTAAATTTTTTTATAATAATTATAACTTTTTTAATTATTTTTGTTATTTTTGTTTATAAATATTTATTTAGAAATTATATATTTAAAATTTTAATTCTAAACTATATACTTATGGGTCTATTTTTAATGACGTGACAACAATTAAAGAATGTCATCTCATAATTTACATATGCAAATTAGACTATTTTGTCATGGGGACCTCAAAAAAACATGACATATGATATTGGAGGACCTAATAGTTGATTTTTTTATAAGGGACTAAAATATTTAAAAAATTAATATAGGAGACCGAAAGTGCATTTAAGCCAAAAGTTTAAGAATATATTATTTCCTTTTTCTTTGAAAATAAAAAGAGAAAAGAAAGAATGCATATAAAGAAATTGGCTAAATTAGAGTTTTGGTCCCCCTATTTTGGTGTTTTCACGATTTTAGTTCCTCTATTTTGTTTTTAAACACTTTTGATCCCTCAACCCTGCTTTGCCTACAAAAAACGCCTATGTGTTAGTTTTGAAAATCATTAACTTTCTTCAATAATATATTGGTGACCTCATTTGAACATTCTTCCAGTTGAAAAAGTGTTTAAAAAGTGATTCATAGACTTTTTTTTATAGCCAAAGTAGGGATGAGGAATCAAAAGTGTTTAAAAACAAAATAGAGGGACTAAAATCGTAAAAACAGCAAAATAGGGGGTCCAAAACTGTAATTTAGCCAAAGAAATTTTACATTTTCATTGAGAATATAATAATGGGTTAAATATAATTTTTGTCGATATAAATATCTTAATTTTCATTTTAGTTTGTATAACAAATAATACATGTTTGGAATACAATAAAATATTTCTTTACTAAATATTAGATTTTTTTTTAAAATAAGAAGAATTAAATATGAATTTTTTAAATTTCAAAAGATAATAATAAAAGTAATGAAAATCTCGACTTATAAATCAAATTTTGAATTTTTTTTAGAGAAACTTCTTAAAACATTCTAAAAATGTCTTAAAAATAATTTTAAAAATACACATTTATTTAAAAGGATTGACTGAAGTTTTAAAATATATATTTATTTAAAATACACATTCATATAAAATGTCTTAAATATACACATTTATTTAAAAGTCTGAAACTACATACATAATAATTTTGTAGGTACCAAAACATACAGTATTTTTTTATATGGACCAAAAATAAAATTTGATAATTTATAGAAATCAAAAACATATTTAAATCAATATTAATTTACCATACTATACAATTACTTAAAAAAATTCAGTATGATTTGACGAAATACATGGTCGCAAATATCAATAATAATAACAACATATTGATCACTATTAAATATTAAAAAAAGTTTTATTGAGAATATAAATATTTGTATTAGAAAAGTTTAAATTTTAAAAAAAAGTGAGAAACAAATATTATATACTTTATTTATTATTTAATATGAATATTAAATATAAAATTCCTTTAATAAATAACTTATGTTAATTTAGTCAAAAAAATATTAATACTTTAGAAAACATAATTTTTTAAATAAATAAACTTATATTATAAAAAAAAGTTCTTGAAAAATGGAATGTGATAAGTAAATTGTAAAAAAATAAAATAAAAGTGAGTTTGGTAAGTAAATAAATTAATTAACGTTTTAAATTTATATCATAATTTCATCATTATTTTTATCTTTGTTCTTGTTGCGACTCTCTTAAATAATAAATTTAATTTTTTAATTTATTTATAAAATGCTAAGTAAAAGTTCAATTATTTATAGTCTTACTTTTTTTTGTCGTCTTGTTAGAAAAATAGGTTCCGCCTGTTGGTCATGCCTATAATTTTTAAATTCTTTTGTATTGTAAATTTATGGATGCTATTGGTATTATATGAAAACTTAGGAAAAAGTTCTTGAAAAATAGAATGTGATAAGTAAATTGTAAAAAATTAAATTAAATTAAATTTGCTAAGTTAATTAATTAATTAACATTTTAAATTTATACTATGATTTTATCCTTATTTTTTTATTCTTGTTCTTGTTGCGACTCTCTTAAATAATAAATTTAACTTTTTAATTTTTTTTTTATAAAAGAATAAATAAAAGATCATTATTTATAGTCTTACATTTTTGTCAGCTCGTCGAAAAAATAGGTTCGGCCCGTCATGCATTGCCTATAATTTTTAAATTCTTCAGTATTCTAAATTTATGGATGCTATTGATATTATATTATGAAAGCTTAAATTCAAACACACTTAAGTTTTATAACTAATCTTGGATAATTAATAATTGTTGAAAAACTTAAAGAAAATTGTAAAAAAATAAAATAAAATAGAATCTGGCAAGTAAATTAATTAATTAACGTAATTTTTTATCCTTGTTCTTGTTGCGACTTTCTTAAATAAAAAAATTAACTTTTTAATTTATATAAAATGATAAGTAAAAGATCAATTATTTATAATTTTACACTTTTGTCGGCTCGTCCGAAAAATAGTATAGTAAAAAGGCAAATTTTGATTATTACATTAAAAATGGATTAACACAATACACACTCCAAAACAAATAGAAAAGAATAGTAAAAAGTAACCAATAGTACATATTTTCATATGATCAAAACTATCATATTAAATCAAATTTGTGTATTTGTCTATTATTATTGTTCCGTGTTTTTTTAATCAAAAACAAATATTCATAATATATTTTTTTGGTATAATTGATAATTTTATCATAAAAATAATACTAACTTTTAAAAAAAAAAAAAAAATTTAGATATTCAATTATTGTCCCTTTTAGAAAATAATATTAGGAATTGAATGAGAATGTTCTTATTTCCGTTCAATTAAAAAATTATAAATTATTGAAGATTAAATTAAGTGATTTAGGGGATGAGATATATATTTGAAGATTAAATTAATTATTTAGGGAATAAGGAGGAACATTAAATATAAATGAGATACGTAAGAGATATGATTATTGGTCTCGAAAAGACATTAAAACAAAAAAAATTGTTAGAGAAATTGTATAATCATAATTTTGTGTAATGGAATTTTTGTAAAATTAATTTAATTTTGGTTAAATTAATGAAATTGTATAATCATATTTTTAACATAAAACATGTTATATTAATTTGGGTTAAATTCAATTTTAGGCCTTTTTAAACTTTCTAACATTTTAGTCCTTTTAAAAAACAAGTTGTAGGTCCTTTTCTTCACTAATTTCGATTTATTTTATCCCTCACAAAAATTGTATATGTGGTAAGTTCACTTATGACGTAACAAAGAATGTGTTGATCAATTTTTAAAATATATTATCCACGTCATTAAAGTCATTTTTAAAAATATTTTAAAATGATTATTAGTAAATAATAATCCAGTTTCTTCGTACTATCCTTCTTATCTTAAATATCCAACAACTTATTTAGTGATTTGATAGTCTTTTTGCCTCATAAACATTGTCTTTACTTTACTTCCAGGTCCAATGATCTTTCTCTATAATTAAGGATGAGAATAAGTCATGTCAACACATATACCCTGACTAGAAGTATTTCTAAAATGAAAGAGATTGATTTTTTTTTATAAGTCTATTTAGTTAAAAATGTCAAACCATCAGACAAAATATCTTTTAAGTTTATCAGATTGACCTATTTAAATGAATATGAATAAATGTATTATTATTATAATTACTAGTAAGATACTCGTGCGTTCGCACAGGTAAATTTATTTTGATATATAATATATATATATATATATATATATATATATATATATATATATATATATATATATATATATATATATATATATATATATATATATATATATATATATATATATATATATATATATATATATATATATATATATATATATATATATATATATGTAATTTTAAAATGGGCTTTTGAATTGTAAAAATAAACATGATCATATAAATTTTAATTGATTAAAATAAAATATGTATTGTATTGATAGTGACATGTGAGTTAAAATATTTTATCATTTAAAATTTTGATATCAATACTTAAAATGTTCTATTTGATATTAATGATTAGTAATAAAAATATGTTTCGAGATAACAAGTAAAAGAATGCATACTTCTTAAATTGGATTGGTAAAATTATTATTTATCTGTTATAAAAATAGAGATTTTACCTCTCAAGAAAAAGACAAGTGTTGATTTAAATAAAATAGATAATATGATATATGGCCTGTGAAATGAAAAGTAAATTTTGTGATAAAATAAATTTTTAATTTTATTAAAATGATAAAATATACTAATTACTATTTTTAGTGATAATAAATAAATAAAATTGATTAAGAATATTGTAAAAACTAAAATAAAAGTTTTCAAACTCATATTTATATAAAGACATGGCAATATATAATTAAAAGTAATTTTTACAATAATATTTTACTAAAATACTTAAATGATAATTTAAAAGTGTAAAAAAAATGAAAGATTTAGACTCCAAAAGTGTGGAAAACATTAGAAAAATTTTAAATTTTGAATTTTGAATATAATTGACTAAAGTGTAATGTTTCTTAATTAGTCAAAAAAATTGATTAAGTTAGAATTGCATTTTTAATGAGCTATGAGAGAGCTATAATAGATAAAGTGAAAAACTTCATAAAAATAATTGGTTTGTTGGTTTTAAGTCTAGTGTTGCATAAGGAAAGCATCAAAAAATATAAATAAAAAGAAGTTAGTTCGATCAGTACAAAATTATAAGTTTGAAAGAAGTTTGTTCAGTGTAGTAGTTAAAAAATTGCAATTATAAGCAATTCTATGAAGCACTGATATAAAGATAAAATCTTTTTGATTTTAAATAATTTTATTATTATTATTATTATGAGAATAATTGTTATGTACTGTCAGTGTAAATTCTTTACACAGTCATTATATCATAACCGTTTATAAATATTATTTTATAAATAACTAAAATAAAAGTCAAATTTCAATAAATATTTAACGGTCAGGATTTACTGACAGTGTAAAACTGCTTTACACTATCAGTTAAATTAAATTAAATTATTATTATTATTATTATTATTATTATTATTATTATTATTATTATTATTATTATTATTATTATTATTATTATTATTATTATTATTATTATTCATTACTAAATTATTATACATAAAATTAATAATAATAATTATTGTATTTATCACAATTTATTTACATATTTATTTATTTATCTATATGTGTCTATCTACTAATTACTATATTTTTTAGGGTTAAATATGTTTTTAGTCCCTATAAATGACCCTGCAATTCTGGTCCCTCTAAAATTTTTCTTCGAATAATGGTCCTTGCAAAATTATTATGCACGTACTTTTAGTCCTTAGTGTTAAACCGATGTATATTTTTGAATGATGATTTTATAGACGTGTGTAGAACGTTATAAAATGTTCCTCGAAAAAAAAAAACTCAAAATTTGATTTCTAAATCAAGATTTTCATTACTTTTATCAATATCTTTTGAAATTTAAAAAATTCATATTTAATTCTTCTCATTTTAAAAAATTCTAAAATTTAGTAAATAAATATCTTATAGTATTCTAAACACATATGGAAAAAAATTATTTAAAAATTTAAAAATTTAAGAATAATTAAACCGTTTCAAAAATTTTAGAAAATAACAAGGACTAAAACTGCAAGAAAAATATTGTGCGAGGACCATTATTCGAAAGAAAATTTTAGAGGGACCAAAATTGCAGGGTCATATATTTATAGGGACTTAAAACATATTTAACCATATTTTTATCATGATTTAATTGCTTATTTATTCATCTATATGTACATATCTACTAATTACTATATTTATTTTCATTTATTTTGAAACATTAATTTACTTATTATTGAATAGTTATTAAATACTCTTAATAATATAAACAACTTAAATGTTAATTTTTATAAAAAAAATTATAACAAATCAAAAAGTGGCTGTTACACTTTCTCTAACTCTGACACATTAAATTTGAAAACAACCAATTAAAACATTTCATCGAAAAAGAATTTTTTTATAAAAATAGTTTGAATTTTTTATAGAAAAAATTTTTAAAAATAAAAATTTTACTTCTCAAATAAAAACTATTGTTAGTTAAAATAAAAAAGTTTTTGTGTTTATAGTGACTGTAAAATTAAAAAAATTTATTTTCAAACAATTCTATTTTAAAAAATTATGTGCTAATATACATTAATCATCTAGGAGTGTTATCAAACAATTCTAAAACAATATTAAAGTTGATGTTTTACATCTTTAAAAAGTCAAAACAATATTAAAGTATTTATTTATTTATTTTAAAAATACAATTAATAAATTTTTTAAATCATCATATTTCCGATCTAAAATAATATTCACACAAAACAACTTATAAATCACTCTCTACTTAAAATTAACAATTCAAATATAAGTTTAAAAGAAAATAAATTTCTATTTACAAATATAGCTATTTCTTTCTTCTCTCTTTCTATGCAATAAAAAAATACAAAATAAATATTTTTTAATAAATTTGACTATACTAAATATATACACAAAAGAAGAACCCAATAATAAACATATTTTGTATTATGTTTATATTATTTTGAACTATTGGTTTTTTTTATTCATAGTAAACTTTAACTATGTAGCACCCCATACATATCATAGCCTAGAATAATACATATATGGCATTAAAATGGTAAACGAAATCATACATAAGCAACATAAATTAGATGAGTATTAGTTGATTACAACATATGCGAAATAGTTATGGCCAAAAGATACAAATCCGAGTAAACTAATACAACATCCAAATACATAGCAGAATATACAAAATAAAAGAGCATCTCCAATGAAACATCAACACGAGCTAGACCATCTTATCCTTGCCTTTGTCCGATCTCGAAGATCCTAAAAAATAATATTTAAAATGGGGTGAGATTACTAAATCGCAGTGAGTCTCCCTATCTTAAGGGTTTGCTCGGTTCTACAGGGTACATTGCATAATAAACGAATTCACCGAGAATCTGGGGTTACACCTCACGTCACGGTAAAAGTACAACCAAGAGAAACACCACAATTGGAGGTCTCATAACTAATCAATAGGGTAAACGCACGGTCGACAAACACATTATGCAAACCCGTACCCGTGTACGAGGAATCCATAAGTAAGTTCTACCTGCTATCAGATTACACAAAACCACTATGAGCAACCCTTTATAATGTGCTAGATTGTTTTGAATGATAGAAAATGCTAGATTGTTTTGTATGTTGGCAATATATATGCTTGATTGTCAAATTGTGTCAATATACATGTGTGATTGTTTGTCCAAATGGTAACATGCATAAAAGTGGTCAAAATATCATGTTTGTCATGCATCAACCTTCTTGTATCGACCCATACATACTTGCATCGATACATAGCATTTTGTGAATTCATAAAAATTGTTTTTACACAGTATGAGCCGACTCATACGTGTTATGAGTAGATACAAGCAAGTTTGAAGGTTCAAGAAAATAAGGCTTGCATCGTCACATATGACCATGGATCGATACATACGCATCATGCATCAATACATATCATTTTGCATCGACTCATATATACATCATAAATTGGGTTTCAGTTTTGTTTCAATTCTGGTTTGTATGCCTTAGAGCTTGTATCGATACAAAAGCTCTTGTGTCAATACATAGCTATCTTGTATCGACACATACGATAATTGCATCGACTCATACTGAACTAAATTCCTCTGAAATCTATTCCAACACAGTATGCATTAATAAAAAAACCTCTTGCATCAATACATAAGTCATTTGCATCGACACATACGACATTCGTATTGACTCATACATATGTTTACACTCTAGAATCACTTTCTAATACTGTATGCACCGATTCAAAATCTCTCATGCTGACTCATATGTCTCTTGTATCGACTCACACGAGTTATGTGTCGACTCATAAGTTTTTTTTCAACTAACATTTTCTGTTCCATATATAAGACAGTTTGGCAGTTTTAGTTAAAAGAGGTGTTGCAAAATCAGTTCGTGAGCACCCAATTTCTGAGCACATAGAAATCTGAAAATTTACTTCATCTTCATCATCTTCTAAATTACCTTGATTCAAGAACCTTGACATATAATCATCATTGGTAATTGGATCAATGGATCAAAGAGATAACGTTCAGTGGTACGATCAGTGATCTAGGTGAGTTGAAGTTTGAAAGGGGGCTTCGAGGAAAAACCAGAAGGTTTGTCCAGCAAGAACAGAGGTTTCTTGTGGGTTTGTTAGTCACGATTATACAGAGCAGATTCAGCCGCAGCGTAGGGTTTAGTGATCGGGGTGATTGTGCAAACAGGTCGTGGAACCGGTGAATTATCTGTGTATCTTGCAGGTGTTAGTCACGAATTCTCAGAGCAGATTCAGCCATAGCACAAGGTTTGGAGATCGGGGTAATTTTGCAAATAGGTTGTGGAAGTGGTGAATTGTTTGTGAATCTTGCAGGTGGTTCTTGATTAGCTCAGGTCAAGGGAAGGTTGATACAAGAAGAAGAAGATCTGCAGGATTTGTTTTTTTATCTTTGTATTGCAACCTTGTAAACATTTTTCAACATATAGATATAGAAGTTATAAATTCCAATTTGAAAATTGAGAGGGAGATGTACCCACATGCGAGGGCGAACGTGAGGAACTTCCTTACCAAATCGCTCTGCGTAACGTATTCTTTCTCTCTATCTCTTTACTTTTACAATACGTTTGTAATTCAATTGGTGTGCAATATTTCTGTTGATTGATACAAGGCTGGAAGAAAATCTTTGTCAAAACTCCATTGTCTTTGATCATTGAACAAACATCCTCCAGTTGTTTGACAAAAGTGCTAGCTTAATTTCATTTCATTGGAAATAGTGTTATAGTGATAAGTGCATTAATTCAACATAGGTTCTGTGTTAATTCATCTTTCTCATTTCAATTAAAATCCAGCAAACTATCGCATGTCCGGTTTTCTAGTAGCGGTTCGAATAGATGGAAGTCAATTCAGATGTTGTCGCTCGCAAGTTTTATCATTAACTCTGATAATTAAATTTTAATTCGTGATATTAAAGAGGTGATCTATTCACCCCCCCTCTCGATCACTCACCACACCGTCTAACAAGTGGTATCAGAGCACCAGTTCGTTGGTGCTTTGTGGATGCTTCTAACGATATGGCTTCTGGACCTAAGGGGGCGTACACTAGAGCTCCTTTTTTAACGGTGAAAACTACGGCTATTGGAAAGACTGCATGCGAGTTCACATAAACTCCATAGATAGGACTGTATGGACTGCCATTCAAAATGGACCTTTTGAAGTTACCATGATGAATGTTACAGGTGCCATTGTGCCTAAACCTGAGGACGATTGGGATGAAAAAGATGAGAAAAAGTGGTCAAGCGATTGGAGAGGCCGAAATATGATTATTTTAGCACTTGGTGTTGATGAATATTATCGGATATCTCATTGTACGACAACTAAAGAAATGTGGGATGCTTTAGAAGTTGCCCATGAGGGCACTTCTGAAGTGAAGCAATCTCGAATTAACACACTTAACCAAGAGTTTGAGCTCTTTCGCATGAAACAGGGAGAAACTATCTCTGACATGCAAAAGAGATTCGTTCATCTCACTAGTCGTTTAAATGCAATTGGAAAACTTGTTTCCAATGAAATTTCTACTAATAAAATTCTGAGATGTCTTAGCAGGGAATGGCTACCTAAAGTTACAACAATTAAGGAAGCCAATGACCTCTCTACGCTTACCATTTCAACTCTGTTTGGTAAGCTGGAAGAACATCAGCAACAACTGCAAAGCCTTGAAAATCATGAAAACAAAAGTGAGAAGGAGAAGAATAAAGACAAGGAGAGTGAGAAGAAGTCTATAGGTCTTAAGGCTTCTAGCTCTAAGTCCTCAAAAATAGATCAAAGTGATATTGACTCAAGTAGTGACGAAGATTCGGATGATGAAGAGATGAGATTGTTTGTTCAAAAATATAATAGATTATGTCGAAGAAACGAAATCAAACACTCCGACAAAAATCTCACAAAGTTTAGAAGACAATCCATGGAATCCAAGTAAGAAGAAAATAATAAATACAAGGAAAAAGGATCTTACTACAATTGTGGTAAAGTTGGGTACTATAAGACAGAATGTCCTATGAACAAAAGGGACAAAGAAAAGGCTCCACCAAAGAAGTTCAACAAACAAAGAAGAGCTTATATTGCTTGGGAAAGTGATAGTGAGTCATCAAGCAAGGACAACTCAAGTGATAGTGATGAGACTACAAATCTATGTCTCACAACTCTCATAAATAAACAGTCCACCCACAAGAAGAGAAACAAGGAGAATAAAGTAAGACAGTCCTACTACAGTAATTTTGATTCTTTGTCTTTCTCTGAACTGAAAATAGCTTTTGAAAAACTTAATAACGAAGCTGTAGACGCTTTTAAACGATTATCCTCCAACAAACAAATCTATTCTCATTTGGAGGGTAAAGTGTATAAAGCTGAACAAGATATAAAAAGTCTAAAAGCTAGTATTGTAGAAAGTTCAAAAGATATTGATGTAAATGGATGTATTGAAACTGTAAATTGTGGAGGTTGTCATATTTGGCAAAAAGAAGTTAAAACTCTTAATGTCAAATTGGAAAAAGCTCTACAGCCCAAGATTACTTATGTTGTTGATCCTAGGATCTTTAAGAAATCATTAAATCCACCATATGCTAAATACTCTTTTGTGGAAAAGATTCCAAAGGATTCAACTAGCAAAAGTAAGCAAGTTCATCATCATGGTTTATGTCATTATTGTTGTCATAAAGGTCACACCATCGAAAAATGCAAGTTTAGGAGATTTCTTGTTTCTAAAGGCGTTTATCAATGGAGGCCTAAAGGCAACCATGTTAGTACTTACCCTTAAGGACCCAATGAAAGTTGGGGACCTAGTTTTCTCTTTTGATATTGCAGAGTGTGTGTCTTGTATCCGTAAATAGAAGATGGTTTCTAGACAGTGGGTGCTCAAGTCACTTGACGGATGACATATCGTTCTTCATTGACTTCAAAGCGAAGAAGAAGTGATATGTTACTTACAGAGTCAATAACAAAGGAGGTATACTCGGCAAAGGTAGTGTAGGTGATTGTTCGCGTTAAAAGGTGACGTGCTAGAGAATCGAACGTGAATTCGGATCCTCTGGCTCGAAACGATTTACTCTTTTGATTTGTTTATAAAGATGCCGCAAGCATCAAGCTTTATTATTTTCAACACAAGAAAAAAATGATTTAATGATTATGAAAAGGGGAAAGTTGTTAATACCCTCAATTGATTTTGATATGCGTAACGACTAGTGCGAACTAGACGCAACGCATTTGGGGAGATTCCGGGTAAGGGGGTTTGTTATATAAAGGGAATATATGGAGCACCCTAAATATATATATAGTTATCTATAGCTTTATATATGAATATGTTTGATATGTTTGTGTGTTTTAATTGCTATTTCTATGATTGGGAAAGTTTCTCCTTTGGGATTTTAAGAAGGATAGATTATGAAGGATCCTAATGTTTGTTATTATTGTGCTCGCAAAGATCTGTGGATCTTCTGCATACATATCCCCTAGTGGGAATCAGAGCATTTGTAGCTCGGGTCTAAAGGGATCTATGGTTTGTTTGGTCTGAGGGAGATAGAAATTTGCTCGGCAAGGATGAGACCTTGTGCCTACGTATTCTCAAAAGGATGTTGAGAAAGTCAGAGCAATCGTAGTTCCCACTTATGCTAGTGGAAAGCAACGGGATGTTAGTAAGAGACAGACAAATGTCATCTTAATGAAAAATGTATCTAATCTATTTCATCACATACATTTGAAAAGTTTGACTGATTAAATCTTTCGTCGTAAGTTATAGGTGTTTTGCTCGAGTGTACAAGCGTTACCACTTACATGTTTAAGAAAGATGTTTGAAAAATGATTGAAATCTTTTAACTGTAAGTTTAAGAAAGATGTTTGAAAAATGATTGAAATCTTTTAACTGTAAGTTTTGGGTGTTTTGCTTGAGTGTACAAGCGTTACCACTTACAATTAAGAGATGTTTTTGTTTGAAAAGAGTTTGAAAAGTTTTTGACTGTATGTGATGTGATAGATGAGATACTTCTTCCATAGAGATGATAGATGTCTAAATCTCAAGGAGAAATTGATTGGATTAAAGGGATGCTTTTAAGAAGCCCATGGGTCCTTGTATTGTTAGCCCAAGAGGAGGCATTCCGAGGGTCATCGAGGGTCCTTGTATAAAGCTCAAGAGGAAGCTATAGGGTATGGCTGGCTTTGTCTTAAAAGGGATTTCACCGGGAAACCATCCTTTGGAATTTAGAGCAATTTCACCGGAAATTATACTCGGGTTCTATCCTAACGCTGGTGATTCTTTGTATTGGAAGCCCAATAGGAGGTAAGAGATTTTCTCTTTCATTGTATGATGCCCAAGAGAAGGCTAAACTCAATGAGGAGTTCTTTTGAACGAAGCCCAAGAGGAGGCTTACTCAACAGGGGAGTGTTGTCTTATATGAAGCCTAAGCGGAGGCTAAACTCAGATGAATGAGTTTTCTTATATGAAGCCTAAGAGGAGGTTGACTCTGTGGGAGAGTGATCTTGTATAAAGCCCAAGAGGAGGCTACAACTGTAGGGAACCTATTGGTTAGACTAATTGTTATGTTATAATTAGACAGTTGTATAAACAAGTGTGTGTGTGTGTGATATGTATTCACAGGAGTTTATGAAGGAAATATAAACAATGCATGATGTTTATTTACAAGAGTTTATGATATAAACAAGTGTCAGTGAAACGGACGTTTAAAACGGGCGTAACTTGATTATTTACAAGTCGGAATTGTGTACAAGGAAGTAAATATGTACACGAAGGAGTATTTATGTACAGAGAAAGATGGATGTACATAGGAGGGTTGGGACTTACACCATAAGGGTGGCCCATTGGTTTAAAAGCAGTTTCACCGGGAATAATGCTCCTTTTAATACCAATGGTATTCAGTGTATATGTACAGACGAAACGAAAACGAACGATCGAAGTTTGTCTGTGAAAAAGTATCTGTGTTATGTACAGATAAAAGTTTGTATGAAAAGAATTTGATATGTACAAGGAAAATATGTAATGTACATAAAGAATGTTGGTTTGTGAATACACAAGTGAAGTGAAAACAAACGATTGAAGTTTGTCTGTACTTGAGTATAAAAAGTATCTGTATTATGTACAGATAAAAATTTGTATGTATCTGAAGAGAGTTTGATATGTACAAGGAAATAATTATGTACATAAAAGAATGTTGTGGGACTTACACCGTGAGGGAGGCCCATGATCGATTGAGAAATTCGAGAGAAAACGAGTTCAGTTTTATCGTTTAAATCGGATCGATCATGGAAAAGATGTAAGTTTGATGAAAAGTTTTGAAGAAATGTTTTGAAAGTGGTTTTGAAATGTGAAGTTCATTTATAAGAAGTTTTGAAAAGAATCGGAATTCGAAAGTTTGAAAAATTCACCTTTTAAAGTGATTTTGAAAAGTGCTCGAAGTGTCGTTTTCGGCTCGATTAAAACATAATCAGATGAAAGTTTTTTCTGAAAATTTTTGCACTATCATAAAATAGATACATTTATTGACAAGTGTACAAAAAATCACCTCAAAATGAGGAGTTTTGATTGGTTAAAAAAATGTTGAAGTTTGTAAGAAAAATGAAGAAAATATGACAAAGTTTGAAAAAAATGGTCCATGGAAGGTTTGAACCCATGACCATTGGGGTGGCTACGTGGCAGAGAAGACTACGAGCAAGCTGGCAACCGCTGGGACAAGAGCGCTTTTATGTTTTTGAATCAAAACACGTGTTGATAAAATATTGGAAAATTTGAATTTGAAAAACTCAAGAACACGCGCGAAGTGTTCTTCATCTTCATTGATTCTCAGATTCTTCAATCCATGCTAGAATCCTTGTTTCTTAACGAAATTGGATGAAGTAAACATGAAAGTTGCTCGATTTTTCACAAGGAACACGATGGTGGATGTTAATTGCATTTATTTTTGGTCTAACACGATTGAATTTCCAGAAATCGTGAAGAACCCTAAAACTGTAATTTCTAATTGAAATGATGTGTAGTTGATGATTTTTCAAATTGTTTGAGGGTTAAGGATCGTGATAGGTGCAGAAAACAAATGGCCAAGAGTTTTTTCATTTAAATGCAAGGAATCATGAGATTGAAGTTTGAGTTCTCACCGTTCAGTGAGATCGAAGATGATGTTGGAGTGTTTCAATCGGTTTTGTGATTGCTATAGCATCATCCTATGTAGGAATGGTCTGCTTGCTTTGAATCACTTTGAATCACTCCAGCCAAGTCCACCTGCACAGTCTGAAAATGGAAGCTCGATTTTGATGTTAAACATGTTACAGTTAGTTGTTAAGGGTCTGGATCATTCATATGATGTTCATGGGTGATGTTTGGATGCTTGGAACACAAGTTAATCAAGCCTAACCAAGAATTCGAATCCTAAGGCAGTTTTGCAAACATAATGACCATGGCATGTAATTTCTGGTTTTCAGCTTAGTTCATGTTGCTTTTATGTCTTAGACAAGTTTGATATTGAGTATGAAATGTGTTTGACACCAAAGTTCATCATAGTTTTCACTCAATTTCAAAATTGCAAGTTATCCTCACTTTGAACTATAATTCAAGAAATTGGAGAAAGTGGAAGGAAAGCATGAACTTGCATTGCTTTGGTGTGGATTCAAATGGCCAACATGACCTCTATTTATAGGTCAAAAGTTCTGAACAATTAGGCACAAGTACATGGCATTGTAATTTGAAGTTGCCTTAAAGGGCAAGAAAGACTTTTGTAAAGGAAAAAGGAAACTTCCTCTTTTAACCATGTGTAATTTTTCCAACTTGATCCAATCCTTCAATTATTACCTCTAGCTGATATTTATCAGCTCTAATCTTCATTTTTGGCAAGGTGGCATTGCTTCTAGATGAAGAAATAAAAAATGACCTATAATGTGAAGTTTTGAACTTTGAAAACCATGTTCATGGAGCCTTATGTTTCAATTTCAAAAGTATAGATAGACTCCATGGATTTGAGAGTTCTTGGACATTTTGGAAAGCTTGTTTCAAGATCTACAACTTTCATGTTTTGAGTTTTTTCCAATTCAAAGTGGAACTAGTTGAAAAAATGGCATGAAGTTTGGAAAAAGTACAAAATTTTAACACTTAGAAATTTTTCTAAGTGTTGAAAATTTTGACTTTTTGTTGACTTTTTCAAATTCTTTGATTTTTTATGATCATGATGGATCATTTGAAGTATTTTGATGATTGAAAAAGTTTTGTCTTGAAAAAGTTGACCAAAAGTCAAAGTTTGACTTTTCTGTGCAGATGAAATTTCATCAGATGTTTTAGAAATTGACTGATGAAGTCTGTGAACTTCTGTGATGTTTTGAATCCAGAAATTAGGTCAAGATGTTGTATCTAAGATATTATGACCAATCTCTATCCAAAAAAGTCATTCAATTTTCAAAAAATCAGAGAATACTCATGCTCGATCAAAACCCTAATTGGTCGATCCTCGATTGATCAATGAGAAAAATTGGATATCTGAGGATTAGATGTTGATATTTTGATCAAGGTAGGTCAAATGAAGTGATTAAATCTCAAACCCTAATTGATTGTCTCTTGAATCAGATGAAAATCTGATGAAACCCTAATTTTGACATGTGAATGCTACACCCGATTAATGCTGTTCTGAACTGTTAGTGATGCAATGATGCAAATGTAAGGTGGTATATTAGGTCAAAAATTGGGGTATGACAGTGATCCCACTACCACTATTGTTTCTTATGTCCATATCATAGAGGGTATTAAACATAATGTGTTAAGTATTGTCCAATTATGCTACAAGGTTCCTAAAGTTTCTTTCACAAAAACTTGTTGCACTATTGTACATACTGAACATAACATTATGTTTGAGGAAATTAGAGTAAACAACACTGATATGTTTGATCCTGTTGATGTATCTCTAAAAAGAAAAGCATATAGAGTGTATAATAAACGTTTCCCTACTATTGAAGAATTTGTCCATGTTTCTTTTAATGAGTCTCATCCGAAAAATGTCGAAAAAGGTATTTCTATTGATGGCGCAAGTGTATCTTCAGAAGACATACTCAAGGAAGCTATACTGGAAATTGATCAGTCCAAATCAGTTGACTATGAGAAGGAGGAAGAAACTAGTCATGACAAAGATGAGGAAGAAAGGCCAGCAGACGTGAAATCTCTTCCACCAGCCTGGATATCCTCAAAAGACCATCCTATTGACAACATATTGGGAGACATGTCAAAAGGAGTGATGACTCGTTCTAAGATAAGTAATTTCTGCTATCACTTCGCATTTGTTTCATAAGAAAGACCTAAAAATGCCAAAGAGGCCTTGATTGATGAATTTTGGCTAATGGCTATGCAAGATGAGCTTAATCAATTTAAAAGAAATGACGTTTGGAAATTTGTCCCTCGTCCGCGAGACCATCATATCATAGGTACTAAGTGGATTTTTAGAATAAAACTTAATGAAAGAGGAGTGATATTGATTTTATCTTATCATATCATTGTCAAATGTTTATACATGTTTACTTGTCATTTTCCTTATTTCCATCACTCTTTGTGAGTGTTAACTTTGTGATTACCCTAAAATCTTGTCACTCTTTGTGATTGACTTTTTCTAAATCAATATTGTTTTGTTTGTCTTACTACTGCCTATATATTACCACTGTCAACTATTACTTTGCTACTGTTCTTTTTCTCTTTTTGATGTTGACAAAGGGGGAGAAAAAGCAGATGTCATGTTAGAAATCCTGCACAAACTCAGGGGGAGCAATTATCGAACAACATACATCTTGTAAGAATTTTCCATCATCAAAAAGGGGGAGTTTGTGAGCAACCCTTTACAATGTGCTAGATTGTTTTGAATAATAGCAAATGCTAGATTATTTTGTATCATGGCAATATATATGATTGATTGTCAAATTGTGTCAATATACATGTGTGATTGTTTGTCCAAATAGTAACATGCATAAAAGTGGTCAAAATATCATGTTTGTCATGCACCAACCTTCTTGTATCGACCCATACATACTTGTATCGATACATAACATTTTGTGAATTCATAAAAACTATTTTTATATAGTATGAGCCGACTCATACGTGTTATGAGTCGATACAAGCAAGTTTGAAGGTTCAAGAAAATAAGGCTTGCATCGACACATATGACCATGGATCGATACATACGCGTCTTGCATCAATACATATCATTTTGCATCGACTCATATATACATCATAAATTGGATTTCAGTTCTGTTTCAATTCTGGTTTGTATGCCTTAGAGCTTGTATCGATACAAAAGCTCTTGTGTCAATACGTAGCTATCTTGTATCGACACATACGATACTTGCATCGACTCATACTGAACTAAATTCCTCTGAAATCTATTCCAACACAGTATGCATTGATACAAAACCTCTAGCATCAATACATAAGTCATTTGCATCGACACATACGACATTCGTATCGACTCATACATATGTTTACACTCTGGAATCACTTCCTAATACTGTATGCATCAATTCAAACTCTCTTAGGCTGACTCATATGTCTCTTGTATCGACTCATACGAGTTATGTGTCAACTCATAAGTTTGTTTTTCAACTAACATTTTCTGTTTCCATATATAAGACAGTTTGGCAATTTTAGTTAAAAGAGGTATTACAAAATCAGTTTGTGAGCATCCAATTTCTGAGCACATAGAAACCTGAAAATTTACTTCACCTTCATCATATTCTCAATTATCTTGATTCAAGAACCATGACACATAATCATCATTGGTAATTGGATCAAGGGATCAAAGAGATAACACTCAGTGGTACAATCGGTGATATAGCTGAGTTGAAGTTTGAAAGGGGGCTTTGAGGAAAAACCAAAAGGTTTGTCTAGCAAGAATGGAGGTTTCCTGTGGGTTTGTTAGTCACGATTACACGGAGCAGATTCAGCCGCAACGTTGGTTTTGGTGATCGGGTGATCCCAAAGCAGTCGTGGAACCGTGAATTTTCGTGTATCTTGCGGTGTTAGTCACGATTGCTCATAGCAGATTCATCCATAGCGCAAGGTTTGGAGATCGGGGTGATTTCGCAAACAGGTCGTGGAAGTGGTGAATTGTCTGTGAATCTTGCAGGTGGTTCTTGATTAGCTCAGGTCAAGGGAAGGTTGATACAAGAAGAAGAAGATCTGCGGGATTTGTTTTTCTGTCTTTGTATTGCAACCTTGTAAACATTTTTCAACATATTGATATAAAAGTTCTCAATTCCAATTTGGAAATTGAGAGGGAGACGTACCTACACGCGAGGACGAACGTGGGGAACTTCCTTACCAACTCGCTTTGCGTATCGTATTCTTTCTCTCTATCTCTTTACTTTTACAATACGTTTGTAATTCAATTGGTGTGCAATCTTTATGTTCATTGATACAAGGCTGGAAGAAAATCTTTGTCAAAACTCCATTGCCTTTGATCATTGAACAAGCATCCTCCAGTTGTTTGACAAAAGTGATAGCTTAATTTCATTTCATTGGAAATAGTGTTATAGTGATAAGTGCATTAATTCAACATAGGTTCTGTGTTAATTCATCTTTCTCATTTCAATTAAAATCCAGCAAACTATCGCATGTCCGGTTTTCTAATAGCCGGTTCTGATAAATAAATTTTAATCCGTGATATTAAAGAGGTGATCTATTCACCCCCCCTCTCGATCACTCGCCACACCGTCTAACAACCACACCCCCGATGAATTACACAAGTGCTTTGTGTCAAGAGAATCGTATAAGTCCATCGCATAATGAGTCGGATCACCCCTAAGTGGTATTTCATCTACGATGAGTACCCGAAGTGACATTCGCCTATATGGCGTCAGAACCACGACGATCATCTATACGCATATGAATTACGCAAATACGAAACGTCTTCTTATCGCACGAGTCCACCGGGTGAAAGCCTAATGGTCTTGCCTATATGGCACCATTAGAGGTGAGTTAAGACTACAGAGTGGTATTGCCTACGTGGCACCGCCACCATAAAAAAATGCGGACGCTTATGTCCGTTGGAATACCCTCAAACGGCCCACTCAAAAATGCCGCAATGGTAGCTCAGGTGTGTATAACAAACCGTATATCCAGATAATTATGCCTTGTGAAAACGCCCAATAAATGGCCCACTCGAGTCATCAAAACGGTAATAATCAAATTGGATCTTGTCCAAAGTCATATGTGATTTACCGTCTGCTAGCCTAGGTCTACTTCGATTTAGCATAATCCAAACACTTGTGACATCAATCCATAAAATATGCACTTCAAACCAACCATCCGAACGTCTCTGGAACGGGAAGATCAAGGTTCACAATCACCATGCATGTCAAATCAACATATTGAATCACAATTCATGCATAGATTAGTATAATACTCATTTCGATAAACATTTGTGTCATAGACAATTTGGATGAAGTCATATCTTCATCCTTAAGGGATCCTAACCATTGGTATTACACTTACATCCTTCGTCCAAGGGATATACGCCCACTATAGGATAGTCAAGTATCATCACCAAAAATCAGTCGAAGTCAAATAATTGTTAAAATTCCGATTCATCTCTTATTCTAAGTGCACGGGAGTTTATAGGGCTAATGAAACTATTAGTCAAGGCTATGGACCAAAACTACTTGCCAAGTATCAAGAAAGAGAGAGTTGGGTAGACCATCTCGCGCTTAGCCTGGTCCGGGTCATGCTAAGCGCGGTCTGGGGATTAATTCATTTTTCAGGAAACTGCATGGCACGCTAAGCTCGGTTGTCGCGCTAAGCGCGGCCTGCGAATTTTGCAGAACTTAGTTATGGGTCAGAATTGTCATGTAGTCCCAACATCTCCATTGCATTGCTACCAATACAACATCCACAGCAAGAAGATCACGAAAATAGAACAATACTAAACTGGATATCATTAACAACATATAATCATCATCAATTTCTCCCCAAAAACCCAAAACCCCAAATCTTTTCAAAATCCCATTTACCCCAAGTCTCTAACTAAAGACTCACCTTATTAGAGATAGAGAGGGCTGCAAAAATCAGAGGCAAAAGTGAAGAAGATGACTGATTTTGCTGCATGCAAAAGTTGAATGGTTGATTGTTGGAACTTCTCCTTCCTCTCTTATTCCTCTCCTACGGTTCTTTCTCTAATTCTTTTTGTGATTTTGTTTAGAGCAAGTAAGAAAGGTTAGGACAAGGATGCCCTTCAAATAGATCAAAATGCCCAAAATGCCCCTTTAGTCCAATCCCAACTAATTTGGTTATCATTACTTATGTTATTCTTATTTTCTTATTGTCATAAATAATTTAAATGGGATATTACAAATTATATTATTGTTTATACATATTTATGTAGAAATAAGATATTATATATTAAATTAAAGTTTTTTATTAATGAATATTAACAAAATTTTAAAATATATTATTTTTAGAATTCATAAATATTAAACTTTATTTATAAATATAATATATTTTTATATTTATAAAGTTTAATATTAAAAAATATTAAATTTTTTGATAATATTTAAATAAATTTTAATTTTTATAAATTCTAAAAATATTATATTTTAAATAAATTATTAATATTTATTAATAACAAACATTATTTTAAAATATCATTTTTTTTTAATTCTAAACATATTTTATTAGTTTTTATTTAAATAAAATTACATTATTTTTTATTTTAATATATATTTTTGATTTAATAATACACATATTCCATAAATATTTTGAATAGACGTGAGAATTTTTAAATTTTCACCAAATTAACAGCCACATATAAATTAATGCATAATAAGTAAAAAAATTCATATAAATTAAATGTGAGAATATTTTGAATAGCCCTCAAAATTAATGCATAATAAAGTAAAAAGTCATATAAATGATGTTCAACGAATTAAATAAATCTTTCAAAATTTAAAGCAATGAATGGCCACGTGGAATTAAAATATATGTTTAGTTGATTACTTTTATATCCTTTAGTAGTGTGTTTTTAAATTTACAAAAGGGCAATGATCGGAGTTTATATCCATTTAATTTTAAAGGATTGATGGTAGATTTCTAGGATTTTGCTTCTCTCAAGTCAAAATGGATTTATAATGCCTCAAGTGGTCATCGTGTCTCCTCATATGTCTCAAGGTGTAACCATGTCAAGTATCAAGCCTCACAGCTCAAGTTTGCTCAGTCAATTGCTCAGATGGTTGAAAATCATTTGTATTAGACAAAAGTCAATTGTGGTCAACATGCAGTCAAACTTCATCATTTTTTGTTAACATCAATGTTTTGAAGTTACATTCATCATTTGATCAAGGGTTGGTCATGATTCATAAAGAAAGTCAAAAATTTGATCAAAAGTCAAAGTTTCTAAATTAGGATTTCTTAAGGGGAAAGTCAACAGAACTTTGACCAGGCATAACTTTCACATACTTCATCAAAAAAAAAATTCAACCAAAGCTCATTTTGAAGGGAATTCAATTATCTACAACTTTGTGTATCACAAGCTTTGGCCAAAAATGCTTCATTTGAGAGTTATGGATCAAGACATTATAGGTCCTTCTAAAAGTCAACAAAAAGTCATCTTTTTCCAAAGATGTTTACATGAACATGGAAGCTTCAATGAAGATTAAACCAAAAGGAGTGTTTAGAGGACATATTGAGCTTTCTAAAAAGTCCAAGAACACTTTAAAATGATATAAATTGAGCAAGATACAACTCGTGCAAGTTTGGCATTTTTGAAGAAGTGCATGAAGGGAAATACTAAGCAAATTCAAGTTTTTTCCAAATGGGCCATGGTTTTTATAGTTTGGACTTATTTCTAAGATAGTCCATGACTTCTAAGCCCACTTGCATGCCTCTCTTACATTTATTTAATTTATTTTTGAAATAAAATATTAAAATTCAATTTAAATTAAGTAAAATGCAAAAATACAAGGAAGGCGTGTGGGCTTGATTCTTGTTTGTCTTGAGGTCCAAGATAGCTCATGCAAGCCGGCAAGAAACGCATGAAAGCATTAAATGAAGATTGAGCAATAAAAAGGAAGATTTTATTCAAATTTTCAATAAAATATCTTTCATTGAATGCAATATATTTTCACTCAAAGTTTTGACCTAATTCACTCCTTTTAAGTATCAGATTAAGACCAGATGCAATGTATTTGATGTGTTTGTTCATGTTCAGGATGTCATTATAACAGGTACAAAGTGTTACATGTAAGCTTTATGGCTTAATCTCATTGTGTCATTGTTACGGCAATTCGGTTCAAAAGCTTCGAAACCCTAGATACAGGAACTTTCAGGCTAAAAGGATGCCATCATTGAATTCGCAGCCCTCAATTTAGGGGGTAGGGTCCCTCTTGATCATTATTTTGTCTTATTTTTCCAGGTTCCATAAGAAAGCTCTCCGGAGAAGACGACCGAAGTTAGGGCTCCAGCCCTCAGACTTTCAATTCTTAGCACGGAGCTCCCTGATTCGTCCATTCAAACATCCTGGGCCCTAGCGCGCGTTTGGTTTTATTAATTTGATTTTTTGAATTTGTTATCACTTATATATTAATGTTTGTGTTAATGTTAATGGATGTATGGCGGCCCCAGTAGTAAGACATGCGTGTGTAGTCCCTTACCCCTATTAGGTCGCTGGTTCGAACTTGCCTTTTGCAACTTTTTTTCATATTTTCGGACTTTTCACGGGTTTCACATATATGTTTTTGGAGGCGCGCATATGTCACCATGGTCAAATGGTGTAGCGGTAGAATTTTGAACCTACAAGCCCAAGGGCGTGGGTTCAAACCTCAGCAAGGTCATCCTATTTTTATTAATACCTGTTTCTTTAACAACTTTCTATTTCTCTTATTTTCTAACTAATTTATTTTCTTTTCAAATAATTTTAAAACTATTTTCTAAAATCCTAAAAAATGTTTTAATTTTAGATTTAGGTTTTAAAAACCTTTATTTAATTTTTAACCCAAAAATATTTGATTTTTCTTCACATTTAAAAGTATATTCTTAATTAAATACTAATTAATTAGAATTAGGATTTTCTTAATTAAAATCAATCGGAAAATTCACAAAAATATTTTTCTTTCTAGTAATTAGGTTTACTAACCTTAAATATTTTACTAATCTCAAAACATTTTTCTTTTATTCATTTATTACTTTTACGCATTTAAATTCTAGAAATCGATGTATATGTTGCAAGGACATTTTATAATAACATAGATTTAATTTCTTTTTTTTGCACCTCTATTATGTAATGCCCCAAAGCCTGTAATGGCTTAGAATTTATCTTCACTCTAATAATCAAGAGAAAATATCTGAATCAAACACACTATTTTCACACTTGCACCCCCCTTAGGGTATCCTCTCTTGTTGCCTTCTGAATAAAATGGTCATGTCCCTCGAACGTAGAGGTACCATTAGCAAAAGACCCTCAATTCAAAAATCATCACAAAGATCATAGTCCCTCGATGACCCTCGATGTTGCCTACGAATATATGATCTTGTCCCTCGGTTGTTGCCTAAGAATAAGTGATGATCATCCCTACAAATTTGCTAAGGTATCCTTACAATGTTGCCTTCAATGACCATACAACGCCCCTATGATTGTCCCTTCACATCCAACGGATAGGGTTACCTACCAACTAATGGTATGGATAGCATTATCCTAAAGGAGAAGGAAAATAACAAGAAACATCCATTTGGAGTAGATAATAAGACTCTATTGCTTGCTCAAATCAAAATGCTTTTCACACCTCACACTTTTTCACAACTATTTTTTAAACAAATATTTTGTATACATTCCAACGAGAATCATTACAAAGTTACATTTTTCCAAACAAACATTTCTAAACAATTTGTATACATTCTTGAGGACTGATACAAGAATCATTACGAAGTCAAAGCGAAATACTCTTTTTCAAAATACTTTTCAAATCACATACACATAAAGCAAATTTTCAAAAGTGAGCTAAGCAATTAAGAGCCCGTATATAACTACGGATGGAAAGAGTTTTAATACCTTCCCTTTTCATAATTTCCTCCCGTACTCAGAATCGATAAAAAGGTCTTTCCTGTTCTTTTCACCTTTCCTTTATTGGATAAAAAAAAGTCGGTAACGACTCTTGCTAACCGCAACATTTGTGATAAAGGAATGATTATTTGGAGATGTCCAAATTGGTGGAATGGTGAAACATGTAATTTTTTCCATATGGTATTATGAACAAAAATTGGAAGATGGGAGTAATATGATGCTAGAGTTAGAATATGTTGAGTATTTGAATAGATAAGTAAGTTCATCGCAATAATTTTCAGTTACAATAATGTTTTTTTTATATTTGTTAAAGTTTAACCTGATAGTTTAAGTTGAATGTTTAACTTGATAACCTTAAGAGAGTTAAGTAGTTTATTACTTTATTACATAAGACTTTCATTACATGACCAAAAACCCTAATCAAATCTAAATCCTCTCGCTGAGATAAAGTTAGACCACTCATAGTCAACCTCATCATTATCATCAGAATAAAAAAATCATCATTTTCCTTGTCAACCTTGTTCTTCTTATTCTTCTTCTCCTCACCCTGAGAGCTCTCATTAGTATAAACCCATCACCCTCTACAACAACATCTTGAATCTAAATATGGTTTTGCACCACAACACCCTCTATAGCAATATCTTGATTCTGATGATGGTTTTGCACCACAACACCCTCTACAACAACATCTTGATTCGGAGGCTAGTTTTGCACCATAATACCCTTTACAACAACATTTGGATTTTTAGCGTTGTTGGTGGCTTAAGCAGGATAACACATGTTGATTCCTTTGGATGAAGTTGTTTATGTGTCTTGGTTCTTCCGCTTTTATGTTGTTCCTTATTATTCTTCATCTTCTTATCTTGGAAGTTTAAAACCTAAAGTTGCTCATCATTGTTTCTTTAATTTTATACGCTTTCTTTTCTCTTGGAAGTTGGAAAGATTGCATACCTCGAGTTGTTTAAATTTTATTATTTACTTAATATAAGTTTTTATATCAATTAAAAATTGGTTTAGTGTTATTTTGAGTATGAAAATTTGACATATATTCATATACAATATCAGAATGGTTAAAATGAATAATTGTTGTTATAAGGTGTGTGTTTCCAAATTACTACGACGGTCACTGAATTGTGATTGTAAGTACCGCATATAAAACTTCACTCTACATAACAACGCATGGTCCCATGCGGTTATATATCTTTCCCAACCCTTGTTAAATGTCTTTTCCATAGTTGTGAATTCATATGTGACGAGCGTGGAAACGAACGTAAAGTGGAGTGGTGCGAGAGGGGAAATTTTTTTACCTCGGTATGGAATCATACAATGTGATATGATATATCCTTATCTCTTTGTGATATTTATTGATAAGATATCCCATCTTATTACGCAAGAGGTTAAGGAAGAAAGATGAAAATCTTCGAAGTCTGGGAGAAATGGTCCAATCATGTCGCAGTTGATGTTTGCAGATGATCTATTGTTGTTTGGTGAAGCAAATGATGCGTAGATCAAGTGAGTTATGAAAACATTAGACATGTTTTGTAAAGCATCTTTTCAACAAGTTAGTAGACAAAAATCAGTATATTATTCTCGAGTAATATTAGTAGAAGGATTAAAGAAAACATTGTGTATTTGTTTTTTGTGAAACTAACTCTCTAGGTCGATAGCTTATGGGATGGAAAGAAAATCAACTTTCATTTGCGCGAAGAATAACTTTATCCAAGAGTGTAGTGGAAGCCATCCCCATTTATCTAATGATGAATTCAATATTTCCAAAGAGTTGTGTCGAAGAGATTCACAAGATTCAACAGAGGTTTATATGGGGACACAGACCAGCATATGAGATATCATGCGGTTAGGTGGGATATGTTGACCACTCCTAAACTTCATAGTGGGTTAAGGTTGAGAAGTTTGAATGGAATGAATAAGGCGTGTATTCTAAAGCTGGGTAGAAAGCTTCATACAAGTGAGGAGGATCTTTGGAGCACTGTTCTGCGTGAGAAGTATAATTGAGGAACAAAAATGATTGTTAAACCTAGAGATTCTCATATGTGAAAGAGCATAGTGAAGTTGTGTCACCTTTTAGAGGAATATAGTGGTAGTATTTTAGGAGATGGTGGATGTATTGAGTTATATCAAGATGCATGGATTGAGGAAGGGCTTTGGCTGGTGGATTGTGAGCTTGAAGTTTCAAAATATTTGTTTAACATTAAGCTGAATGAGATAGTAACAGGTGGAGATTGGAACTGGAGGCTTTTAGCAGATTGGATTCCTCAAGATATCATTGCTAAGATTAATGTGGTTCTATCGCCAAATGATAGTAATGGTGCAGATGAACAGTGTTGCATGGATAAATATGGAGGTTGGTTTTCGATAGCGAATATGTATCAATTTATTTGTAAAAATAGCATGGTCAACGACATAACAGATTGGAATCATATTTGAAAGTTGAAGGTTACGGAAATAGTTGGAGTTTTCTTATGGTTAGTAAAGCATGAGCGATTACTTACTAATGACCAAAAATATCTAATGGGGTTAGGAACTTAAAAGTGTGATTATTGCAACGGATTTACTGATACAATATTTGTAACACGGTGGGAGAACTGACATGTTTGTTTTGCGTTTTATCACAAATGTTGCGGTTAGTAAGAGTCTCCACCGACTTTTCTTTTATCCAATAAAGGAAAGGTGAAAAGAACAGGAAAGACCTTTTATCGATTCTGAGTACAGGAGGTAATTATGAAAATGGAATGTGTTAGCACCTTTTCCATCCGTAGTTATCTACGGGCTCTTAATTTCTTAGCTCACCTTTTGAAAACTTGCTTTTTTGTGTGTGTGATTTGTTTGAAAATATTTTTCTTTGACTTTGTAATGATTCTTGCATCAGTCCTCAAGAATGAATACAAAGTGTTAGAAAATATTTATTTGAAAGTTTAACTTTGTAATGATTCTCGTATGAATGTATACAAAGTGTTTGTTTGAAAGTATTTTTGAAAAGAGTGTGAGGTGTAGAAATGATTTTGTTTGGAGCAAGAAATTAAGAGCATTACCCACTCGGAAGGTCGTTCTTGTTATTTTCCTTCTCTTTTAGGAAAGTTTTATCAATACTATGAATTGGTAAGTAACCCTATCCATTTTGATGTGAAGGAACAGACGTAGGGTCATCGTAGGGTCATTAAAGGTAACATTGTAAGGATACCTTAGCATTCATAGGGACAATCATCATTTATTTGTAGGCAACAACTGAGGGACGAGATCAATATTCGTAGGCAACATCGAGGTTCATCGAGGGACTATGATATTTATACTTAAGAGACTATGATGATGTTATTCGTAAGCGTCTTTGTTAATGGTACCCCTACGTTTGAGGGACATGACCATGTTAATCGAAAGGCAACAGGAGAGATTACCCTAGAGGTGTGAGTGTGCACTGTGTGTTAATTTCAGATATGTTAGTCTTGAATTAGGTTATCTATGTTCATTGATTAGTCTTTCCATACAAACCCTAATTACTAACATTTAAATACAGTTAATAGTGCAGAAATTAAAATGCGGAAAGTAAAATCCTACGCTATTACAAGGCTTTGGGGCAGATACATAATGAGAGTGCGGAAAGTAAAGTGCGAGAAAAGTAAATCTACGCTATTACAAAAATATCCTTGCGACCTATAGATCGATTTCTAGAATTTAAAATGCAAAATAAATAAAAGAAAATCAAAGTGAAAATGTTTTAAACCCTAATTACTAAGAGGAAAATATTTGGTGTTTTGTGGTTGATTTTAATTGGGAAAAACAATTTAAGAGTTAATTATTGATTAATTAAAAGAAATAATTAAATAAAAAGAAAATTAAATATTTTTTGTGTCAAAAATTAAATAAAGGTTTTTGAAACCTAAATCTAAAATCAAAATAATTTTTAGGGTTTTTTATGATAGTTGAAAAATTATTTGAAAAAGAAATAAAATAAAAGGAATAAATTGAAGAAAAAAAATAAGAAAAATGGGTTAGTAAGGAAAATGGTGAAAAATAAGAGGTAGCCCATGCAGATCGAACCCAGGACCTCTTGGTCACATGTGTGCCTCCCTTGCCAACTGAGCCATGGTGTCGATCGTTATGCAAATAGAAGCAATTGGTTATATATGAAAACAAGTTTTGAAAATTTATTTTAAAAAATGCGCTATGCACTATTCATTGTCCCCAATTCAAATTTAAGACTTTACCGATGAAACTTATTAAATACCTAAATCCATAAAAATCAAAACTTCACAAATTGAAATAAAATTCGTCACGAAACACGATGGACCCTTCGTTTGGTCCAATTTTGGCTATTTTGCAAAACCCTAATCGAAGCTTAAAACCCTAACAATGATGGATCGTGATACCGCACTCAAACTCGAATTAAACTATCCAGAAAGCATCGAAACATCATTATAAACACAAATATATGATCAATTCATGTTAAAAGTGCATCTATGTATGAAATCGAAATTCAAAAATAGTTTGTTCAACCGTGATCGTGATTGAATGATTCTAGAAGCTTTGATCGATTGTGAGGGTCTGGAAAGATTCAGAGAGCACCGATGAGTTGAGTTGATTGGAACCTTCAGAATGGCTTGAATCAATTGAAATCCTGGTCTACAAGTTTCCTGAATTCCACGGTTTTTTTGCAACATGGTTAGGGTTCTTAAGGACTCTAAAAATTTGTTCTCACCATCTAGAATCCTTGTGAATATATAGTAGACTGAATTAGATTAAGATTTGTAACAAGAATATATTGCATTGATGGAGAAAATATTTGATTTAAAATCAAATGCAATATTTCCAAAATTGCTCAATTTTATGTCAATCCCTTTTACACACTTCCTTTGACCTCAAGGCATGCAAACATAACACGCCTTGAACTTCTTCTTTGTATTTTATTTAATTAAAATTGAATTTTAATGATTTAATTCAAAAATAAATTAAATAAATGAAAGGAGGGCGTGTAATTGAACTTAGAGGTCATGGGTTGTGTTATAAATAAGTTCATATCATAAAAACCAAGGCCCATTTGGAAAATTTTCAAAATTGATCAACATTTTCTTCATGCACTTCTTCAAAATTCTCAAACTTTCTCAAATCATAAGTTGCTCATTTTTTATCATTTGAGAGTGATCTTGGACTTTTTAGAAAGCTTAAGATGTCCTATAAGATCTCCTTTTAGTTTCATCTTCATTGAATCTTCCATGCTCATGTACACGCCTTTGAAAAAATATGACTTTTTGTTGACTTTTAGAATGACCTATAATGTCTTGACCCATAACTTTCAAATTAAGCATTTTTGGACAAACCTTGTGAGAGACAAAGTTGTTGAGAATTGAATTACCTTTAAAATGAGCTTTGGTGGAAAATTTTCTGATGAAGTATGTGAAATTTATGTCCGGTCAAAGTTCATTGACTTTCCTTAAGAAACACTAATTTAGAAACTTTTGACTTTTGATCATTTCTTAATTTTTCTTGATGAATCATGATCAACCCTTGATCAAATGATGAATGTGACCTCAAAATATTTATGTTTACCAAAAATGTTGAAGTTCCAAAGTTGACTTTTTGTCCAAAAACACTGATTTTCAACCATCTGAGCAATTGGCTGAGCAAACTTGGGCCATGAGACCTGAAACATGATATGAGGATACCTTGATGCATATAAGAGGATATGATAATCACTTTAGCCATAAGAACTCATATTTGTCTTGCGAGAAGCAAAACCCTAGTTATAGGTTGATTGCTTAGGAGAGGGTTTGGCTTATTGTTGTCCTTACTAACGGTATTTCATGCATTGTGTGATTGTAAATTAGTCAATCAACTTTGGCTTATTGTTGTCCTTACTAGTAAAGGAAATTATTTCTGTACGTGAAACTTGCATCGCTGAATTCACATGAATGTTGGATATAATAGGCATGGATAATGGATAGAGAAGTGGAACCAATTCTTGGCAATAGATTGTCACATGTTATGGATATGAAGGAACAAAGAAAAATTTGAGGATGCTTTCATGAGGACTTATAATCAAGTGGATAGGTTGAGAAAGATGGTGGATTATTATGGAATGACAAATGTTGTCATGAAAGAGAAAAGAGTAGGGCGAATTACGACTATGCATGTTAATTGGCTTCATCCTTAGAATGGATGGGTCTGCTTAAATGTCGATGGAGCTTGTAAAAACGGTATTATCGGTTATGGAGGTGTGATTATGGGAAGTGAATGGTAATGGTTAAGTGGGTTTTCTAAACTTATTGGAAGAGGTGATGTTTATCTTGCTGAGATTTTAGGGCTTTATGAAGGTATGTAGTTGACTAGGAATTTGAATTTCAATAAGGTAGAGATTTGGATGGATGTGTTAGAAGTGGTGCAAGATGTGAAGTAGAAGAGAAAGTCCATGCATAGTTAGAAGAACTTGGTTGCTAGGATTCTTAGTATGTGGGACTGAGATTGGGAGGTAGACATTAGCCATGTCCATAGGGAAGCCAATCGTCTGGAAGATGCGATGACTAAGAATCATTTTTTGTTGAAGGAAGATAGGAGAGTCTTTGTGGATTGTCTAGAGGACTTGAGGAATATTTTTGAAGCGAATTCTAATGAGATTAGTTATACTAGAATCGTTAGTTGTGTAGTTTGTTTTTTATGGGCTTTTAGCCCTCTCTGTAATAAAAAAAAGGTTAAAATTCATTAATTTGAGATCACCTTAAAGTTTAAATCATGGAGTAAATTAACGGTAGAAAAAATATAATAAAAATTATATTTCGAGATTTTAAAAATTGGACTTAAAAATTGACATGCACGAGAATCGAGATTTTAACCGAAAAATCGATCAAATATCAGAAAATCGACAGTTTAGCCGATTTTTAGGGTCGGACTGGATTTCGCTTTAAATTTATAAATATATGATAAAAAAATTGTATTTTAAATTTATAAATATATGACTAAAAACTATTTTAAATTTTGTTGTTCTTCTCTACTCATTTAATGTATGAAAGTAGATTTTGTATAATAATACATAATAGATAAATACAACAAAATACAATTCAACACATACAAAATAATTGTGCGTGAAATAATTGAAAGATACGCTGACATTTTTTTTTAATTTTTAGGAAGTCAGAGGCCCCAAAATTCCCATGAAATATGGAAGAGGAGATACCTATGGACCTAACCAAAGTCTTGAAGAAGGACGACTTACTGGTAAAGCCTATATATCTAGTTCGAGTTAGAACTATATTGTGATGCAAACTATCTTCATTTTCTCTCTAAGATTGTAGAATATGGATTGACTAAGCTACTGTTAATTTGCGAATAAGAAACAAAGAAATTATAGACTTTGAGTTAATAGTCTTTTATCCTCCTGCAATAGTAGCGAAATTTTGTTTACTCCTCTTTTAAAAAAATTATTTTAAAAAATAAATTATTTTTGCCCCTGAATAATAATAACTTACACAGCAAAAAACCTTTTAGCTCAAGATTTCATTTGTAATGCAGACGTGATTGACTGGACATAGGGAATCTGCATATATGACAGTACAATATAATTTTTTATTTTTTTTAAATTAATTTTATATGCCACGTGGAATTTTTTAACTTTTATATTTTTTTTATATTATATTTTCATACAATTAATTGTTATTACATTTTTTATTAATTTTTTATATTTAATTAATATTTTTTATTTATAAATTATATAATTATAGTATTTATTATTATATTTATAAATTCACTATTAAAACATATTTTAGGAAAAAAAATTACTTTGGACCACGAAAATTAGACTCATATCCCTAAGATTTTAAAAAAATTGTCAATTTTACCCTTCAATTATAATTATTTTATTTTTTATTAGTAATTAAAAATTTTCCACCCCTACACATGCTTTCCATAACACGCAAAAGAAGTGTTTCAGTATATGATAATTTTTTTAAAAGAAATGGTTTCGCTACTTTTAGCCACAATTTAAAACCGTTACTAAAACTCATTTAATAATTTTTTGAGTAATTGTCTAAAAAAATCAGTTGAGCTACGGTTTTAAACCGTTGCTAAAACTCCTTTAACAATTTTAAAACTAGAACACTATCAAAAATTGTTCTGGTATGGTATTTGGTTTTCAAAAAACAGTTTTTAAAAGTGTTCCAGTATCCTGCCTAATAATACACTCAACCGCAACACTTTCAAAAAGTGTTCCAGTATCCTACCTAATAATACACTTAATCAGAACACTTTTAAAAGTGTTCCGGTATCCTACATAATAATACACTCAACCGTAACACTTTTAAAAGTGTTCCGACTGGTAATTTTTTTTCATAAAATAGTTTTGGCAACGCTTTTGAACCGTTGTTAAAACTCCTTTAGAAATTTTTAAAACCGGAACACTTTCAAAAATGTGTTTCAGTATGGTAATGTTTTTTCAAAAACAGTTTTAGCTACGGTTTTAAACCGTTGATAAAACCCTTTTAGGAATATTTTAACCATAAATCTTTCAATAATAGTTCTGATTTATTACAATACATACCATAACACTTTTTTTAAGTGTTTCAAAATGCATGCGGGGTTGCAAAATTTAAAAAAATTGTATGGATACGAGGCTAATATTAAGGTACAAAGTAAATTTTTCATTTTAAGTTTTTTAGAGCCCAATACCTTTTCAATGGCTCATTATTTGAAGTCTTATTATCAGTTTATGAAAGAGGTTTATAAACTCTTTTGTTTAGAACAAGCATTTCGATATGGGACAATAAATAGGCATGCTTCAGTATCGTATGCCACAAATATTGCCACTGAACACCACCCAACACATCCACTAAACACCAACTTACAGTTATGCATGCAAGTAATATATGATGCTCACGTTCATCTAACTTGTGTAATGCAAGTAATACTTATAACTAGTTTTTGGTTGTTAACACTATACTACTTATAGATCTCACCTTAAACCATTAACACAACCGACAATGCACTTGATGACAGTTTTTAACCCAACCGTGTCTTTTAATTTCTATTTTGAATCCATGCATCTATAAGTAATGATAATAATCTATAGGAAAAGGATAAAAATGACTTAGTTTTCAAAGATGAAGAGAACCATCAAGAAAAAGTATATTGTCTTTTGAAGTTATCTAAAGCAATTTTGCAAACTGTCAAATACAACCTCACACGAAGGATGGCTGCACCACATGTTATTTTTACTTGTTGATTTTTCATGTTTGTTTACACCCATTGAAAATTTGTCACGTATGTTTGTTTCCAAAGGATTCATATTCCAAATATTCTTTGCAAAAAATTTATTGAATAGAAGGAAATTATAGAAACAAGTATGGAATAGAAACAAGTTATTAAAATTCCTACTATTTTTAAAATTCTTATTAAAACATTGAATTTTCTTGTTATAGATATTTTGTGAGCTTAGCATGTTAATATTCTCACACCCTTCTGATAATCTGCATGTTAATATTGTAATAAATAGAAGGAAATTATGAGATAAAATATTGAAACTGTGTTGTTAAAAGTTTGTATAATAAGTATATTACTGCATGTGCATGTTTAGTTTGCATTTTATCCAAATCGCTACAATAAAATTGGGTGACATATGAACATTAAAATGGAGGCCGATAAAACTGGATTTGATAAGAATATATAGTAGGTTAACAAAACTGATATGTAACCCACCAAAAATAAATATTGCTACTTATTTTATAGAAGTTGCAGAGCCATTAGTTTCAAGCATGATGATAGTGTATATAAATCTTATATTTAGTGACTAACAATAGGGATGGGCTGTGTTAGTTTGATGCTATAATAATAGGAAGAAGTGAAGTAGAATGAGTAGATATTTGAAGCAATAACTAATCGAAAGGAAAGCAAAATATTGTATTAATAAGTCTCACATCATTTTTGAAATAAAGAACAATAGTGTATATAATGCAAAGACACACCTAAGTTTATTGACTTGGAAAAAGCTTAGAGCAATGGAGTGGAAAGTTATTGCACTATAAAAGCCCAAATAATATTTTAATAGTTAGTTAATTTGTAAATAAATTTTCATAAAAATAATTTCCAAAAAATGTTAATGAAATTAATTTAGAAAAAACAAAAAATAAAAGGCATAAAAATAAATAAATTATAATTTAAAAAATGTCACATTTAAAAGATTCACCACGCTCAGTCAGCCACGTCTGCAAATCAAAGGGAATCTTGGACTAAAAGGTTTTTTATTTTGGAATCTATATTTTTTGAGGGGCGAAAAGATTTTTTTTAAAGGAGGATAAACGAAATCTCGCTACTATTATAGGGGGTAAAAGGTATTTAATACATAGACTTTTTATAAGGTTTATATTGATAAGGTATGAAATTCAACTGTATTATTATTTATTATGTGCTCATTCGGAACAAGAATTCATAAGTCAATTTGACAATGATTTCTCTTAAGAGTTTGATAATTATCATATTTCTCACTCGTGGCGTGAGATGTAATGAATAAGGCCCAAATTCTATAAACTCGTTAAAAATTAATAGTGTTGAGTCATTATCCTTTAGAAGGATCTAGAAGAGTAACTAGTTAATTTTCAATGTTATAAATAGGTGATTGGAGAATGTATTTATCATCAATCAAATGAATGAAGTTAGTTTTACTGTAATTCTTAGTATTTTTAGTGTAACTTTTCTCTATTTCTCTTAGCCTCAAATGCATTTTCATAACAAATGGTGCTTTCATTGCCATGAATTTTCCTCCTTACCATTAGTATCCTTACTACCATCATGACCCTACAATCATCAATACTCATTCACTATTGAAAAAGGAACTCAGTGGTTACAACTGCTACGCTCTTGTCTCCGCTGACCCCAGAACATCCAGACTCGGCTTTACTGGCACTTTTCATCTTATCGAACCAAAACCACATGATTTCCATCTTTAAAGGTTCTGTGAGGCGTCCAAAGGTGAACGGGAAAAAGAAAACACAAAGCATACATCATCAGAACAACCAGATATGCAATCGCCATCACCGACAACAATTTCTAATCAATCTCTAGGACCTTCCCCACCACCTGAGCTACCATTAAAACCACCTTTCAAACCTTCTTTACAGCAACCATCATCTCCTGTTTCACCAGACAAAATCTCGTCATCATCGACAATACCGCTTGTTATAAGACAATCAACCAATCATTCTTGGCCATCATTTGAAGAGGTTCATGTCCAGAATTTACAGGTTCAATATGCTTCTCACTTGCCTCTTGTTTTACATGGACTTACATGCACTTTTACTGCTGGAGCAAAAACTGGAATTGTTGGAAGAACTAGTATTGTAATGGAGATTTTACTAGTAGAATCTAATGTCATCACAACATACTACTTTAAGTGGTAAACAGGAACAGTTGCCATTTTCTTGTTGCCCTTGGTTTGACAGTTCTTCCTATAAATGTTATTGTTGGAAGCTATGTAAGAAACATGTTTGATGACATGCAAATTTTGTTGGTATCAGAAATGATGGTTTTAATTGGCATAATCTCGGCCTTTCATGTAATCATTCCATACTCTAAGCTACAGTACATCTGTTCATATTCTAGTTATATCCTGCCTCATAAGCATATGTGTTCTAACAAAGTACTCAGTGTTGGTTTTGAGAGGAAACTAGCAGGTATTGAAGTTTCTAAAATTGTTAGTTGTGTGTGTAAAGGGACGAGAATAAAAAAATGGGATCATGGTGGCCAATTGAAGTTGTGCACAAAAGCTCTGTTCTTTAATTTTAATCAATGGGATCCCGGAATAAAATGTATGGTAGGAGCAATCTTCGCAACCTTGAGGACAAGGTTGTTTTTCAAGATTGGTGGAATGTAATGAATAAGGCCCAAATTCTATAAGCCCGTTAAAAATTAATAGTGCCGAGTCATTATCCTTTAGAAGGATCTAGATGAGTAATTAGTTGATTTTCAATGTTATAAATAGGTGATTGGAGAATGTATTTATCATCAATCAAATGAATGAAGTTAGTTTTATAATAGTTCTTAGTATTTTTTAGTGTAGCTTCTCTCTATTCCTCTTAACCTGAAAAGCATGTTCATAACATGAGACTAATAGAGTTGCAGATCATCTTGCAAAGATGTCTCTTTGTGGAAATGATTTGGTTTTGTGGCCAGTTGATTTTTCAGATAGCCTTTGTAATATCATTCAAGAAGATTCCAGATGAACGAAATATCTGAGGCGGTGATTTAAATCTTTGAATCTTTAAGTTGAGTTTGTGGTTGTTGTCTTAATGGCTTGGTGGAGAAGGTAAGATTCAAATCGATGCTGGAGAAAACTATAGTAGAAATTGATGTTATAATTTGCAGTTATTAGTCAAGGTGACATGTTCGTTTAAAATTATAATAGAAGTATAGCTTGCAATATAATTATAGGTTATGTAAGTGTTAAACTTCGTGGTTCTAAGTTCCAAGTGTATCTTTTGTGTTTCGAGATAAGAATTGAGGTTAAAGGTAATGTATTGAAAGCATGAAATAATTTTACATTATCATTCAATTGGAATTCATCAATCAACCATGTAACATAATTTTTTTTTAAATAATAGTGTGATTTGACACTTAACAAGGTCGTAATTAATTGACAATATAAAATTATTTTGGACTGTATATACTTTTTTTCTCATTAAACTTTTAAATTAATATGATACTACATTTTAAGGATTAATTTATGGTATCATTATGACAAGTCTTTTATTACAAGTCTTTTATTATTGTTTTATCATAACGATACTTAGTTGGTATGACAAGTCTTATGTTTTTAAAATCAACATTTTGTTTTGATATAAGATGACTAAATTATTGAGTTATCATGTAAAATATTTTTGTAGTAGTATTCTATAGAGCTATATTTATTTCAAATTTCAAATGCTATTTTTTCATATTTTATTTTGTTTTATTTTAGATAGACAATATTGTTGGTTAGTTTGTTGAGAGGGAAAAGTTAGTAGGAATAATTAAATTTAATGGGTCTATTTGATAGTTGGTTTTTGAAGGATTTTGGAGGGAAATGTGAGCATTCTTTTACATAATGTGTGCAAGAATGCTAGATAGTTTTGAATGATAGCAAATATATATGTTTGATTTATTAATTGAATAAATGTACAAATATATATGCTTGATTGTTTAATTGAATAAATGTACAGATATATATGTTTGATTGTCAAATATATATGGTTAATTGTTTAATTGAATAAATGTACATGTATGTGTAAAAGTGGTCAATGTGTTAGTTATGTATTAACCTCTTGTGTCAACATGTCACGTTAGAAGAAGAAAAGTTTTACACAGGTTCTGATGCCTCTTATGTCAACACGTCAGAAGAAGAAAAGTTACACAGGTTCTGATGCCTCTTGTGTCAACACGTTAGAAGAAGAAACGTTTTACACAAGTTCTGATGCCTCTTATGTCAACACGTCAGAAGAAGAAGAAATGTTTTACACAAGTTCTGATGCCTCTTGTGTCAACACGTCAGAAGAAGAAATGTTTTACACAAGTTATGTTGGAATGATTTTTGGTCGGAAGTTCTGATACGTGAGTTTTCCAGATGTTTTGTTGGAATGATTTTTGGTCAGAAGTTCTGATACATAGTTTTACAGAAGCTATGATGGAATGATGTCAGAAGTTTTGATACGTGAGTTTTCCAGAAGTTCTGTAGAATGATTTTTGGTCAGAAGTTCTAATACATAGTTTTACAGAAGCTCTAATGGAATGATGTCAGAAGTTCTGATACGTTAGTTTTCTGGAAGTTCTAATGGAATGAATATTTGTCAGAAGTTCTGATATGTGGGTCTTACAGAAGTTCTGATGGAATGATCTATGTTAGAAGCTCTGACTTGTAACGGAACAAAAGTTGTGAACCTAACAGAAGCTCTGACTCATAACGTAACAGAAGCTATGAAATTAACAGAAGCTCTGACTTGTAACGTAACAGAAGTTGTGAACCTAACAGAAGCTCTGACTTGTAATGTAACAGAAGTTGTGAACCTAACAGAAGCTCTGACTTGTAACGTAACATAAGTTATGAACCTAATACAAGCTCTGATTCGTGACGTAACAGAAGTTGTGAACCTAATAGAAGATTTGACTACTAACATAACAGAAGTGGTGAACTCAACAGAAATTCTGACGCTACTATGGTTAGCTTCCTGAAATTCATTTTGACAAATAGTATGTATTGATGTATATCTGCTTGCATCGACGCATACTGTGATTAGTTTCCTATAATTTATTTTGACAAACAGTATGCATTGATACATACGTGTTATGTATCGACCCATATTGCATTTAGCCTTCTGGAAATTATGTTAACAAACAGTGTGCGTCAATTCATAATTGCTTGCATCGACTCATAGCCATTTCAATATTCTGGAAGTCATTTTGATACAGTATGCATTGATACAAAACCTTTTGTATCAATACATAAGTTGTTTGTGTCGACCCATACAACATTTGCATCAACTCATACATTTGTTTTCTCTCTGAAATTAATGCTTAATATAATATGTATCGATACAAACTCTCTCAGGTCGACTCATACGTATTTTGTATCGACTCATACGTGTTATGTGTCGACTCATAAGTTTGTTTTTCAACTAACATTTGTTGCTTCTATATATAAGATAGTTCTGGCAAGTTTCAATATAATGCACAGTGGTCACAAAAGCAGTTCCTGTGCATCCAAATTTCTGAGCAATAGAAACCTGAAAGAGACTTCATCTTCATCATCTTCTCTATCATCTTGGTTCAAGAACATTGACACATAATCATCATTGTTCGTTGTATCAAGAGATCAAAGAGATAACGTTCAGTGGTACGATTGGTGATCTAGCTGAGTTAAAGATTCGAAGGGGGTTTCGAGGAAAAACTAGAAGGTTTTTCCAGCAAGAACGGAGGTGTCTTGTGGGTTTGTTAGTCACGATTGCACAGAGCAGATTCAGTCATAATGTAGGGTTTGGAGATCGGGGTGATTTCGCAAACAGATCGTGGAAGTGGTGAATTGTCTATGAATTTTGCAGGTGTGTTCTTGATCGGCTCAAATCAAGAGAAGGTTGATAGAAGAAGAAGAAGATCTGCAGGATTTTTTTCTGTCTTGGTATTGCAACCTTGTAAACATTTTTCAACATATTGATATAGAAGTTCTCAATTCCAATTTGGAAATTGAGATGGAGACGTACCCACACGCGAGGACGAACGTGGGGAACTTCCTTACCAAATCGCTCAAAGTATCGTATTCTTTCTCTCTATCTCTTTACTTTTACAATACGTTTGTGATTCAATTGGAGTGCAATCTTTCTGTGCATTGATACAAGGTTGGAAGAAAATCTTTGCATAAACACCATTGCCTTTGATCATTGACTAAGCATCTTCCAATTGTTTGATAAAAGTATTAGCTTAAGTTTATTTCATTGGAAAGAGTTTTTGTGATCATTACATTTATCCTTATTAAGCATTGTGTTAATTCATCATTCTCATCTCAATTAAAACCCAACAATCCATCGCATGTCCGGTTTTCTTGTAGCCGGTTCAGAATAGACGGAAGTCAATTCAGGACCATTTGTCGTTTCTGCGCGTTTGATTAAAACTCTGATAAAATTCTTTAATCCGTAAACAAAAAGGAGGTGATTTATTCACCCTCCCCTTTTGATCATTTGCCACACCGTCTAACAGGAAATCACGAAATCAAAGGTAAAACATCGTCGTTAACATTATCACGAAATCAACAACAATTAATAAAAACATCAACTCATCATTTAGGCATAAACCCTCAACATTTTATTTACCAAACTCCAAGGTAAAACGATTAACAACAACATATTTTGCATTATGCAAATCACCAACAACAATTCGTCAATCTCCAAAATCATGCATTCAATTAAAAGGAACACATCAACAATATTCATAATTTAATTAATTCTGGTTATGGATTAATATTCGCCAAAATATACTCGTCATTTTATTTACCAAACATCGGAGGTAAAACATCATCACATTTTGCATTATGCAAATCATCATCAACAAAATCATGCTTCAAATCGATAAAAGTTAGAAACGTCCAAAAATAAGCAAATTCCTCAAAACAGCCTGCATGATCCGACTCATAGGTCCTTAGGTCGGCTCATGGTGAAATATAGTCTGGCGGGGAAGCGCCGCCTTCTCCATGCGTCGACTCATAGCCTGTTCCAGAAGTTTCTACTTCTAGACCATCAGGAGTTCTGGACCATCAAAAGTTCTGCATCATAAGAACTTCTGCCCATCAAAACTTCTACACCATCGAAGTTACGGACCATCGAAGCTCGCACCATCGAACTTACGCCGAACACGCACCATCGTTACGGACCATCGGAAGTTTTGCACCATCAGAACTTCTGCCCATCAGAACTTCTTCACCATTAGAAGTTATGGACCATCAGAAGTTTTGGACCATCAGAAGTTCTGCATCATTAGAACTTCTGCCCATCAAAACTTCTTCACCATCAGAACTTCTGCCCATCAGAACTTCTGCACCATCAGAACTTCTTCACCATCAGAACTTCTTCCCATCGAACCGCACCATCGTTACGGACCAAGTTACGCACCATCGAACCGCCCGAACTTACGCACCATTAAGTTACGCACCATCAAAACGCATCGAACTTCTACACCATCGAAGTTACGCACCATCAAAGTTACGGACCATCGAAGTTTCGCACCATCGAACTTATGCCCATCGAACACGCACCATTAAGTTACGCACCATCAGAAGTTTTGCACCATCAGAACTTCTGCATCATCATAAGTTCTGGACCATCAGAAGTTCTACACCATCAGAACTTCTTCCCATCAGAACTTCTGCACCATCAGAAGTTCTGGACCATCAGAAGTTCTACACCATCAGAACTTCTGCCCATTAGAACTTCTGCACCATCAGAACTTCTGCCCATCAGAACTTCTGCACCATCAGAAGTTCTGGACCATCAGAACTTCTGCCCATTAGAACTTTTGCACCATCAGAAGTTCTGGACATCAATTATACTCAACAAAACAAGTCTGTTATGGCTATTTGTTTGCTACATACCACATGCTAAATTCACTATTATAATTATTATTATGACTCCAACTATACTATACTAGCACGTGTATTCATTGTACTTAAAAGGTTCCTAGAAGTAATGCCAAAACAACTACCTAAACCGTCCCCTTACAACTTCATCTCCTTCATCATCTCCTTATTTTTCCAGTACTATGTGTTCTAACAGTTCAACCCAGAATCAACATATTTTCCAAAAAGACAACTTCTATCTACCAATATAACTACACACATAATCACACCAACACAGTACTAGCAACAACAACAATTAACAGACAGTAATATTTTCAATACTGATCTATCAATTTCATCACAAAATATTGAATCTACAGTGAATTTATACACCCTAAATCCTACATAAAAATCATCATACAAATGATTATATAAATCGAACCCCACCCCTTACCTTTGGATTGGAGAGAGCTCGAAAAACTTGATCGGAAACGGCAACTAACGGACTGAAATTTGAGCTTTTCTCCTCAACTTCTAGCAAACCCTTATTCCCAATTTTTCCTCTTATTTCTTCTCTCTTGCTACTGTACGTGGTGTTCTACTTTCTTTTTTCTCTAAAATTCTGTTTCTATCTTTCTTCCTCTCCTGTTATAATACAAAAGAACTAACACACCACTACCTACTACATGTACTTGTTTTATTATAAAAAAATCCAACTTCACCACAACCACACACATCACCTACTACTAGGTGTCTTGGTTTATTTTAATAATTAATGGATGGTACACTATAAATTTTAGTCTTGCAACTTAAGATAATACACTTAACTAAATTAATTCTTCAACTAACCAAATAAAATTCAACTTTAATTTAATAATCCAATAATTAAATCCTTATATAATTTAATTAAATAATTAATTAAATTTAGGGCTTACAGGTATCCCACTAGTAATATATAATAGATAAACACAACAATACACAATTCAACACATACAAAATGATCAAGCAGTTTTATGAACAAACGATTGATAAAGTTATTAAATTATGGGTTAAATATACAAATCCTCTGTAATGTTATCGAGATTTGTTTTTAATCTCTGATAAAGTTTTTTTTGGTAATCGCCCTTCGTAATATCCAAATTCTATCAAATAGACCTCATATTACCAGATTGCAAAAAAAAAAAATCTCTTCAATTACTTGTATGGCAGCCCACACAGTATTTTTTAAATTTTTATTTAATTCCACTTTAAATTTTTATTTATTACTTTCATTTAGGCTTCCAAATTAAAATCATTGAGAGAGTAAATGGGCTGAACTTGAAATAAAATAGACTTAAGTCCAAAATTAATATTTTGTTATAAACAAGTAATTTCTTAAAATATTAATAACAAAAACTTAGAAGAACTTAAAATAGAATAAATAAAAAAAATTGATATAAAAAGTATAAAAAAGTAAATAAATAAATTAAGCAATTTCATGTGGCTTTAAAAAATTAAATAAAAATTCAGCTGGACTGTCAATTCATTGAAAATTAGAATCTAGACTGAAATAGTATATTTAGGAGTTATAACGAGAGAATCTGGATATTATGAGGGGGTTTTATAAAAAAACAAATTTATCAGAGGCTAAAAACAAATCTCGCTAACATTGCAGGGGGGTGTTGTATATTTAACCCTTAAATTATTAATTATTATTAGGTTTAATTATAATTTTGGTTCCCCTATTTTACCTAATTCACGAAATTCATCCCCTATTTTAAATTTAAACAGTTTTAGTCTTCCTATTTAAAATTTAAACAGTTTTGGTCTCCTTGTCATAGTTTTGCACTAAAATTTACGATGTTTTATTTTTCTAAATGACAAATTAGACGTAAAATAAAACAAATCAACGAATATAAGCATAATATTAAATTTTGTAGATAAAAATATAAGTTAAAAAACGAAAATTTCATCGATTTTCTATGAAACTATTATGAGAGAGGGACTAAAACTATTTGAATTTAAAATAGAAGGACCAAAATTATTTGAATTTAAAATGGGATGACCATGCCATTGATTTCTTGTCGATCTATCAGCGAATACACATGATTGGGCGAGAGACTTTGGACATAAGTATCATTGACTAGGACGGTCATGAGACGGTGACCATTGTAGAGAAGATCATATTGGTCGGGGAGGCAGAGAGTACGATGGATTACAGAAGACAGAGGAGGGGCCATGGAGTGAGGATCAAACATACGCAGTAGGTTTATGCCTCTATTTTTATTTCAGAATAATTTATGAATAATTATTGTATTGTTATGAAATTAAATAAAAGAATAGAAGAGAGAAAGAGAAGAAGATAGTATATTCTATTATTCATATTTTGAGTGAATGTTTCAAATACAATATGAGTCCTATTTATAGGATATGTGTAATAAATAGAAAATCAATTGTAATCTCCTAATTGATGGACATCCACAATCATACCATTTATAACATGTATTATTATTTTATTTTAAACAATTTATTGTGTCTATTATCTTTTTTTGTTTGTTATTATTTTTCATTTTCATTTTTATTATCGTTTAGATCTAATTATTTATCAAAATATTGATGATTTTTTATGAAAAAATATCACTGTCCAGGGTTTCGGAGCAGCACCTTCGAAATAACCAAATCAAGGTGGTTTCGAAGGTGCGTGCATCTCCGAAAATATTGTTGCATGTTTAAATATAAGGTCAAAGTGCAAACAAATTATTTTCGGAGATTCACCTCCGAAATACCTTGATTTAGAGTGTGTTCAAAGATACATCTTCAAAGAGTATTTTCGAGTTTTTCAGATAATTTTTCCTACTTTTAAAAGGTGTACAAAAAAATTACCTTCCAGCAAAACATAGAAAGTCTCTCATACCTAAAATCTAATTGAAGAGGAAATTGAGCAAAATAGGTGGAGAAGTGTTAAGCTAGGTAGAAATGGCAATAAGATATCTCATTTGATGTTTGCGGACAATCTTTTGTTATTCGGAGAGGCTACCGAAAATCAAATGCACTGTGTTATGCAAGTATTGGAGAACTTTTGTAATCTCTCAGGTCAGGAAATTAGCCAAGATAAAACTAGTATTCTTTTTTCTAAGAATGTGCCGCGGAGTATGAGTCGAAAGTTGGAGTACATGTCGAAGTTCAGACAAACTCTGAGTTTTGGCAAATATCCCGGCGTTCTGTTAAGTGGTAGGAAGTTAAAGCACCGTGACTTCCAATATGTGATTGAGCAGGTTTCACAACGGTTATCTAGCTAGAAGCGGAATCATTTATCCTTAGCAGGCAAAATCACTCTTGCCAAGAGTCTTATAGAAGTGATCCCAATTTATCCGATGATGACGAGTAAATTGCCTAGGACATTTTTAGATGAGATTTAGAAGCTTCAGAGGCAATTTGTTTGGGGCAGTACTGACGAGCATAAAAAGATTCATGCAATTATGTGGGATGTTGTTACCAAATCAAAACATTGTGGGGGTGGGGGTCTGAGAGATCTTAATTTGTTGAATGATGTGTGTTTGATGAAATTGGGGTGGAAAATGCATACGAATGTAGATGACTTGTGGTGTAAAGTGATGAGGCGGAATTATAACATAATTAATGTTGCAGATTGTTAAAAATAAGAGCTTCAAATTCCAACCTATAGAAGGATATCTCTAAAATCCTGCCGTTGATGTTGGATACCGGGATGTGGATAGTTGGGGATGGAACAAATATTAAGGCTTGGGAGGATAACTGGCTGGGAAAGGAGTTTTGTTTGCAACATTTAGATGTTGATATTCCTAATGACCTTAAAGGAGTTAAAGTGTGTGACTTGGTTAATGAGAGTGGCGAGTGGAATATGCAATTATTAACCCCTTGGATTCCAACCCATTGGATTAACAAGATGTATTCGTGTGTATCCCTGATAGGGGAACCAAACTGACATTTTTTTGTTTTTTAGGTACAGCTAATGATAAATTTTTGGTGAAGGCCATGTACCAGGAGCTAGAAGGCCGTGAAGACGAAAATGTTGATGAGGATTGGATGAAGATCTAGAAAGCTGATATTTTGGAGTGGTGCAAAAGTTTCATTTGGCTTCTAAAACATGATTGTATTCTTACAAATCTAAGTAAGAGTAGAAAAGGCCTTGGAAGTGCATGATGTAGATTATGTAGGAATGTTTATGAGACAAGTCTTCATGTACTTAGGGATTATTCTAAGTGCTTGCCAATTCGGAAAAGCATACTATCGAGTGAGTTAATTTTGGATTTTTTTCTCAGTTGATATGAAAGGTTGGATTCATATGAACCTTAATTATCGAAGTCTGAGAAATAAAGATTGGAGGAGTACATGGGCGATAACTTGTCATACTTTATGGTCATGGAGGAATATGGAAGAGCATGTTGATAACTATACTAGACCTCTAAATCTTGTTTGTCATATTTTCAAAAGAAAGCAGGATTATGAATCTGCTATTAGTTTATCAAAAAATTGTTGGCGTGTGGAGCATGGAAGTTGGTTGTGGGGGTATTATTAGAGATCATAATGGTGAGTGGAAGAGTAGTTTCTCTAAATATATTAAAAGGAGTAGTGCTACTTTGGATGAATTTTGGGGAGTCTTTGAAGGGTTAAAATTCACTTGTTCTTTGGGTTTTAGTCAGGTCGAGGTGAATGTTGACTCGAAGATAGTGGTTACAGCTATTGCATAAGGAAAACTGATATTATTGAATGTGCTTCCATCTTGCGGCACATTAAGGATCTCATCAATTTACATGAGATTGTTCTTTTCTCGTATGCTAGCAGATACACAAATATGTGTGCAGATACTCTTGCTAATAGAGGGTGTAGTGATAAAAATCATGTGGTGAATAATGAAGCTACGATATGTTTATGGCATCTTATGGCTGAGACTCACTATAGATTAATAGTAGATTTGTTGATCCTTTGTAGTTTTTGTTTTTGGGCTTAGACCCTCCATTTTACCAAAACAAATCAATCAAGTTTCTCGCCCATTGTTAGAGCTTCCTATGTACATACTAGGTATGATAGATTTAACAATGTTAATATTGTGTTTAACCTTGATTGTAGTAGATCTATCGATCATTTCATAGACCGCTTCACAAACTTCCTCAAATCTTTCTCCCAATTTAATTATCATTTGAGTGTTAAAACCATCATCCTTACTAGTAAGAAATATAGCTAATTTTTAATTCAAAATGAATAAATATATTACCTATCATTAACATGCTTTTATTAGTTTTGTAACAAATATAACTAAATTATACAGTAATTACATTGTTGAAAATGGTAAAATCTCTAGATACAAATTCATCACCCTCACCTCTTTCTTTTTTTTTCCATCGCTAGTTTTAGTGCCAGATCTAAAATCATTCAAAATTTCATTAAAAGTTATTCAAAAATATATAATCATAAGGAGAAGGAAAAATGTATTCCAAAAGAAAACATAACTAAAAAAAAAACTTACTAAACCAAATTAAACCTTAGACTTCAGAAACCTTAGATATGAATGAAAATTTTATGTTTTTTAAATTTTAAAATATCTCATTTAGGGTTTGTAGTAAGTGATGGATTCGTGTTTACTAAGCACATTTTGTATTCTTAGCGACTTTTGTATATTTGTAACTCTTTTTTCTATTCATTTTAATGTACGGTTTCCCTTAAAAAAATGTCTCATTTAAAAAAAAACATAGAAATATTAAGGATAAAATGAGAAAGAAGATGTTGACTATATAGAAAGACAATGCCAGATAATAAATATGTTGGAGGCAATTTGGGGGTAACGAGAGAGTAATTTTATTTTGGACACACCTTTGTGAGAGACACACCACATACACACCTAAAACCTTGAGGTGATAAATGTGTGGGTTCTCTCACTTATAAAGTATTCAATCTTCTCTTTTCTAATCAATGTGAGATTTCTTCCTCATGTTTGATTCTCAACACTCTCTCAAGTGTGAGTCTACAATACTTTTCCTCTAGTGGAAACTCTCTCTTCCAAAAACACTTGTACCGCCATTAACACTCTTTAACGGGACACCTCCTACCCACGACCTATGGGGAGTATTATTGATACAAGTAAGTCGGTCTCTTCACTCGAAACCAAGGTCATGATACCACTATTGAAAATTCACCAAAACCTATGATGATTTTCTCTCAATATTGATGAATATGATTGTTATCACCACACAGTGACAATGAAAAGAAAAGAAAATTAAAGAAGAAAATAAAGATTAAGGTTTCTGCAAAGTTTCTCTCTGCCCACAAACTGTGAAAAAGTTTATTCACTTTGCAACTGTAAAAATACTGTGAATACAATGAGATACAAAAATAGGGGTTAATCTCTCTATTTATAATTGAGATTGCTTTCTCCCTAAGCTAACAAGCTCAAAACTAGAAAATAACAACTTAACCTAATTCAATTACACTAACTAAAATAAGTCTAGCCGAAATCCTGTGTGAAGCCACCTGCTTCAACACTTCGATAGGTTACAACTCGACAATACGCTATTTGACACACCATGTGTTTGATCTACATCCTACTTCGACACAAGAAATTACACTTGCAACAACATGGACGATAATGAGCGGTGGTGATGATATTTTGAGAAGAAAAAGAAGATAGAAAGAGAAAATAAGGAATCAATTATCTCTCTACAATGAATTGCTTACTTGTGGGCCCCATGAAGCTACGTTGGCATTTTAGCAATGTTGTGAGTTGAATTTTTTCAATTAAGGAGGGTGTAATATAAAATTTTAAAACAAATATGAGAAATTTAGAGGTTGACATTTTTTTCATGTGAAGTTTTTATTGGACAGTGTCCAATTATAATCTATACCATTCAATTTTTTTTAAAATTAACTTTAACTTTTTGTGAGAAAAAAAAGAGTGGGTGGATCTCTTTGCAGAAAAATATCACCGCGGAGAATCTCTTTCTAATTTAGGGAGACTATATTATTATTATTTTAGATATATAGTTGATTACACCATTTAATTTGGCTCGTCACATTAGTCTCACTTAAATATTGTATTTGAAGGCATGACTCATGAACCTAACATATCGATCCATAACTTGGTTATTCTTCAATAAAATCATGCATAAAAATGTCTTTTTATAAATGAAAAGGCTCTGATACGTATGAGATGAAGTTATTCTTAAGCACTCTCTACTCAGAGATCATAATAACCTTAAACACAATATAAACTAGTATCAAAAACTACTATTCAAATAAGTTGGTATCAAAATAGATCTTTATTGATATCAATATCTCATTATATCATATAAAAAGTAAATTACAAAGATATATGACGTATGAGATGAAGTTATTCTTAAGCACTCTCTACTCAGAGATCATAATAACCTTAAACACAATATAAACTAGTATCAAAAACTACTATTCAAATAAGTTGGTATCAAAATAGATCTTTATTGATATCAATATCTCATTATATCATATAAAAAGTAAATTACAAAGATATATGAGGTAAGTTGTTGAGCCATCCATCTTGATTTATGAAAGATTGTAACGAATATTCATTTATATTTATTTCATTAGGTTTTTTCTCCCATTTGACACGCCTTCGAGTGTTGGATCCAGGTCCCGTACAATCAACTTCCGCATAAATAAAGTTGTTTCTGCATCATTTTATTTATGAATTAATATATAAATTGCAACACATAATGATTGGTTATCGTGAATAAAAATAAAGATGACACAAATATGTCGTATCAAGTTTTTATAGGCTCTGTTTAGATTAATCGTAGTTTAACCAAAATAAGTCAAATAAAGGTAAAGTTTAATTATAGTTTAACTTTGACAAAGATATGATGATATCTTATTTAATCATGATTTAACCATTATAAATTTTGGACATTGTGCAATGCTCTAATAATCTATATTGCACACCTTCAAAAAAAATTGTCAAGCAAATATGAATATACACTTGAAATTTAAAATAAAACATGAAATTGAAATAAAAACATTTAAATCAATAAAACTTACTCATGGCCTTTATATCGCCAAGGATTCCATCCCAGGGGAACTACTACCGAAGAAATGTGAGTATTCCAAAATATAACTCTTGAATAAGGACCATACGCTCTTCCTAAAAGAACTTTACCAACTCCAGTAATTTTTCCTCCTTTAAAAACAAAACCACCTTGATCATTTGGTGAATTTCTACGTTGGGCTGTGATAAAACCTCTAGGTTTAGAACTACTTTGTCTTGCATCTATCTCACAATTCTAAAATAAGATATATCATTTATTCAATATAAAAAAAAATAAATTAATTATAATAACAATTGAAGAGAATATTATTAATACCTCATAATAAGATCGACTTTCACCCCAAATAAAATCAACTTCACCTCGAATATAACAATTCTTATAATAATGAATCCCTGATGCATCAAATAAAGTGTCTTGATAACCCAAAAAATTACAATTAAAAATGGCTATTTTATCACCATTAAATTTAGCAGCTACCGCAGGTCCTTCCGTTCCATATGTGTTCTGCAATTGAGTTAAAAATATTATATTTTTTTGTTATCAAAATTTTTGCTTTGTGAGATGAAGAAAACAATATTTTTTTACCTCAAATGTAATACCACTAAAAATCATATTAGGTGGTTTGGAAAAGAATGTAAATGTTGCATTGCTATCACCATAAGTAATTTTTGTGGTTTTTCTATCTGATCCTTCTAAAATGATGCATGGCTTGCCATCAGGGATATAAATACTTTCTCTACACAATAAAAATAAAAAAAATCTAAACATGAGAAAATATAAATAAATAAAAAAAATTAGACATAAATAGGTTTACTTTTTCTTTTTAAAAAAACTTTGTAAGATTTCATTTTATGTGAAATTTACAAATAGCAAAAATTTACCTATATGTTCCTGGATTTAAGTGAATCTTAATCCATTTATCATTGTTCATCTCAACAGAATCAACGGCGGGTTGAATCTTTGTGAATGCTCCTTTTCCATGTTGGTCAACAATAATGGTTTGAGCAATTTGATTTCCACCACAATCACTTGCTCTACCAAAACAAAAATAATAATTAATGAATACAATCAAATTGAAAAACATTGGTCTATGAAGTAACCCCATTATGATTGATTTGTGTTAACTAGATAGTGTCATTGAGCGTTTCCCTCACATAAATACACTTGGAATGTTTAAGAATATAATATTACCTTTTTCATTGAAAATAAAAAGAGAAAAAAGAGAATACATATAAAGAAATTTTACACTTTCTATATAAATATCTCTCTATTTTTATTTTTATTTATATAAAAAAATAATATATTTTAATCCTTATAATTTTTGTATTGACCTAATTATTACTATAATTTGTAAACAAACACTAGTCATTATTGCAGTACAAAAATTTTATACATGTAATTTTAATCTTACGATTTTCTAAAACTTTGAAAGTCGTTTAATTATTTTTAAATTTAAAATTTTTAATAATTTTTTCCATATCTGTTTAAAATACAATAAAATATTTTTTTACTAAATATTATATTTTTTAAAAATAAGAAAAATTAAATATGAATTTTTTAAATATCAAAAGATAATGATAAAAGTAATAAAAATCTCGACTTAGAAATCAAATTTTGAATTTTTTTAAAAAAACTTTTTAAAACATTCTAAACATGTCTTGAAAAAATACATATTCGTTTAAAAGAATGGAGTGAAAATAAATGCATAATAATTTTTTAGGCATCAAAACATGCAATATTTTTTTATAGGAGTCAAAAATAAAATTTGCTGATTTACATCGACCAAAAACATATATATATTAATTTACCATGTTATACAATTATTAAAGAAATTCAATATAATTTGACGGAATACATGGTCACAAATATCTATTATTATTATTATTATTATAATAATAATAATAATAATAATAATAATAATAATAATAATAATAATAATAATAATAATAATAATAATAACATATTTTTATTGAGAATATAAATATTGGTATTAGAAAAGTTTACATTTTTAAAAAGGTAAAAAACAATGTTATATACTTTATTTATTATTTTATATGCATATTAAATATAAAATTCCTTTAATAAATTACTTGTGTTAATTTAGTTTAAAAAATATTAATACTTTATAAAACATAATTTTTTAAATAATTAAACTTATATTATAAAAAAAGAAAAATATACAAAATTAAGAAAGTAAATATCAATTATGAATCAAATCAAGCAAGCTTCAAAAAAGTATTCTAAAATCTTTAGTTTAATATGTGATTTGTGATTTATGACTTAATAAATATGAGTTTATTGAGATTGTTAAAAAAAACTTAATCTTAAATATCTAACAATTTATTTTGTGACTCGATTGTCTTTTGTCTCATAAGCAATGTCTTTACTTTCAAGTCCTATGATCTTCCTATATGATTAAAAGTGAGAATAAAGGTTAACACACATACCTAGCAGTATAAATAATAATTATAATATCAATGAAAGAGACTTAAAATTTTCTTTATAAGTTTATTTAGTTAAAGATGTCAAGCCACGAGATAAAATATCTTTTAAGTCTATGAAACTGACCTATTTAAATAAATATGAATAACTTTTTTGATATTATAATTATCATTTGTAGTGCTATATTTGTAGGACTCTCCTAGAGCGATGTCAAGAGGACGCCCAAAGAGAGGAGATTGTAACATATCTCCCAAGAGGAGGTATCCCCTCGCCCGTAAGGTATTATTATCGATTTGTCATAGAAAACATGAAAAAAGACGTTTTTGGAGAGAAACCTAGGTCCAAAAGGTGACCTCCTTGAGAATAGGGATTCAACGGTCCAACATTGATTAAATCGATGTGACTCTTCCCAAGAGAAACCTAGGTCCAAAAGGTCTCTATAAATACATATCTCATATACGAGGAAAAGACAAATTTTAAACCATATGTATCATTACTCCCTAAAACATAACACTTAGCAAGATCATCACTCATGTGATCACACTCCTCATAAGCTTATACTTAAACGCGTCACTTATCCACATAGTCTTTCACCTCACGTGAATAAGACTCCTAAAACCATCGTAAAACACAGTCTTATCGGATCACCTATCCACATAGTCTTTCACCTCACGTGAACAAGACTCTTAAAACTACCGTAAAACACAGTTTTACCGAACTTCTCGCCGCCAAGCAAACAATAACCACCATACAAGGTTATAAACATACAAAGGCCTTCTCCTTCCCCATACAGGAGGGAATACTTAAACGCATCACCTATCCACCTATCCACATAGTCTTTCACCTCGCGTGAATAAGACTCCTAAAACCATCATAAAACATAGTCTTACCGGATCACCTATCCACATAGTCTTTCACCTCACGTGAACAAGACTCCTAAAACCACCGTAAAACACAGTCTTACCGGACTTTTCGCCGCCGAGCAAACAATAACCACCAAACAACAAAGGCCTTTCCCCTTCCCCATACAGGAGGGACACATGCTATACCAGTATGCTGCCCATCGTGGGGGCCGAGTAAAATTAACATTAACATGGGCCACACTCATTCTCACCCCATCTTCTTTCTGAGGATGGACAACAAAAACCTAACTTACAATACAAACACTATTTCTAGAGGTTTCGTAGATTGAGGTAAACATCATGTTATCCAAGGAGCACGCCCTAAGTATCAACCCTCACGGCGATGATTACAAAACTTAAGCATAAACAAAGTTGTTGTTTTTTATTACATTTTATTCTATTTTTGCTCCTTTTAAATTAAAGGTTTTTGTACAATCATATTTAGTGACACATGAGTAATTTCAGAAACAATCATATACCAGTCAACATGTAAAAGCACAAATTGCAACCATTCATGAATAATAATCCATAAAGAAAATATGAAAATTGAGTACAAATGCATGGTAAAACAACTAATTCAAACTACTTAAACAAAGGGACAAACCAAACAAGTAGAATACTAATAATGACAAGTAGCAATAATTTAAGCAAACAAACCACCCAACAAAAAACTAATAACCCAAACAAAACATGTCCTAATGAAAAATAGAATAATAATAATAATCCTCATCAAAACTCATTAGCTTTGTCCCTTTTCTGTTCATATGCTTTTTCAAATTTTGGTTATGGTTTTGATTGATCCATTCACTTAGCCATCATGACTTTGACAAACTCCTCGTAGTTGATCTGACCGTCACCGTCAACATCAGCTTCGCGGATCATCTCGTCGACCTCTTCATCAGTCAGCTTCTCGCCGAGATTTGTCATAACATGACGGAGCTCAGCTGCAGAGATGAAACCGTTCTGATCCTTGTCGAAGACACGGAAAGCTTCCTTAAGCTCTTCCTCGGAATCAGTATCCTTCATCTTCCGGGCCATCAGGTTGAGGAATTCAGGGAAATCAATGGTACCGTTCCATCAGCATCTACCTCGTTTATCATGTCCTGCAACTCTGCCTCAGTTGGGTTCTGGCCAAGTGATCGCATAACAGTCCCAAGCTCCTTGGTAGTAATGCAACCTGTAACGTTTTAAACAAACAGTTATAACACAAACAAACAAGTGCTCCAACTTACCCTGAACGGACACCCTGAACATGATGGCAACACTTCATAATAAATTAAACATAATCACAAGTCACTGACACACTTATTTCAGAGGTGTCGTGCTACATAGATAAAATACAATACAGATCAACAATAGTAACCAATAAAAACAGTTTAACACATCTTTTAATCGAACACCAAAAGGGTAAAAACAAAAACAACATCACAAACATGTTACCCTCAACACAACACAAAAATCAAATAAAACATTCTCAAAATCACAAATCTAAACAAACAATTCAAATCTACAAATCTCATCTCACAATCTAAACAATCATGAAGAAACAAGGATCAAATCAAATCTGGTTTATCGGAAGGGCAAAACGGGAAATAAAACAATACGTTACAAAAAAATGCGAATCAAAACAAAAATCTAAGTCAAACCTAGAAACAGACCTAAACACGTTCCAATTCATACGAAAATCGAATCAACATGCATCGAACAAAATCGAGAAACGTGAAAACGCTAAAGGTAAAATTCAGATCTAAGAAAAAAAGTGAAAAGAATGGATCTGAGAAAGAAACGGTACCATCGCCATCCTTGTCGAATAGACTGAAAGCTTCCTTGAACTCAGAGATCTGTTCGTCGGTGAGTTGATCGGCCATTGGAAGGGAAGAAGATTTGGTTGTGGAAAGGGAAAGGAGGAGAAGAAGAAGAGAATGATGTGTGATGTGGAAAATGTTTGAAGAAGAGAAAAAGAAGGATTTGGGTATTTATATATAATACTCTTATTTTAGTTATTGTTTTTCTATGGCTATCTCTTGCTCACCCTTTTTCTTTATGGAGAATTTTATACCTTAATTAAGTCATATAGTAGTCATATTTTCATAATTATTTTCACATAGAATTTGTTTGTTTGAATTCATTTTAAAATTTTAATTTAATTGAATTAATTTATGATCGGATATATTTATACAGAAGAGAGTTGAATAATAAATATCAATATAAAAATTATTTATAATCAATTTTAAAACACAAATTAACAATTTTATTTTCAAATAAAAATATTTTAAAAGTAGAATCAATTGCATTTAATAAAACAAACCTATCAAAATTATCAACAACTAATTTTACACTTCCATAGTTGATTATGGATCTTTTAAGTCAATTATAACATATTATTAGAGATGAATACTATTTAGGCTCAGTTTTAAGATTATATATATATATATATATATATATATATATATATATATATATATATATATATATATATATATATATATATAATACAGTCAATTTAAAAGTGAATAAAAATATTTAATATAATATAAATATGTTAAATAATATGAATTGATTATAACAATATATACTTCACTTGGGAGACATCTAATTTTTTTTCACAATATATATTTAGTTCATAATATTGAAAAAAAACAGACAATATTAATAAATTCTCTTTAATACAATCAACTTATAAAGAATTAAAATATTTATAATAAAAAATGAAATTAATAAACTTTTGATTAATTCAAAAAAAAAAAGTAACTACAAGTGGTCCAATGAGGATCCATCCACTGTATAAAAAAAATGATAAACTTAAAAAGTTACCACCCTTCTATCATTAGGATAATTAGGATAACTATATGTTTTCTAAGTTTTTTATTGTTCCAACCTTTAAAAAGAATAGTGTCTATAATTTTCTTTCTTATATGTGCGGTATCCGCCTCTTTTTCTCAGATTTTCTATTTCATATATAATTTATGTGACCACTATTTTGATTACAGCAGCCTTTGTACCCTTCCCTTTATTATGTTAAATTAACCATTTAATCTCCTTGTGTCAATCTTCGGGTCTATACGGGATTTGGATCCATTCTAGAATCTCAATCCAAATCTTCCTTATAGTTGGGCATTCAAAAAATAGGTGCTTTATTGATTCCTCACCCGAACAAAAACAACAATTCATATTACCCATTATTCCAAACTTGAGCAATATATCCTTAGTGGCTAATTTTTCATGGCAAACAAGCCAATGGATAAAACATGCTCGGGGTCTAGCATTATTGTCAAACACCAGTCCCATCCAATCAACCTTTTGAGTACAATCTTGCATCATTTTGTAGACTTTGCCCAAGTTGAATTTGTTTCATCCCATTCTTCCATACTTTTCACATCATCTCTTTGGCTGAGTATAGCCTTCATAATCCAAGTATGAGTAGGCTTAACTTTAATATTCATCACATGCTTGTTCTTCATATAGTAAGCTTGTATCCACTTGACCCACAAAGAATAAAATTTACCACTCAAATTCCACAGAAGTCTAATCAAGTTAATTTTGTTCCAAACCTCTATGTCAATAATATTAAGTCCACCTTGACATTTGGGTTTACAAACTTTCTTCCATGCTACTAGTGACGACTACCCTCAAAACCTCTTGTCCATAAGAAAATACGACAGGTGGATTTAATCTTTTGAATCATACTTTTGGGGAAGGGGAAACATTGTTGGATTAAATTATCCAGCGTCAACCTTAGGGATTCGAAAGGCTTAACATCCTGCCTATGGGAGCCTACACAAGTCTGTTAGGTGGGCCAGGTAGTGCCTCTTGTGACTTTCTATAAGTAAATAGAGTAGCACCTTGGCTACAAGCATATGTTTTTAGCATAGTGGTAAGCGATTGATCCAGTTAAAGTAGTACCAAAGCAAGGTCATGGATTTGAATCCCCCCGGATGACATTGGGGGAGATTGTTGGATTAAATTATTCAGCGTCAACCTTAGGGATTCAAAAGGCTTAACATCCTGCACATGGGTGCCTACACAGGTGTGTTAGGTTGTCCATGTAGTGCCCCTTGTGATTCATTATAAGGAAATAGAGTAGCACATTGGCTACGAGCAATTTATTTTAGCGTAGTGGTAAACAAACGCTTGATCCAGTTAATTGCATCCAATAATTAGTAAGTGCAAAAGTTACACTTTTATTAAGCTGCATTCTCCTTGTGTGTGTTAACATTCTAGAGGTCCGACGTTTAATCTTGCAAACAATTTGATCCACCAGCGACATATAGTGGTGGGTAGAAAGCTTCTTACAAATCATAGGTACCCCCTAGATATTTGAAAGGTAATTGACCTTCCTGGAATCCCATTGTTTTAAAACATGTCCTGTTTTTTTTCCAATCGACTCCAACACAATACAGACTGCATTTCAAAGGATTAACCAACAACTTTGTTACCTTCTAAAATCTATTGAATACATTCATCTCCATTTCCACATAGATCTTATCTCCCTAAGAGAACATCACAAGATCATTGTGAAGCATAAATTTGTAATATCTAGTTTTTCACATTTCGGGTGGTAATTGTAGTTACTATTCTTCTGCATCTTATACAGGTATTTGTTTAAGCATTCCATCACCATGACAAAAATGATAGGTAATATATGATCACATTTCCTTAGACCTCTTTTGCATCAATAATGTTAGTATAGTGTCCATTGACATTAAATCTATAATACACATTTGTTACCGCAACCACTATCCAATTTATGAATTTTCTTGGGAAACCATCTTCGCTCAAGATACTTTGCAAGACATTCCAATACACCTTATCGTGTGCTTTTTGAATGTCCATCTACATCAAACATCTAGGAGTACCTCCTTTTATTTCATAGCCTTTGATCAATTCATAAATGAGAAGGATGTGATTAGGAATATTTTGGCCCTTTACAAATGTTGCATGACTATTCCCTACAATAGAATCCAACACCTTACTCATTCTATTGGTTAGAACCTTAGAGATAATTTTGTAAAGAGTGCCACAACAAGAGTTTAGCCTGCAATCCTGTATCCCCTTTACACCATATGTTTAGGAATTAGAGTTTCAATGGAATAGTTGGCAACCTTATACATTATTTCTTTGACAAATAAATCTTTGTCAACTTTTATTATATCACTTTTAATTATTGGTCGTGATTTCTCGTAAAAATATGCCCCATATCCATCAATACCTGGTGATTTGTCATTAACAATACCTTTGAGAGATACCATTATTTCATCTTCTATAATAGGGATAGTGAGAAGATCCCTTTGATCTGTATTTAGTTAAGGCCCCTCCCTCATTGAACTTGTGTGAATCCCCTCAAGCTCAATAGCACCTTGCCCATCATTTTTTTTTATAGAACTCCAATACTTTATTTTCTCATACTCTTGAAATATTGCCTACCCCTTATGGATGCATGGAAATATTTGTTGTTTCCATCACTATATCTCAGCCAGTTGGTTTTTGCCCATTGCTTGAGCATCTTAGCTTTCATTTCCTGCCATTTAATCAAGTCATCATAGCACTTTTGACCATTTAAATCTTGTTTTCATTCATCATACATCTATGAGATCATTTTATGCATTGAACAAAGTATCCCAAGCTTTAACAATGTTCTTTGCTATGTCTATTTGGGGTCTGCTCAACTTTCTGATGAGTGGATGAGAAGTTTTTTCCACACCACAACCATGGATCTGCCATTCAAAGTAATACTCCAGTTATTTCTTACAATATCATAGAAGTTTTCTAAATCAGCAGTGTAGTTAATGAATTTGAAGATGTTGTTTTAATTTGTACATATTCATGAACCTTGATTACAAGCATGGAATGATCGAAACATTGGGATTCATATTTGTCAATGTAGTATTCACATGTTGCTGCATCCAATCAACATTTCCAAATACTCCATCTATTATATAATAGATAGGATTTCTTGTTGTTTGTTTGACCAAATGAAATAATCACCATTACTCTCCATTTCATACAACTCACTATTACTCATCATATTTACCAAATCAATGTATTCTCTTTCAGTAGCCTCATTACAACCTATTATATATTCTATTTTAACAACATTGTTAAAATCTTTGATAAGCATCCAAGGCCTCTGTTGATGAGAGTTCAACCTCTCAATGTCACGCCAGAGTTTTAGTGCCAGAGTCCAATTCCTCGATCTCTTAATATTATGAGTTTATTAAGGTAATGCACTATTTCTATTCATTAAATTGATTTAAAATGTCAACATTTTCATAAGTCATTGATATCTACTCAATTATGTTTAAATTAATAATAAATTCAATCACATTTTTTCAACAAAATATATAATACTTTTTATTATAAAATCAATATAAATTAAGGAGAAAAAATTACAATATTGGGGAGGCAAGACCTAACACACTAAATTAAGAAATGAAAATAAATTAAACAAATAACAATAAAAAATAAGAAAAAAAATTAAAAGCTGGAAAGATAAATTAAAAATAGGAAATTTTGTATGTGAGAGGTTCTTGAAAATTTCTTCCAAATAAAATATAATTGTGTTCCATCGGGTGAAATTTTAGAAGCATGTCATTGGTTTGCCAATTTGTATCTCATTTATTTAGTGTAAATATGATAATAAATCATATTTAAGTTAAGTGACTTACAATTTGACAATTGTTCTTAAGTCTTATCTAAATATTTTAGAGATAATAATGTCTTATTAAATCACTTTTGACCTAAATTTTCCTCAAATCTCTTGCATGTGCTTGTTTGAAAGTAAATATAATTGTTACTCCATCTGTCTCACAATAGGTGTCCTCTTTGAGATTTTCACATTTTTTAAGATAATGAGTATAATTATGTTGATTTCAATGATAAAATTAGTCTATTTTACTAAAATAGTCTTATTAATAATAAGTAGTGGAGTAGTTATATGAATTAAAATACAATAAATAAGGGTACGTTAATGGAAAAAAATAAATAAATATCACATTGATATTCTAAAGGGATAAATAATTTGAGACAAATAAAAATAGGAAAAGGGACACCTATTGCGAGACGGGGGGAGTAACATTTATATTTTCGATGTCTTGTCTTATAAGGCCCTATAAAACATATATGTGTTTTATATAATAATAAAATAATACACAGAGAGATTTTGGGTTCGATTTCTGCCATCGGACTGATGTGATGATTTCTTTGATGGGTGATCTGTAAGTATCTCTATAAGCGCTCTTTGAACCTTGAAATCTGCCCTGAACCTGGTGAGTCCCCCAGAGCCCAACTCACCTAATTTTTTTGAAAAAAGAGAATAATTGAGTATAAAATTTAATAAAAAGATAAACAAATATGTAAACAGTAATTAGAAGAAAAAACCTCTTACTTATTAGAGTTGTTATCAATAGAAAATATTGTAAAAAAATCCTAAGAATGAACTAAGAGAAATGGGTTGAAAAAAATAATGAATAAATAATGAATTTTAGATTAAGTGAGTTTATAAAAGTGTCGTGAATACAAAAAGATATAATATTTTATTATTGTTTTCATATATTATTATGATGTATCATATTCTACCAATTAATAAAAAAATAATAACCGATAAGTATAAACAAAATATTGCACTAAAATAGTATTTTTTATGACAACTTTAAAAATAATGATAGAATATAGGAATATTAGTGTTTTTCAAGAGTTATGTATTTTATATGTTATATTTATTATAATAAATGTGAATTATTTATATAAAAATATTATTTTATTGGTCTAAGTAGTGTTTATGATTTTAAATAAACAATATTCACTAAATCTTTTTTTAAAATAAAATTAAAATATATGAATACTAGTATTTTTTTAGAATTTTGTATTTTGTATTTATTATGTTGTCTTTATTATAAGGATCTATAAACATATATATTACCTAAATGTATTTTATATATGTGTATTAATTTTTTATCTTTCTTTAATAAAAATGAGGGGGAAAATAAGACATCGACATATCATGTCAAAGATTATTATAATTTTATATTATATTAGCATATTTTAAATTAAGAGATATTCATTTTTTTTATTTTCACTGATTGTGAAACTAAATAAATAAAATCTGTTATATGTCATATAATATATTATACAAATTTAACTCGAATAAAAACTACACCATTTTAAGGAAAAAATATATTGTAAGAATTAAATTTCAAAAAAGATTGATTTTATAAACGGTTAATTCAATGACTTTTTAAGGGAGAAAGTGAGGGAAGAGGTTGTAAAAATAATTTACATTTAAAATATATTAATAATAAAATAATTGTTAAAATTGATTTAGAGTTATATAAAAATTAATTTTTAGAAAGTGAATAGTTTTATAAACACTCAATTCAATGACCATTTAAGAGAGAAATTAACTTAAAAAGTTATAAACATATTTTAAAATTAAAATATATTAATGAGAAAGAAATTACTAAAATTAATGTATATTATGTTATTATTTTTATAATAAATAAAAGCTAAAGATTCCTAAAAAATATTGAAAAAAAACCCTAATGCACATGTCATGTTTAAAAAACTATAAAAAGATTAAATATTTTAATATGAATGATGAAAATTGTTTTATAATAAAGTTAATATATATATATATATATATATATATATATATATATATATATATATATATATATATATATATATATATATATATATATATATATATATATATTAATTATTATAAGATTTTACCTACTTAATATATTTAACATATATATTTTTGGTTTGAAATATTTTTTCAATATATTTGCTTTAAAATTTTATGTATAAAAATCAATTTATAGACAAATACAGAGTAAAAAAAATACTATAATAATTTTACTTTTTATAAAAAATATTAATGTTACTTTTTAAAATTAATAATAATGTAATGTTTTACGAACTATCATTTTCAATCAAAACTAAATAGAAATTTTTAAAAAAAATAAATAATTCAATTTTATATTAAATATTATTAAAATATATTTTTATTATTGTAATTGTAGTGCATAAAATACAATATTAGTGACTATTAAAATATATTTTTTTATTGTTATATATTTTCATCATTGAAGTGTATTAGTTAAAATCTTAGTGATCATTATAATAAAATTTAAAGAAAACATAGTTATAAAATGTGAAAATTAAACTATAAAAAATTGAAGAGATATATATTTTGTTTGTTTGAGATAATTTTTTACATAAAATTATAAAAGCTAATAAAAAATGTTTCAAAGTTACAATATTATTATTATTATTATTATTATTATTATTATTATTATTATTATTATTATTGTTAATTAAAAAAAATTAAAAATAATATATCAAAAATATAATTATAAATTAATTAAAAATAAATTTAATAATAATTTTTTTATGTATTTTTAAATATGTTTATAGCATTTTTTGATTTATTGAGTTTTTATATAGTATTTTTTATCTATTAATACTAATAGAAAAAATTAGACTTTATAAAATTTGAGACTTCTCAAATTTTGAGATTCTATGCTGTAAAATTTATTGCTCTTGAGGAGGATACAATTTATTTGTATATTTTGGTTTGAATAGAGTGTAAGTTAATTTGAATCTTCTTCTATTTTTTATACATGACTGTTATACTTTAATTTTTTGTTTCAAAGTTTTATTTTAATTATTAAATATTAATATTTAGAATAGGAATATGAAGTCTAGTATATAGTATATACTTAAGGTAAAAGGCAAAGTATGGAGTAACCTATATAAATAACAAAACATTCATTACAATTATTTCAATCTAATTAAAAATGTACTTTTTTAGGATGCTTTTCGAATATTTTAATCTTTAAACCAATTCAATTTCTCTATATTAAGGGTGTGTTTGGATTGACGGCGAACATAATTAATTCTCCTAGAATTGAGTTTGATATAATTGATTTTAATAGAATTGAGTATAGCATAATTAATTTATGTTTGAATATATTTATGTAAAAGTGAGTTGAATAATAAATTTCAGTGTAAAAATCAACCAGAATCAATTCTTGAGGCAGAAATTACAAATTCTATCTTCAAGTAAAATCAATTCTAGAGACAGAATCAATTCTACTTTTGAAAAACCAAACACCTCAAAATTACTCAGAGTCAATTCTACACCTCTAGAATTGATTACAGGACTTGTAAAAGTCAATCCAAACACGCACTAAATAAATAGCAAAACTAAAATTGAGGAGGCCCTTGGGATTTGGGGACCCTGTGCAATAGGTCTTGTTGGACCCGCACAGGGCCGACACTGAGGGGAAGGTGTCACATGGCATAGAGGGAGCACTTTGGCTGGCTGTAACTTGGTATCTTTGGAAGGCATGAAATGACATGGTTTTTAACAATGAGGAAGGTGATGTGAAAGACATAGTGTTTAAAATTAAGATGTTTTCTTGGTGGTGGCTTCAAAAAGGAGCCAACCGTTTGAATTGTAATTTTTAAGAGTAGTGTAAATACCCTCTGGATTTCCTTTGATTATCATTTTGTCGCAATCGATTTTTAGGGTTTGAGCACCCCTAGTACTCATATTCGAATACAAAGTTGCTTATAAAAAACTTGTTTGATTTGAGTCAAGTGGAAAATTAACGTAGAACAAGATCTACACTTTATGAGAAAACCATTTTTCTATGATTCGATTCAAGAGTAACCTATGATTTAACTCTTGCAATATTGTGATCCGAGTCATAAAGAAACTATTATTCGACTCAAACAAGGCAGGGCTTAAAAGAATTGTGTGATTCGGCTCATATACAAGTTGTGATTCGAGTCACAATATTCCATGATTCAAATCATGTGGTGTTTTCTCTCATAAAAAGTCCTTTTCGAATGAGATACTTAGAAATAGTACAATGGTGAAGTATTACATGTTATATAAAATTCTCACACACACTAAAAAAACACTATAACAATATTAACAAGGATACTATCTATATTCATTTAAAGATATGCTCATATGGTTTAATTCAACGAAATTATTTTTGCAATACTCAAAAAATGAAATTCAAAGAGAGAAGGTTTAAAGAACAAAGTCACAAATAAGTCTTATACCCAAATATTTTTTATTGAAATCTAATCAGTTATATTATGCTAAATTCATATTCTCTCACGTGAGGTTTAAAGAACATAGTCACAAATAAATCTTATGCCCAAATACTTTTTATTGAAATCTAATCAGTTATATTATGCTAAATTCATATTCTCTCACGTGAGAGTTATTTTGTAAACATTTTGTTTCTACTCGGTCTCGGTTCAATATGGAGAAGTCTAGTGTAGCCAGCAGAGTCTAAAGGATAAAATATTTATCTCAATATCCATAGTTTAACAAAATGTTATAAGATATGTGGAAGAGACATAGACCAACCCTAAAAATCATATGATATAAGTAGAAAATTAAAGCATGAATGTCAGATAACAAAACAAATTATATTCCGACATATGTTTGCTTGAACGATCATGATTAAAATTAAGATTATGTATCTTCAAAAATCCTAATAAAATCTTTATATAAAATAACGTGACGTTAAATCAAGGTACACAAATATTCACTAAATTTTTTATCGTTTTCATATATGATAAATATTAACTTGAGCATCAAAATGATGCTCTTATACTCAATCAAAACAACTAGATGTAAAAAATGATTCAATTTCCGAACTCCAAAATATGGCTAAAATTTTCTTCAAATATGAATGGCCAAATCATTATTCAAATACAAGCTCATTATTCGGAGGTGCGCATTTAAATCTAATTTCTTTTTATAGTTCTAAGTTTTTTTAAAAATTAGTTGAAATATCTCTCTCTCTGATATAACAAAGAGATTTTGTTAAATCAAGTTTTTTAAAGGAAAATATAAATTATTGTAAGAGACAAAAAAAACTTTAGAAGTTATATTCTTTTAATAATAAAAATAATTTTAAGTATGAAAAAACGTTTATAATTTTTTCAAAAAACACTTATTTAACCTTTTTTTTCTTCTATTTTAATTTATTGGATTTTTTATCCAAATAACTCAGATGTTTGAAATGTGACATATCTTTTTTTTAAAAAAAAATTAGTTGTAGTTTTAATCCTATATTTTTTCTGATTCACGAAATTGGTCCCTCTATTTTAAATATAAATAATTTTAGTCTCTCTCTCATACTTTAACACTTAAAATTAAATTTTTTTTCACTTTTTAAAGACAAATTATTTGTAAAATATGACAAACCATCATATATAAACATATTATTGAATTTTATAGATAAAATATATGTTAAAAAACAAAAAATCTCATCGATTTTCTATGAAAAGCATGATAGGGGACTAAAATTGTTTGAATTTAAAATAGGAGGATCAAAACTGTTTGAATTTAAAATTGGGGGATTAATTTCGTGAATCGGACAAAATAGGGGGACCAAAACTATAATTTAGCTTAAAAGTAATAATTTTAAAGCGCAGTGGCAACGACAAGAAAATCATTACACTTAATTTTATAATAGTGGCGTCAAATGAATTAGCACTTGTATAAGATGTTGTTTATCCAATTGACGCCAGTGTGTAATCATTAGATGATGGCGTCAATTCAATTGGCGCTAGTATGTATTGTAATTTTTTTTATATAAAAAACAATTATATAAAAAATTATAAAAATTATTATTTAATTTAAATTAATTTTACATATGAAAACAAAACTAACACTAACGAGGACAACCAAGTTAGTCACATTGACCACCGGTTCTAACCCCCTAGCTACTCTAAACTCGTTGTGCCCGTTGTTAATGCATACCAGGTGTTTGAGGATTTGAAATTTTAGGAACATCACCATCACTAGATTCTCTAAGAAGCTGTTACATTTCTACGAAGTCTTATGTATGGAATGATGTGCCGTCGTAATTGAGTTTGTGACACATGTGTCATTAAATTCCATATTCGTAATGTGCCTTAAACAATGACATTAACGTAAAATTAATGAACAACGTGCCTTTGACAATTGGAAGGACTTCGATAGTTCTGAATGTTGTAAATGGAGACATTGTCGTGAACGAGTTTTACATGACACTATGATGCCAACCGAAATGAGTCACATATTCAGTTATGGTAGCGCACCACTCCATACACAAAATTGAACTCAGTTATGACAACACATCATTACAAACACAAGACTTCATATTAGAGAATCTGGTGATGATGATGTTCCTGAGACGTAAAATCCTCGTACACCTGGGATGCATCAACAACGAGTGCAATAAATTTAGAGTAGCTACAGGTGTGAAACTGGTGGTCAGTATGACCAACCTGATCATCCTCATTAGTGTTAATTTTATTTTCGTATGTAAAAATAATTTAAATTAATATTAATATTTATTTAATTTTTATATAATATTTTTTATTATAACAAAAAATTACAATACGTCAATTAAATTGGCGCTACCATTTAAAACTTGCACATTGACTCCAATCGAACTGACAATTTATTTAGCATAACTTTTTGTTCGGTTGAAAGTGAAGTAGATTGATAATTTATTTTAAAGGTGAATTTTTTGAAAATATCATTAAAAAATTAGATTATTAAACATTTTTAAAAACTAGATTATTTGGGAGTAGGTAATAAATTTACAGCCAACAAAGTTATTTCTTTTCTTAAATAATCACATAGAACAAAAATAAAATCAATGATTTAGATTTATTAATCAGATTATCAATTAATTTTTCAGATCCACTCTAAAACTCCAAGCAATAACAGCTGTATCATACGTGTTAGAATACGCTGATGCAATAACTATTTTTTATATCTATTTCATTTTCTTTTTTAATTAATAATAACATCACATATATAAAGTAGTAGTAGTACTATAGTACTTTTTTAATTTCAGTTATTTTCGGTTGTTTTCTAAATACATGACATTTTGATACACAAAACGAATCGGGTCATGATATCCAACCCAAAAGCCCATAAACACTTTCTCTCTTGACACTGTGACTGTCAGTAACGAGCATTATTGTAGTTTAAGTCTTGAAAGAAAATGGAACACCTTGCAAACTCTTTTTCGGTGTTGGAACTTGACGCTGACGATAGCGACATTCAACAACCATCTGGTAATTATCTTTTCATTCATTTTGCATTTCCTTTGAATTCCTTGTTTTGAATTGTTTCCTCATGCATGATTTTCTGCTTCAGTTTTTTTGTTAGGGTTTTGAAATTGCTGTTGTTCTTGATCTAGAAATAGAATTGATTCTACTTGCTTTTGCGTCTGAACGTGATTTTTACACTGAAATTTATTGGTGCAGGTAGTACTACTAATGGAAAGAAAGCTAATGGAAAAGCTTTACAAGTGAAAAATGAGAAACAAATTCCGGCGGCTTATTTTCCGGAATTCAGGTTACCTCTTGTATGGATTGACTTGGAAATGACTGGTAAGAATGTAGAATGTGTTGTTTCGAGAGTTTATTAGTACGTTGAATGTTTGTGCTGAAGCTTTTGTGTGTTTTTGTAGGTTTGAATATTGAAGTCGATAGAATACTGGAGATTGCTTGTATAATTACAGATGGAAACTTAACTAAATCGGTCGAGGTATATAATTACTTGCATTGCTAGCTGTTTTTTATTTAAATGATTGATTTCTTGAATCGGTGCATTTTGAATGAGATTCTACATTTGTAGGCACTAGCCCGTTATTTAAAACAAGCCATACAACCGAGATGATTATTCTCTAAACCCTAAAATTGAAATTTTGGCATTTCAAAAGGCATGTATTTATCTCTGCCGACTAATAATTGTTGGGCCTCTGCATCTTGTCATCCTTATGGATCTGTGATGGTAGTGGCCTGAAATCGGCCGGTCATGGTCGGAACTGGCCAAGATCACTCAAAAACAATGATTTTACGGTTTTTTCATAATTTGGCTACAACACACGATTTTAGTGAGATCGCAAAATCGTAAGATTTTAAGTTCTAGATTGAGATCTTGACAACCATTTACCAAGTACTAGTAGAGTTTAAAACACCAAATGATCCTTCAATATGTTGAACTGGTTACAATTTGAGTTGCTACAAGTTAAAATGCTTGAATGTTGCTGCTAAGATGGCACAACTATTGATAAAATTTAGGAAGTTTCTCAATCCACCCCCTTAAAACGCAGGGGTTTACTGGAAGGGTCGTCCCGGTAGTGTTTTTTTTTTGTGCAGATTTAAGCATATAGGGAGAGGTGTATTTATGCATAAAATTGATTTTTATCGCTTCTAGATTTGAAAGTTCTTAAGAAAGCTTCTGAAAAGTTGATATGCAAAAATTAATTTTTACTTTTACGAGAAATTTATTTAAAAAACTCCCAGATAATGTACTTTTCTTGTAATATTTTTATTTTGTGAGTGCTTGAAAAGTTTATCGGCAAAGACTCTAAATATAACATATAATCGACAAAGACTTGAGTATAAAATATTTACTTTTTTAAAAGGAATTTATAAATTGTTAATTTTATGAGGTTTTAACTAATGTGCTTATCCTCTTCCCTTCTTTAAAGGAGGAGGGGAAGTGTTAATTGCAGTTGATTACATATTTGTAATTATCTATTGTTTAAGTGAAAAACTGATTTGGTATGGAAGGTCACATTGGAGTGTGTATGAAAGAAATTATCTACTGTTTTAGGGTCCTGATTTGGTCATACATCAAACTAAGGAGTGCCTGGACGGGATGGGAGAATGGTGTCAAAGTCATCATGCGGCTAGTGGTAAGCGGTACATGTTATACTTTGATACTTGACTTCTTATTAAAAGAAAAATAATTAAATAGAGAAAACATTTTCATGATGGACATAAGATGTCCTTCTAAACAGATTAAAAATATTATTAATTCATTAACATGAAACTTTTTTGATGCTGTTGCTATTCACAAGTTGATTCGTTGGTTCTCCTGAACATTTTTAAATTCCGTTTTTCCCCTCATTGAATTGAGTTTTGTATGGTATTGACTAATGATTTTTAATGAATTTAGGGTTAACAAAAATGGTGCTTGAAAGTACAATTAGTGAAAGAGAAGCTGAAAAACAGGTCCGTAGTTACTATACCATGTGATTGTGACAAGACCTCTTTGGTGAGAACTTACATTCTATCATGCTAAATAGGACCAATATTATCATATATTTTCAATGAATTTTAAATATTGTTTTATTTTTCATATTGTAAGAATGACACAGATGAAATGGCCAAACTTGTCTATTTAGGATTGAATAATTCCACATCTCTGCATATAGTCGAGAAATGAATTCTCATTTTCCTTCATAAAGTTCACAAAACACATGGGCGGAGGACTTCGTCCATGATAGAAAACTTTTGGCAGCTATTAGACATTATTAGTCTTATTTATCCTCCACTGAATCTATTATTTGTATTCTAATGACTCATGAAGTCGGCATGAGTATTTTCTCTTGAGATTATGGTTTGGATACCTTTTTCCTGTACATCACCCGTTCTATGAGGCAACTGATTAAGTTTTTACTTTGCAGGTTATTGAATTCGTTAAGAAACATATTGGTGGCACATACGCACCGCTTTTAGCAGGAAATTCAATATATGTTGATTTTCAATATCTTAAGGTATTGTGGCAGCCATAGTAAAGTAGTTGCTAGTGGTTCTAATGAAGTGTTTGTTAATTCCTTAGTATCATATCGTTGCTAGTGTTTATAGGGCCTGGTTTATTGCTGAAGCCTCAATTCATTTGTGTTTGTTGATATGGTCATCTGTAAATTATTGGTCTCATTAAAATAATGATTATTATTTTTTAATCAAATCATGTTAGAGTACTACATTACTAGGTAAATGGGCCAACCTTATAAATCAAACTTGCCTTGTCATGTTAATTTTGTCGGTTTAATGAACACATCACAACACTATGAAGATGGATATCATGTAAAAGATCAGGTCAAGACACTGCATGTAAACTTCTGTCATACAAAATTCTGAGTACAGTATCTATGTATCTAAATATCTAAATGTATACTAACTTTATCAAAAAGATTTGAGAAGAAGGAAATTATTATTAATAAAGTGACATTAATGATTGATGTCCATTTTACAATTGTCCATACATGGCCAAACTCTTACACCACTTAACACTTCATGTCCTGATCAAGCCTTCATATTGCTATTCTTATTTGCAACTATGTTTTCTATTATTCCTACATTAGAATGTTTTATTACCTGTCTTGACTGATTCAGTTTTGCAGAAATACATGCCAGAATTGGCGGGGATCTTCTCTCATGTGGTTGTTGATGTTAGTAGTATTTCAGCTCTTTGCATTCGCTGGTATCCCAAAGGTAAGAAATTATACAGTTACTCGGTCACAAGAGGTTCAATATTTGTTAACTAGATGACAAATTTCTCGAGATGAGGAACTGAGATATAGAGGCCTTCTGGTTATTTGGTCCTTGTTTATGTTTGATTCTTCTTAGCATGAAATACATGTTTGGTCCTTGTGAAAATTGATACTATTATACTTTTCACAAAAAGAAAATTCATTTATAATCCGTTTTAGAATGCAAAAATTGTGTACTTAGGTAAAGGGTTATGACTTGTGCAGATCAGAAGAAAGCACCTTCAAAATCAAAAAGGCATAGAGCCTTGGATGATATTAGAGAAAGCATTGAGGAACTTAGATACTACAAGGAAAACATTTTCAAGCCAAGGATCAAGAAATGATGGGATTGCTAACAGACTGTGGATTTTGATGGAAGGTTTCCAAGTCAAGTGTAAACCTCACTGTTACGACAAGTTTATGCATCAAGCAAATAGATCTTGATTTTGGATAGTGTAATTTTTGGCAGTTGTACAAACTCATTCTCAAATATTGAAAACCCTGACATGCAAATTTCAACGTATGTAAAAATTCATTCAAGGTGAAAACATGTGCTACTTCTATTATCTTTAACAAAAAGTGTTTTGCTTGTGTAATATGCAATGTTTTAAATCATATCATAGCTTCCAATCACATGTTGATTTGTTCAACCTTATAGTTAAATGTATATTTTGTTGATTAAGTTGTTAAAAAAAGATAAGTTAAACTTTAAGTCTATATAAATGATTAATAAGATAAAGAACTTTGAGTTTCTTTTAATCAAAGAACATTCTCATGTATTGAAAATTGCCTAAAAAAAGTGTTGAAACTTTCTACGATATCAAACTGCAGTGTTCTATGGGAATTAAGCTGATCATGGTGATCAACTATGTAGCAATGGTGATTTCTTCAACTCAAAACAACACCAAATTAAACACTTGGGAACTCAAAGGCTTTAGACTGTGACTTCATTCTTCCCAAACTCTAGCAGTAAGAAGTGATAGTGCTACAGAGATGGAGCCAATAACTTAAGCAAGTCAAATTCTCCCGTCACTGACACCTGCATTCATCAACACCATAACAGACAACTTTTATCAGTTTAAACTACTATGTTCTCCTCCAATAATGCAGTAGACGAAAAAATATGGTTCGCAATATCGTTACCTGTTAAAGCTACATCACGTTGAATTTGACTTTACAATAATCTGCTGAGATTCTTGATAAGTATTTTCAAACTCTTTTTGGTACTCTCATCGCCGGTAAAACCTAACATATCAGAGGTAATATTCTGCAGAAATACAACCAAAAAGGAAATTAAAAAAAAACATGAAAAAAAGTTTCTCATAACTAGATTTAACCATTTTTAAAACTAGAGTCATACCTCGACGTTCTTCAAGGTAAATATAAGTGTGTGTATGGACTTCTGGATCAGTTCAGTGTTCTCAGGGGTCATAATAGATGAATGCACCCTTCTGCATACACAAAGGAGTGAGTTGAATTGGTTAACATGTTTGACTTTGTGGTGACAAAAAATTGATTTTGAATGAACTAATTTGTAAAATTGAGTGAGACTAAAAGTGAGTTGAAAATAAGGTGATTTTTTTATTCAATAAATTTATGTAAAATCGAACAATAAATTGAAGGCTAAAAATCAATTATGGAGGCAAAAACTTTTAGTTATAGTTTTAAGTTAGAATCACTTTTGGAGACAAAATCAATTCAACTAAAAAATTTCAAATATAGTTTTAAGTTGGAATCAATTCTAGTAAAAAACATTTAAACATGTCAAAATTAGTTCTACACCTATAGAATCAAATTTGTCTCCTTCAAATTACAATACACAGGATTTTTTAAACAAATTCAATTCAATTCTCATGCAATAGGTAGAATAATAAGAGAACTTTATGTGCAATTTATGATCTCCTGAGGTTACTGAGTTAGTTACATCTAGTGTTATCAAATCAAATAGCGGCACCATGGCTGCAATGGCGGATATACATGGTTTGGACTCGCCACAATGGTAAATATCGGCCGATATTGCGAGTTTTTCCACTATAACAGCTGGTATGGCGGGATTTTAGCTCTCCACCATGGACCGCCATCCGCTATCGACATCACTGGTTACATCCCCTAAACTAACAATAATGTGCAATACAACTACATCACATGTATGCAATTATATACTATGAAGCACGGACACCTCTAGAAGTAGGCGTGTCGTGGTGTCCGACACGTGTCGGAAAAGTCAAACAAGTGTCCTCAAAAAATTGGTCGTTTTTCTTGCTTCAACACATTTTGAATCGGTGTCCAATACCTATATGACACTCTTATAAGTTATAAGACGTGTCCGATAATTCGGACAAGTTTTCTTTTAAAAAATTGTGTTTTTCTTTTCCCAAACACACTTTATACATTTTCTAGACAAATATCACGCATGATTAGAAAGGTTAAACATGTAATGAAGCAATGTAATCAATCAAGAATTAAAGACATTAATTGTGATTAGAATATTTTTTACTCTTTTGATATTAGATGAATAAATGAAACTCAAATACTATAACATATATAGTGGTGTCGGTGTCCTAGATTTTTGACATATCGATGTCGGAGTGTCCGTGTCAGTGTCGTGTCGCAGTGTCCGTGTCGGAGTCTGTGCTTCATAGATTAATATGCAAGACAGATAAGTCGAACAAAAAGGCCATAGGAGGCAACTGACCTCAAATCATTAGAAGCTTCGGTAAGGCTTTGGGTCAAACTTTCAACTTCCTTCAACAGGCCGCTATCACGGATTTCAGCCAACAAAGGTTGAACATCTAGAGCCATGGCTTTCATCTGAGGCATTACTACACCAAAACGCATGAGAATGCATCATTTATCCATTTTCTATTGGCATGAAACTTATCTGAATCAACAAGATGGCAATCGAGAATAATTTCCATATGCTAAACAAACAAGTAAAATAACACCATACCTGTGTAAGAAGTGGTCTTGCTTCTTCCATAACAGCAAAAACACGTTCAGCCAACGCGTAACTGTTGACAACTCCAATTCCCTCAACATCTCGTCCAAGACGGGTGTATATTCCCACCAATTCATCCAAACTTACTCCTTGGTGACCCTTGATCTTTTCTCTATCACACATAATGAGACCTTCTTTAGCACATTCTTCGTGAAGAGGACCAACCAAAGGTGTTGGAATTGGATCACGAGGACTGATGTCAATTTTAGTTTCCATCAAAAGACCTGACTGGTTAACCTCAACAAACGAGTTCCTTGGTATAATTGTTTTATCATCTTCTATCTGCAAATTGAAAACTTATGTTAATACAATCCAAATACTAAAACAATGAATGTCACACCAACGCAAGAAATAGATCCACACTCGAGATACGATTTGCACGAATAGTAAGATACTAATGACAATGTATCAGTATTAGAGTCATTAATTGGATTATGGTACCGAAACAAACCTCAACAACCGCCTCAATACTTTTCAAGGAAGGATTCACGCGAGTGACATTGCCCACTGTGACCCCTCTGATTCTCACAGGCGTTCCGGTGCTTATACCAGAAGCCTGAGCAAACTCGAAAACCGCAGTATACTTCCTGAATTTAGAATTTATTTGAAACGCCCTTAACCAAGCCATACTAAGCACAAATAGTATCGTACCAGATACTAAAAACAATCCAACACCACCTTCCCAGACACTCTTACGACCAAACCCAAAATCACTCAACGGACCCAGCGTTTGCTTCCAAATCCGCCGAGGAATGTCAAACACAACCGCAAGTGGATTCTTCGCCTCTGAATTATACGACTGTTTGACATTACCTCCATCGGCAGATGTAGCTCTAATCTTGTTAAATTTCTTCCGATTTCGAATCGAAAGAGGTGCAAGAGGCACAGACTTCAATGAGTTGCCTGGTAGAGTAATCATACATGAAGAAACAGAAGTTGGCAATGATGAGACATGAATTGCAGGGTTACCAACCATCTTCAAATCAACCTCCTTACTCAGACAGAGATATTGATCTGCAGTAATTTTCCAGAAATCAAAATCATGTAAATCTTAATCATAAATCAATTCATAGAATTGCAAAAGGGATAAAAGTAAACCCCAAAAAACCCTAATAACATGAACCAATAATTGAATTTCAAAAATTCTAACAACCCAAGTAAATTAACACAAACCCTTAAGATTCAAGTTATAGTAGAAATGAAAAAGATAGCATTTTGAGAATAAAACAATATTGGGTTTGACTAACTATCACCCTAAAATAGGGTTATACGTAAATGCGTTGCAATTTCAGAAAATTGAAGACCCAAGAACACAAAAAATGAAATTGATGAAATTGAAGTTGAGAGAACAGTGGCAGTGTTGGGATTGGTGTGAAAGATACATACTTTGGTGTTGATGGAAGAGAGAGAAACCTAAGCAGTGTGAATCATAGGCATCGTCAAAAATAAGAGTAGCTGTAGTCGCTCGAGTGGGTTTTTGATCTCACTGTAAATTTGTTTGGATTGGAAAACAAATCAAAGGAAAGGTGGAAAGAACTAGAGAAATACTAATTAAAATAAAGGGAAAATAATATATTAATAAAGGGTGAAAAATCACTAAACACAAATAACATAATTGCAAAATATAAGAAGTGTAGGGGGCTATTGAAATAAATAAATAAAATATAACAAAAAAATGACAGATAACAAACCAACTTAATCAAAATCAAAATAGCTAGTTAATGGTACCACCCTACCAATAAATGGTCAAACTACTAAATATCAATCTCAGTTGAAAACAAATTAGATAGTAAGTCATTATATCCACCGTCAATAGATCATTATCTCATCTAAAGAGTATCAAAAAATCAAAAACCAATTCATATCTTAGAACTAAGACAAACACTTGATACATTATTGGTGTAGATAGATGATAGGGATATGAAGACGTTCATAGAAGGCACAAGAGTTCATCCCTAGTCTTTTTTAGAAATCATTCCCATGATAAAGTTTTTGTGACTTCTTAAAAGATGACATCATTACGGGCTTTTCAAATAGATCAGACTACAACGTGTCAAATCATAATACAATCACCCATATACATAATTATGCCCCTAAAGAAATAAACGACTTAAAACAAATCATAAGATCATTAGGAATAGCTATCTACCACCCCAACCACTAAAAGATCATATACCATATAGGAAACAAAGCTAGCTTGCAAGTTTTGCCAATTAATCGCACAAGGGATACGAAATCCTACTAAAATCATAAATAGCTCATATTTTAGACAAGTTCTCTCTAGACGAGAGTATCTCTTGTAAAAGTAGATAGGAAAAGACCAAAATTTTAGAATGAGCCTAACTTTTCCAGATAAAAGAGGAGAATTTGGCTCTCTGTCAAACGTGTTAATTGGACAATCACCCGTCGATTCGTTTCAGCGGACTGTCTATTAGTCTCAGCCGACTCCTACACTATAGGGTTAAACACAATACACATTTGATTGGTTAACATGTTAACTAACTCACGGTTACTATCATCCATTTGTTGCCTTAGCACCGCTAATGACGTATTAGTAAGAGGCAACACTGCTGATGCGCGATCGACCTAATGTGTCTAACGGTATCTTAACTGCAAGTGCACAGCCTATCGCGGTAGTAATAAAAGATTGTCGAATCCACAGGGACTTTGTAATCACTCTAGTGCGGGAAAGTAATGCTAGTTTAGCTAAGGCGGAAATTGTCACATTTGGTTTTGGGAAGGTTAAGGAAGGTAAACTAATTGATTTTAAATTAATAATGAAATGAAATAGTCGGTATGTAATAGAGTCGACCTAAAGGATCTAATCGGACTTAAGCATATAAGGATGGTCAACTTAGTTTATCTGTAGAACTAATCAGTTTAAAAACCCTCAACTCACACTTTCATGGTCTTATCTTGGATTACACGTCTAAAGCCCTGCTTTCGCTAGCCTATAAGTGTTTAGAACATACTTTTTGGAAACTTAATTAATTCTAATTTGTTTTAAAGCGCTTTCACTGTATTTAAATCAAATGCCTAACTTTAGCTATCCGGTGAAAATCTCACACTTTCGTGGTCTCGATCCTAACCTATTTACTTTTCTTACTTTCGTAACAAAAAGGTTTTATTTTTAAGCATAAAAAGTTATAACCAGAGTTAAGTTGATTAAGGTTTTAGCCTAAGTTTGATCAGATGCCTATTGTCTCTAACTATTCCATACCGACACTAAAGGTTTAGCTAGCCATGGAAATCGAAATAAATGAACAGGAAACGGAACTAAATAAACACAAAGCAGACATTATAAATAATAAATGAAACTTAAATTAATTAAATGAAAGGTACTGTATTACAAATGCAAAATAAAGAACCTGAAAATAAAGCCAATACTTTAATCCTTCTTCCACAGATCGGAAACTTGGACTTGGTATCGGAAATACAAATGAATTCTGAAGCTTGAATAAAAATCCTAAACTAGAATAATAATTTCCTGATGTTGGAAATTATTATTTGGGCAGTGAAATTAAACAAAGGAAATTAACAATTGCAGAGGAAAATATAAACTGAAATAATAACGGGTTCGATTTCGGCAGAGCTTCCGCACAAGTAAAATCTCAAAATGCTCTGTACTTCTAATATTGAAGGTTGAGGTATTTATAGAAGAATGGAAACTGGCAGTTGGGATCAATTGGACTCGTAGCTTCACTTGAATTTCTCCAAAAATATAGGGACGTGGTTGAACGTGGCTTTCATTGAGGTTGAGAGAAATCAGGAGTTTAAAAACTCCTTCTGTTAAGCTTCCCCACGTCCTGCACGTATTGGAAACCGCTATAATGCGTTACGTTACAGATGTGTTACGAGCAGCTTTTATGTTTTCCCGTGTTACGGTCGTGGCCAAGGTGTTACGGTCGTCACGCGCTTCATGAATGTCTTACGGTCGTGGCAGATGGCTGACGACCGTCACAACTACAAAATCTGTGTTTTCTTTGACAGATTCATCTTTTCTTCTGTTCTTTGATGCTAGCTTTGCATGTTTCTTGTTTTCTTATGTTTTGAGCTAAGTTATGTAATACCTGCAAAAAGTCATGACAAACTCGAAATATTCGGGAGTTAATCGGGTCAAAATAATACAAAACGGGTTAATTTCATAGTAAATAAACGATACGATTTCGTGTTATCAACTGCCGGATGAAGAGACATTCCTCTATTTTGGTTATTTCTATTTCCTCCTAGTGCAGATCCTTGTAAGGGAGAGTTCATATTTTGAACGTTATCTAACACCACTGTTGCGTTTAATGTCGATTGATATCCTGACATCATGGAATACGACATTCCATAAACAGGATCAGCAGCACCAAAATGAGATACATTATGTATGATGTTTGTAGCCATCACAGGCCCTGCACTCACCGGTGGAGTATGGGGAATGGCACTGAGACTACAGTCGACGTTGGTGCAGTTAGACTCACCAGAGGAGGAAAAGGTGTAACTTGAGAAACTGCTGGATCAATAGTAGTTAATGTTCGTGACGGTATTTTGTCTATGTTTGTGCTGATAGAAATAGTCATCCTTGGTGTATTTCTCCTAGTTAGTGATTTATTATACTCTTTAGTTAACTTTCCACTTCTAAGTTTCATACACTTGCAAACACTTAAGAGAAAAAGTTCTTAGCACTAGTCCCACTGGACGTGCCAATTTGTTTATTGTGGAAAATGGTAAACAACCGCTAGTCTTCCCAAAGCCTAAAAACTAAGGGTTACTTACAAGATCGACTAGTTGATCTTAAGACATGTGTTAAGAAACCGAAAATAACTTGTTCTGTCGAAATCCTTACTATGAGAAACAATTTTCTATAAATAAGGGAACAAGTATAAATGAAGTTTCTACAATATGATTCAACCGACAGACTGGTAACTCGTGACCGACAAAGGGCGTTTAAACGAAGTAGATGATAATGTAAAGGGATTGTTCAAAAGTAAATAAAATACAAGTAAAAGGTTCAAAAGAGACGCCTGAAAAGTAAAGAGTTTGCATTGAAATAAAGATGGTGGTTCACGTACATCAAACACTCTTGCACTCTCTACTTCCTTACGCTTGGAACTTTGGATTTTGAGAAGTGATTTTAGTACAAATGAACACCCAAAATCCTACACTGGACCCTTTTATTTATAGTAGTTACAATAAAATGTCTATGCATACTATCTACTTGACACATATTTATCCTAAGACAACTTCTCCTCTAGATTTTGCCACCTATTTGGCACTCGATTAGAACAAAAACTGCTTGCAACTGTTGGTGACAAATTTCAAATCTTCCCGCTTCTAAATTCACCTCAACACTATCCACTAGCATAACTAAATAATATAAATTCCTCTAAGTCTTGGACTCCCTCTGGTCGACAAGACCAATTTCGACTGTCTTACTTGCCATTTGTATCACGCTCTCTTCTTTTGGTCGACATGACCAAATTTTGACATTTGGCTTAAATTCTTTTATAATCCTTATTTCAAAGGACTACCCTTATTCATGGGACACAAATAAACCTTAAATATTTTTGAAGGTAACAAGAACATACCTGGAACACCGTTTCTTTCCTGTGACCCCTCTACAATCTACATCATAATCTTCTTCTTCAAACTCATAACCACTCCCTCATTTAATAAAGATTTCAGATAGAAACCCTTTATCCAAATAAGAAGGCTCACTACCATTACCACTCCATGAGTCAGAGGATGAAAGAACATTTATCCCCCTCTCATTAAATACATGAGATTTTGGAAAAGAGAGCTACATGACTTCTAAGTTTGAATGAGCCAAACCATAAACTATTTAGTTGTAGAACAAGCTTGTTAACATTCTTGACCTCCGCAAATCTAACGAAACCGAATCTAGTGTTGACTTTATTTTGTTTGTTCGGGATATACACTCTGTACACTATCCCGAAGGCCTGGAACTGACAATGGAGAGACGATTAAGAGATTGGGAATTTTCAAAAATAGAAAGATAGCAGATCCTTCCCATTCTCCATTAAAACCCTCACAAAGAAGAGAAACAATGAACCCTTGATGCAATGCAATGAATGAGATTTTTAGGAGAATGATTGCGATATGCATAAAAGGATAAGGATATATCATATGTGTGAAAGAGTTTATTGAATGCAATAAAATGTGAGTTCTAAGTCAATGCTGTTAGATCTTGTTCATAAACCTTATAATTTATATTAATATAGAAATCAAGAACAAAACCCTAAATAAAACCCTTAAACCCATATATGAATACAATTATGAATGAAAGCGAAAACGTACCTGAATTTGCCATTGAGAATCTCCGAAGGTTTGCGGGTATGTGATCTTCCAATTTGTAGAGTTCCTTATGGCTCCTTGATTCTCCTCTAATGGGGATGAAGAGAAAATTCCTTACAAGTCGTTTTCTCGTTATCTACAAATGGGGACCATAACCCTTATAAATAACCTTTGGGTTATTTCTTAATATTCAATATTCTAATTTAGCCCCTCATCAAATTAGATATTGACTTATGGTATCTACACAACAACATGACCTTTCATGACATTTATGCTTTTAGCCATAAACTTAATAATATATTAATTAGACCACTTTAAGTCTTAACTAATTAAAATAATGGTCTTACCACCTTAAATGTTACATTTGTGACCCCAAATTCTAACAATAATCTCATTGGTCATATATGTAATCATATACATGTGTTAAACTTTATAAGCTCAAAATTCACCATTATATTCCTTAAGGATATCCAAATTATCTCGTTCATTAATCATGCCACTATTTAGAACCAAAATGATTTTCTTTATAGCAATCATAACCAAACTCATCAATGATCACCAATAGTGGCACAACTAAATAACATAGATCCATCATAAAATGTGTAGCATGGAAATCACATGAAGTTGGTATGTATATGTTGATTTTCAACTGGTCCAACTTTACTTTAGATAGATCATTCAACAACTTTATTTTATAAAATGTAAACTACTGAATATCAAAACTTAAATAATTCGAAAAATATCAAAAATCATAGTATGCATACATAATACCAAAATATAGAACATAAATTCATAATTGACTAACTTCCACTAAACCAATTACTCCTATAAAGGTATAACACTCATCTAAGCAGCATGCTCATGAAAGACCTTGGGTGAAAGATCTTTTGTAAGAGGGTCTGCTATCATGGGGTTTGTCCAAAAGTATTTTATAGAAATCTATCCACTTTTTACCCTTTATTTAACAACTAGAAACTTTATGCAATATGTTTTGACTTAGTCGAGCTCCTATTATTGTTACAGGATGTCCGATTTATCGTCACGATATAACTTAAGTGGTCTTACAATCCTTTCCATAATCCCCAACCTAGTGACAATATTCCTCAGCCACATCACACGGTTGGATACCTAATAACATGCTATAGATTATGTTTCCATGGTGGATGAAGACGTAAGAGTTTTCTTGGCACTGCGCCAAGAAACTGCACCACTAACCAACATGTATATATAGCCTGAAGTGGCTCTTTTGTTGTTTTGGCATCCAACAAAATCTGAATCAGATTATCCAGTGATCTCTAACTAGTCTAATCTTTTATATGTAAGCATATAGTCTTTTGTTATCTTTAAATGTATTATAACCTTTTGGCTGCTTTCCAATGATCCATTTCTTGATTGCTCAAATATCTGCCTAACATCCATTGGGGAATGTCGCCTTGACATCCATTTGATGAATTTCCAGATCATAATGTGCAACAAGAGCCATGATTGTCCTAAAAGAGTCTTTAGATAAAACCAGAGAGAAAGACTCTTTAAAGTCAATCCCTTCCATTTTGAGTATAACCCTTAACCATAAGACAAACTTTATACCTTTCCATATTACCGTTAAAATCTCATTTGATCTTAAAAATTAATTTGCAACCAATGGGTTTCACACCTTCTGATAATGAGACAAATTTCAAAACTTTATTGTCTTGCATGGAATTTATAATCCTACTTCATTTCTTCAATCCACTTATCATTACTTTCCTCACGTTATTGAAGAAATACTATGTAATCACCTGGAATAACATTTCTCCTTTCTTTAATGGATATCAACAAAGGTGTTGGTTCTTGTAACACTTGTAATTGATGATTTTGAGTTTGTTTTTCATGAATTACCAAATCATATTGAGTAGGAGGAAAATCAATAATGTCTCATAGAGGTTCGATACTTGCTTGATCAAAAGCAACTGTATGAATCGGTTCTTGAATTGTTACCAATTCTTCCTCTGAAACAAAGTCTCTAACCTTATTCTTCCCCCAAACTCAATATCCTCATAAATGTGGTTGTTTCTGTCTCAAAAATTGGATTTAATTTGGGATGATAAAATTTATAGCCCCTAGATCTTTAAGAATAACCAATAAAGTAGTTTCTCACTATTCGGGACTCCAATTTATTTTCATTTGGCTTATAAGGCATTGCCTCAGCTATTCAAGAATTTGCCATAGGAAGTTATTGTGTCAAGCAAATATAGATTATCATGACTTATAAGTGAACCAATTCCAACAATATTTAAATTAAAAGACAACTTAAACATATTAATCCCAAATAAACACACATAAACCGATTGGTCCAAATAAGAAACCGAAATTAAACTTTATCTAAATGACGGAACCACAAAAGTGTCTTTTAAATCGAAATAAAATCTGGTACACAGTAACAATCTAAAATTCCCTATAGCTTCCACCTCCACCAACTTTCCATCTTCCACATAGATGTATCTTTCAACATCATTTGACTTTTGGTAGTTTAGGCAACCCTATATTGAAACACCGATGTTAGTAGTTTCACCACAGTCTAACCTCCAAGTGTTTTCAGGTACTAGATCTAAATTGACCTCAGAACAAATCAAAACATGACTCATGCAATTGAAGCGATCCAACTTCTCATAATATTTCCTTTGTACAGAGAAACCAAATTCCGAATGAGAAGATGGTTGCTTCATCCTTAATGCAAGGTCAAAATTCACGCAACCAAGAACAATTTTCATGTTCTAATTCCATTCTTTAAAATTTGTTCCATTAAGGACATAAATCTTACTCTTATTTGCGGATATTGAAGCAGTTATAACTAAAAAACAAGAACAAAATTAAATATCTTAAATATACTCACAAAAAAAACTCAATTTTCAATTTGTTCAAATAACTCATCTCAATATACCTATAGCACCATCAATATTGAGTCTTTTGATATTAATATTAACTGTTAGTGGTACTTTTGTTGTAACGATCAAACATTAACAATAAAAAACATGTAGAATATAAATCCCTCTTTGGATTGATTTATTATTCACATGTAAGACCTTATAATTATCACATGTTCACCATCACAGGCGCGTATGAAAACCGACCAACCACCAACTATCTTTTAGGTCAATTGGTACTCGCATGGACAACCATACACACCAACCAGAAAATTATTTAACATTTTTCATAAGTAATTTTCATAAAACATGTCACTTTAACGACTATTTTCATTTCAACTACTCATTTAAAAAGTTAAACTATTGTATAAAAAATACAATCCATAGTCAATACTTGAACAAAAATTATACCGAAGTTTACTTTATCTGGTTTATTATGCGAAGTACAACAAAAATAAACCGAATAATATATCATATATTAATAATATATATACAAAATACCAAAATTACTATATCAAGCAACTAAGAGATATGACCATGCAAATTAGCACGACATGCTCGTGTTCCTTTATACGAAGCACAACAAAAATATATATATATATATATATATATATATATATATATATATATATATATATATATATAAGAGACCAACATCAACAACAATTTAAAATATGTCATCCAACGATGATTCTAAAAGTTACTATAACTATATATGATAATGGTGCTTTACTCCACTGTCACAAAAGTATCTGTAACAAAAATTTGCAATGGTAATAGAAAAATAATATAGATCAAACAATAATTATTTCATGAGTATGACCATGTTTTCTATGGCATGTATCAAATTTAAAACCTAAAATAAATAAATAAATAATACCAAATACCAAAACTAATGAATGAAACAACTAAGAGACATAGTCATACAAATCGAAACGACATGCTGTATTCCATTCTTAATTCGCTTAAACTAACAAATAATCTATTGTATATTATACAACACTACTATTTATTTTAATTTCAACAATTGTTCCTCTCAACAATTATTCCCCTGTTCCTTTTTAAGTGTCGTTTTAGAAGAAAACTCTTCAACCAAGATAATGGATTGTTAGAGTTAATTTTTCTATTATACCCTCATTTATTTTCTCTCTCATAATAAATCCACTCATACACTTACTCTAATTTATTAAGAAATTAAGGGTATAATTAACAAATTATGACATTAAACTATAAAACGATATTTAAATAGAAACAAAAAAATTATTCTAAAACGACACTTAAAAAGGAACGAAGGGATTATTTATCATATAACCCATTCTCTAATTCAAAGTCTCAACAAATGAAATGGGCATGATGGTACAAAATTGAAGTGAAACTCCCATCTGCTCGAAACCTAAACTTGAACTGACCCAATCAAATCATACGTCGTTTGGATACTCAGAACAAATTCTCAACCAAATTAATGAAAACGACAACACCGAATCATAATTCCTTCACCATAATTTATTATTCTTTGTGCACTTTTTGACACTAACAATTAAATTATAAAGAAAACACAGTTCAAAGAATTTTAACAAGTTATTGAATCTAAAAAAAGCGTTATAATGTCAGCCTGCCGAAATTATGCAATTCATAAAGAAATAGCTAATGTCTTATACTCTACAAACTAGAAGATATAAGTAAATCTCAATTTTAAAAAATAAGATTCCAAAAAATATCTCAAAAACAAATTGAGTCCGATATGAGTATCTCTCATATCACTTGTTAGATTTTATTCATAAACCTTATAATTTCTCTCAATATAGAAATCAAGAATAAAACCCTAAATAAAATCCTTAAACTCATATCTGAATACAATATGAATGAAAGCGAAAACGTATCAGAATTTATCATTGAGAATCACTGAAAGTTTCGGGTATGTGATTTTCCAATTTCTAGAGTTTCCTATGGCTCCTTGATTCTCCTCTGATGAGGATGAAGAGAAAATTTCTTATAAGTCATTTTCTCGTTATCTACAAATGAGGACCATAACCCTTATAAATAACATTAGGGTTATTTCTTAGTATTCAATATTCTAATTTGGTCTCTCATCAAATTAGATATTGACTTATGGTATCTACACAATAACCTGACCTTTCATGACATTTATGCTTTTAACCACAAACTTAATATTATATTAATTATACCCCTTTAAATCTTAACTAATTAAAATAAGGCGAAATATGTGTTCATGATGTGCAGTACCATGCTAGGAAATGTCCGAAAGTGATCTATGTGTGTATCGCTACAATATCAAAACATGAGTATCAAGGCAAGAGAACAAATCTCCGAGTCACACTTATAACACTAAAACATGTCTATTTTATTTTAAAAATCCTTTATAGTTGTAGCTCCTTATCTTTAAGTTTACTAATTTAGTGAATATATCTACCCTACTCTTTCCAGCTACTTTTATTATGAAATCTACTTGTTGTTGGATCTCTCACAATAACAAGCTTTTATCCTTTTCTAAGTTGATTATTCAAATAATTATTTTTTATAAGAGTCAACACATAATAAAACAAGGCACTCAACAACAAATCATTTAACATAAAAATAACATAATATTAACTTCACATTATTCAAGAAATAAAAGATTTAGCTCATGATGAGTTGAGTACAAACTACAAATGTGGTTATTTAAAAGATTAAATGTGAATTATTTGAATATGTGCGTTATTTAAATAATTGTGTTTTATGAGTAGAATAGTGGTTATTTAGTATTGGGCCTATTTATGAAAATAGAAGTAATAGAGAGGTGTTAAGTGTTAATCCCGATAAGACAATCCTAGTTAGTAAAGAGTTAGAAGGAAATCATAATTAGAATTGTCATTTGGTGAAAGAAGAGAAAGAGAAAACAAGAGAAGAGGAGAGGAGAAAAAGAAAAGTGAAGAGGAAAACCTAGAAGAGGAATCTTCAAGAGGTAAGGGGGAGAATCCATGTTATTGTTTGATTGTATGTAGTGGATAATGGTTAGTAACATGCTAGGTTGTTCAATTTCAATTTCTATAATCTTTGAATGTTAGGGTTTGAAAGGAAATTATATTTTTCAACTTAAAATGATAACCCATGACTAGAAACATGTTAGGATACCCTTTAATGATGTTATTTAGTTTATTGAAATGAGTTTTATGTGGTAATTTTGTGGGAGAAAGAAACTGGTTCGTAGCTAAAAAAGTACAGAATCGCAGACCGCACTTAGCGCGAGGAGAAGCCCGTTTAGCGCGAAATGTTCTGACTTTTGAGTTTGCTTGTTCAGGGAGGTGCACTTAGCGCGATAGATCGGGCTTAGCGTGACCTGGAATGAAAAATGTTATTTTTAGGATCTTTTGACATGAAATTTTATATGATTATATTTATTGTAGTATTTTCATATATGTGATTAATTGATTCGATCGTGATTGAATGTGCTTTGGATTGGTTTGAATACTATTCCAATGTATGGATGATTACTTGAATATAGTGTGTGCTATTCTTAATTGAATATTGTGAATAACATTGGTGGAATGATATGTCATAATGTTATTGGTTATATGTGATGATATGTATATGATACATGTAATGATTTTGTTGTTGGAACATGATGATGTGAAGGATAATTCACATGAGTTGAATGGTGATGATATGCTTGGATAATTGAGGTTTTGTGAATAATCTTAATTTGCATATGTTGTCTTGATGAGTTGTACATGCATACATTTGGCTCGATCCTTATGTGGATAAGTAGTGGTGAAACTTTGGATTCACAATTGGCTCGATCCATGATGGATAAGTAGCGATGAAACACTGGATTCACATTTGACTCGACCCATTTGGGGATAAGTAGTGGAGACTTTTGGTCTTGTCCGGATCGAAAGTGGCTTGGATTCTATGATAATGAATCAGAAGCGGGGTTAACGAAATGTTCCCCAGATTTGATACCACATGCATATTGAGTCACATTCCATTCTTGTCACATGAGTCATTATTGAATATGTGATGTGTGTAATGAAATTGTGATGTTTAATTGTATGGATAATTGAGTAATTTGGATGAATGACATTTATGCTATGTGTAATAAATATGAATATGTTATACTTGGAATATTTGTATAATCATGTTATCTTGGAATATCACTTGAAGTGTGTGGAATCCGTGAATAGATCTTGTTTCTATATTATTTCCATTTATATACTTTTGGAGAATGATGTGAATTCTCACCCTTCTATTATGATGTTGCCTCTACGTGGGTAACGTGCAGGTTCCGAGGATAGTGGTGCTTCGCACGATGCTAGTTGAAGGAGTTTACTTAGTTTATTCCTTACACTAGGTAGAAGAGTCATTGATCTGGTCATGTAACACGGAATTTTATCTGGATTTCTGCTTTGATGAGATTTGTTATGTATTCTCATCTATTTTAATTTGTATGAATGAGATACCATGTTGATGTGGCCTTGGTGCCAATGCATGAATTCTGATGACTTGGTTATATTATGGATTCATTACTTTTTCATCCAATGATTATAGTATAGGATGTAATCATTGATAGTATCTATGAACACTAAATGATCCAATGTGAAAATGCATGAATTGTTCTAAAGCATGAGATTCAAATATGTGTTATGATTATGACAAGTGTGCATGTATGATTTTAATATTGAGAGAAATATCATGTGACACCCTCTTGTTATGCATTCTATTTACTCTGAGTATTGGGAATATTTCAAGAGAGTGAAAATTGAGTTATAATCCATCAATAGTAGTGAAGTAAATATGTGTTCATGATGTGCAGTGCCATGCTAGGAAATGTCAAAAAGTGATCTATGTGTGTATCGCTACAACATCAAAAACATGAGTATCAAGGCAAGAGAACAAATCTCTGAGTCACACTAATAACACTAAAACACATCTATTTTATTTTAAAAATCCTTTATAGTTGTAGCTCGTTATCTTTAAGTTTACTAATTAAGTGAATATATCTACCCTACTCTTTCCAACTACTTTTATTATGAAATCTACTTGTTGTTGGATCTCTCACAACAACAAGCTTTTATCCTTTTCTAAGTTGATTATTCAAATAATTATTTTTTATAAGAGTCAACATAATAAAACAAGACACTCAACAACAAATCATTTAGCATAAAAATAACATAATATTAACTTCACATTATTCAACAAATAAAATATTTAGCTCATGATGAGTTGAGTACAAACTACAAATGTGGTTCTTAAAGAAAAACATTCTTAAAAAAATAATGAAAAAGAAATATAAACCTAAAATTAACGTGAAGCCTCCTTGTGATGGATATCAGCAAGAGGCGACTTCAGTCACACTAATGCTCAGCAACAGGTACTAGGAATGGTGAGAAGATGAAACTTTATTTTTTCTCCATTAATCCTCATTATTTTTCTCTATATTTCTCTTCAAATGTTGAACTCATTTTTCAGTCTTCAACATGATCTATTTATAAGCCTCATTTCATTCCTTCAGTTTTGCATGCAAGGAATCAGGTACAGAGACAATTGTGGGGGACAAGGTGTCTTATGACAGTATGCCACAACATGGGTGCAGACGATGATGCCCTTTCCTTGCATGGCGCTCTTGTAGTGGGCATACTATGTACCCTATTTTGTCTTCTAGGGCCTTTTGATCTTATCCAATTGATTCAAAGGACTTTTCTTCAATGCAACAATAAATATTCCATCCAATGCATCTTCCTTTTAACGTTTGCCCTAGGGACCCAGCTGATTGCTCCATTTCCTTCCTTAGTTGACTTCAGCTTTTTGTTCCAACTTGCACTCACAGGTGTTCTCCTTTATTATCTTGCCTTCACTCGACAGAACTAACCTTGAACCAAGCAACAAACATATCCAAACTACAAAAATGAACACCTATTATCCTCCAAGTAAATTACTGTAAAACAAATAAAATGCAATGAAATAACTACAAAGTAACAAATAAGCTATATAAGTACAAATATTAGGTCATATAATAACTCACAAAATGTGGGTTATCAATTAGAACACTTTTTATTCATCTATCTTAAAGTGATCAAGGAGTGATCAACATTCGGAGTTGCAATATCAAACCCCCGTCTACTTTATACACCAGCAAGGACTTGGGGGAAACTGTTATGAGCCAACTAGATCAATCTCAGATCTTCTCAGATCGATCAAATCTACCTCGACCAACCACTTAGAAGAAGGATCCCACTTTTTTCATAATATTTCTAATACACAGAGATTATCATTCTAGTGATCACCAAAGATCTCAACTAAAACGCGTCCAACGACTCTCTGCAATTCACTCTTAATTAATATCAAGTTAGTTGTTCCATCTCTACTATATATAGATAATGCATCAATTTATGAGACAAATTTCAAATATAATTTCATTCCATTCTTCCTCCTCACACATTAACCTTGCGGGTTCTCCTACTCCATCGCATCAAAAACCACAATCCACCATCAATATTATTCAACTTCTCATTTCTTATTCTAGAACGGAGAATATATCATAGGAAAAATGCACTAATTTTTAAATTGAAAAACTTATCAAAATAAGATAATAAAAGCAACGTGAATTAATCCAGAAATATCTTGCACTATATAGAATAATAAGCATACAAATTTTTTCTAAATAACACTATACAATAACAAGTTCCAATGGTGAAAATCAAACAACTAAACAACTTTTCTACAAAATAATAAATATATCATACATAAAGTTTCTTTTTTTTTAATTGTTAATTTTCCTTTTTAACTTTTGACATCTTAGGAATTAACAATCTCTTTCTTTTCACACATAGGCTTGACCCATTAAAATAATACACAACAAAAGCTCTTTTTTTCTAAATAAATGGTAGTTCCCACTTAGTAGTTAGCCCACTCAACATTAATAAGTGAGACATTTTATATTTGTTGCTTGCAACATAATTAAACATAAAGTTACAATTATTATGCTAAATTAAACATAAATTCACAACTATTATGCTAAAACAAAGTTAATTAAATATTATTTAACAGGAGATCAATTAAGACAAACATGATTAGATACTACAAATATAAGTTTACAATATATTCTTATTCAATACTTATCCTTCTTCAATATATACACAAATAAAAGTTAAAAAATAATAGCTATTTGATATGAAAATAATTCACCCATATGTTTAATTGGTAGATGTAAAAAGTTATAATAATAAACCATCAATTTAATTTTTAAATGTCATTCTATTTTTAATTTAATTCCTAACTATATACTAGTGATAAATAGTTCCTAAAAGTATTCATCCAATACCTACAATATTCACTCAAATGAAAAAACAAAAACAAAAAAAAGCAAGTAAATATACAATATAAGAAATAATTTTATATATATTTATATATATTGTTTGAAGAACATTAGAATAACTCTTGGTTCTAAAATTCTTACATAAACACCATGCTTTCCAAAAAATAACAGCATGCAATACAACACTATATTATATTACTAATAAAATGTCCAAACAAACCTACATGTAGAGAAAATAACGAATAAAGAAATTAGAAAAATAGTAGAATATCATACATAAAAAATATTACACTTTATAATGATATTAATAGTATCATTAATATCATTTTGCTCCTTTTGCTTCTTTCTTTGTCATATCATCATCTGTTTTCCAAACAACATCATCCAAACTTGTTGACAGTTTCTTGTAGAACTGCATAGGGTTAAGCAAATGGTTTCCATTAGATTCAAAAGTGAAGAAAACTCACGTGTAAAAACTCGGTTCTTCTGATATATTATGGTTCAAATAAATATTTACACACCGACCGTATAAATATAGGTTTTACGCATGCGTTCAATCATATTTCAGTGTCTCGATATAGTTTGTACACATGATTCGATGTTGGTGTACAATTTTTGTACACAGTCGATGCATAGTTTGTTGTAAAATCGCATATTATCACATGTAATGACAATAGGACATTGATTTTTGAAGCTTGAGAATCAGAAAAGAGATTAATTGAATCAGAAAAGAGATTAATTATAATGCCCTGTCAGCAGAGGCATCTCAAATTTTTATAGGCCCTAGTAGATTAGTCGCAATTTAACCTTATCAAAAAAATAGAGATTGCGTTTTAACTGCTTTAACTGCAGTTTAACTGTGACAAATTTTTTTATGAGGTCTTATTTATCCACATGTGACGAATTTTAGACTATGCGGTAGCGCGTCTCATACGCCCTCAAAGAGGGTGAAAGACTTTTGAGGTAAGATAAGATAGGATAAAAGAGAGAGAAGAAACCTTATGAAACTCCAATGTATCTCCTTTTGCTTTTCTTACTTCAACCATATGAAGAGAAGGTGCCACTTGAAACACCTCTGTGGCAACATTAAGGTTTCCTTTCCTTCCGGCTTTCGAATTCTCAAGCCTCATCTGCAGGTAATAGTTTGTTAGTTTCACGAAAATACCGTATAATTCCGAGCAAGGTGTTTGAATAAGAACGGCTTACCTTGAAGTTTTTCTTCTGCACATCGAAGCCGAGAGGTTTAGCAGCTTCTTCAATCTTGCTGATTATCACGTCGGCCGAAGATGTCGATGTGAACCTTGTTTCCCTTTTAAATCCCTGTAGTCAAAACTCAAAATCACAAAATCACATACAGAACAAAGAACCAAAAATTTAACAAAAGGAAATGCTGGTAACACGTTCATCGCAATCATGAAACAATTTCGAAAGAATCTTATAACGTGAAGTTTCGAACCTGTTCTATATCAAACAAGTTTTCGAGGTTGAGTCCTTTCGACATGGAAATCAATTCAAACGCATTCATCGATGTTGGCTGCTCTTCTTTTTTTTCCATCACATGGTGCTCCTGAATATATAGACAGAACACTTTACGATACAATGCTCCAGAATTTAAATAAAATGAAATACCAAAACCGTATCTAAATTCTTTATCGTACTTCTGAATCTTTAAAGACGGCTTCTACATCGTCGAGGTTGGTTTCGCCACTCTCTTCAAACACCGGAGGCTTATAGTCTTTCTTAAACCATTCATCTTCCAAAATCTCGGCCATTGAGATACGCTGCCATATAGTTAAGGTAAGTCAAATTCGTGGACCGAAATTTAGTCATTTAGTACAAAATGCTGTTAACATTTCGGCAATTCAATTTTACATGATAAACAGCAGGTAGATAATCAAATGTTGTTTCTTACCGTCTTTGGATTGGGATCCAAGATTCGAGTGATTAATTTCCTCGCACTGAAAGAAAGCCATGGGGGGCAAGTAAAATTGGCAGACGAGATCTGCGGATCAAGAAACAAACGAAAGTCACAAAAGGAAAACAAATGAAAAAGTAAAATAGGAAATATAATGTCGAAATGGTTGCGTGCTCACTTTTTTATAGAGTTCCATAAGATTAGGATCATCAAAAGGTAAGTAACCTGCAACCAATACAAAGAGGATCACTCCGCACGACCATAAGTCCGCATTCGCTCCATCATAGCCTCTATCGGTAAGAACCTGTATATATGTAACAAGAATATACATAGTTAGACAGTGAATCGAAATATATGAATTTAGGAAGACAAAAAACAAAGTAGCATGAAATAATGTGGCGTTTGCACCTCGGGAGCAACGTAATTCGGAGTTCCGCATGTCGTATGGAGAAGTCCATCGTCCTGTAAAGACAGCCGTTTTCGTAAGATATGAATCAACAACCTCGATGCATGGAAAGTTCGTCTAGTGTTTAACAACCAAGAAAAGTAAAACTCAGAAACAATGTATCGTGCTTACCCTAACTTGCTGGGAGAGTGCACTCAACCCGAAATCGGAGACTTTAAGATCACCATTACAATCTAAAAGCAAATTCTCTGGCTACACAAAGTTCATGAATAGCAAAGTAATTTTAGGCTCGAGATTTTTTAATTATATAACTTTTTTCGGAGAAATAGCTCTTACCTTAAGGTCTCTGTGATAGACACCTCTGCTATGACAATAATCGACAACGTTTATAAGCTGCTGGAAATACCTACGCGCTTCATTCTCACTCATCCGTCCATTGTTTACCTTCACATTGAAAAGTCCATTAGAGCATATACAACATTTTTCCACAAAAAAATGATGACGATAATCACAACGACAATGATGCTTGAATAAGTAAAAATGCTCACAATTTTGTCGAAAAGCTCCCCACCAGTCACAAACTCCAATACAATATATATTTTTGTTCGGCTTCCCATGACCTCATATAGTCGAACAACATTCGGATGCTTGATTAACTTCATCGTAGCTACTTCCCGCTTGATCTGCAAAAATACATTACAAACATGTAAGAGAGTCCATTTCATCGATTTCCCATCACCAACTTGAAGAAACTAGTTGAAAACAACTTATGAACGTGTCACGCGTTGTTTCCATAAGCTATCTCAAACAGTCTTCAACCCGGGCTTATATCAATTATCAGCAGATATGCTCAAATAAGTCAATTCAAATCACCTGCTCAGACATCTTGTGCCTGAGAACTTTCTCCTTGTCAATAATTTTGATAGCCACGGCTTCACCGGTCTTAGAGTTCCTCGCAAATTTCACTTTCGCAAATGATCCCTCCCCGATTGTCCTCCCAATCTCATATATACCGACTCTACGTTTAATCTTTGGCTGACTCATCTCAACACCTTTTATAAAGCTTCACAATAAACCAAACTTCTGCTCAATCCTAAACAAATCTCAACCTGAAATACACATCAGAATTCAGTTTTAACTAATCAAAAAACCAGAATTCACCTTGAATATGAAACAAAACACACAAAATCACTAACTTTAGACACAAGATATATATGAAAACCATCAATGTTAAGTTCATAAGTTCAAAATCATCATAAATTACTCACAAACATCAAACATCAATCACCCTCTACAAAATAAATTGCTTAGAAAAAAAGGACACTCACAAAATTAAAAAGACTCTTCAAATCACATACACAAAAGGTACCAAAAAAAGCCTAAAAATTCAATTTTTAAAGGTAAAAAATTGAACTTTATAATAATTTTGAAGAAATTAACAGAAAAACAGCTCAGAAAACCAAACATCACCCAAAAGGGTTGCTGAAAAAGAAACAACAAAACAAACCCAAATTGTTTTTCCTTCCAAATTTCATTAACCATTAACCATGAGAGAGAAAGATAGAGAGAGGGGGAAATACTTAAGCTTTGAAAAGATATCTGAAAATTTGCAGTGGAAAGAAGGTTGATGATTATGTGAAAAATATGAAGAGTATTGGTTTGGTTTTGATTATAGCAAAAGGGTATAAAAGAATTTAGAGACAAGAACCAACAATGAAAGACACAACAACCAGACAAATATTTTTGTTACCTAAATATGCATTTTTCAGCAATGAATTATGGGATAAAAGCTTCAGCGGTTACACATCAATGCTTATCAACTTTTTCATCACCATAATAAATTAAAAAATAATATATTTTTCTGTGGAAAATGATATTGACAGATAGGAAAATCTTTCTGGGGCTGGTTTTTATTATCAGTACTTCAAAATCATAAATGTTTTGTGGTCACAATGTTTCTTACAAACTATTCTTATTCACACATGAAAACAAAAACTTGAGTTAAAAATGATGTGGTGCTGAATTTATACAGTCACAAATATTTGTTTTTGTTTATTATTTTTTATTTATTTGATAAATTAAATCAAGGAATAAAAAAGTTTCTAGTAATTATTTTTAATAGAAACTTTTTCTTCAAACTTGATGAGAGAAAAGTTTCAAAAGCAAAATGTATTAAGGAAGAGATGATGGTGTATACATCATCAACATGAGAATTAAGAAATATGAGAAGGTTTAGGTGATTGATGATCTCCACTAAAATATTCATAATACTCTCCTTCAATATAGCAATGTGTCTAATTTAAATTTTACTAAAAACATGGTATATCATCCATTGTGGGTGAGGGTTGCTTTGTTAATACCTATTTAGAAAAATCCAATGAAAGAAAATTATGACGAGAACAAAAATTTGTGTAGGATATACCTCAATTAAAAATTCAATTCATTCAATAATTTTCGATGAGATAACAAGAATTAATAGTCTGTTTTAGTTTAATCAGAAATTTTGGATCTAAACTTTATTTGAAATTTTGGATCTAAACTTTATTTTTAGTGTACAAGAAATATTAAATCTCAAAAAATTTAATGTCTATTATGATTTTTTGGACATTTACCTCATATTTAGATAACTATAAAATTCATTGACATGTATAATCAATTAATTTAAACTTTGATATATTTAAATCTGATATACAAATTTATATATTAGGGATGACGATGGTTAAAGTTTGAGCAGTGTACTTCTCCATATTTATGGATGGAAAAAAATTCTCATACTCGAACTTATACTTGTTTGAACATCAACATTATCACTCATACTCATATCCTATATGTATGTAAATACTCACACACATATTTGTTATCTATATTTTTTTAATAAAAAGAAATACATCATTATAAGTTATCATATCATTTTATGTGAAAGTTAATGGTGATACACCATTATCGCACATAAAATTTAGAGAAGGAGAAGTAATTTGTGTATTGCTCACAAAACTGAACTATTACATAGTGAACGTGTAGTTTATATAAATTTCGTGATCTTAACACATTGAGTGCAATGTAACTAACTACTAACAGAAAAACAATTAGAAAATTAGTTACAACGATGATTGCTTAGGTGGAAAGTAATCAACTTTTAGTTGCTTCATCTTCTACTTTTACACCCCCTCAAGCTAGAGAAAACGTTAATAATTCCTAACTTGGCTTGTAGAGTATGAAATGGTCCTGGATGCATAGGCTTTATTAGGATATCATCTACTTGCTCTTTTAATGGATCTTGCAGTAATTGTATGAGGCCTGATTGCACTTTGTCTCTAACAACATGACAATATATCTCTATATGATTTGTTCTCTCATAAAAAATAGGATTGACAGCTATATGCATTGCTTACTTGTTATCACAATAGGTGATGATAGGTTTAGAATGTTATATGTGAAAATATTTCAGCAAATACTTAATTTATTGTCCTTCATAAGTTGTATGAGCCAAAGCTTTATATTCTGCTTCTGAAGAGGATCAGGAAACTACAATATGGTTCTTGCTTTTCCAACTGATCAAGGAGCTTCCAACGAAGAAACAAAAACCCGTGGTGGATCTTCTAGTATCGGGGTAAGCACCTCAATATGAATATGAGATGCCTTTGAGATCTAGAGGTGAGTCTACGATGAAAAGCAATCCTTGTCCAGAGCATTGTTTGAGGTATTTAAGAGTATGAAGTGCTGCCAGCATATGTTCATTAGTTGGTGCATCAAGGAATTGGTTGAGTTTGCTTACAGTGTAAGTAATGTCAGGCCCGATATGATTTAAGTAGGGAAATTTTCCAATGAGTCTCCTATATGATGTAGGGATATAGATGATTTCACCAGAAGATTTGTGTAATTGCAGTTGTGGTTGCATGGGTGTGTTGCAAGGTTTTTCACCTAGTGAGCTTGCATCCTCGATTAAATCTAAGGTGCACTTCCTTTGACATAAAGAGATATCATCTTGTTTCCTTTCTACTTCAAAGCCCAATAAATATTTAAGAACTCCAAAGTCTTTAATACTGAATTTGTCATCTAGTAGAGTTTTGATGTATTCAATCTCTTTGACATCAGCGCCCTATAAAACAAGATGATCTACATAAACCAATATAACAGTAAAACCTGCATATCTTTGTTTTGTGAAGAGGGAATAATAATATTTTTATTGAACATGGCCAGAAGATGTGAGAGTGTCAGTTAGTTTTGTATTCCATTGTCTATTAGCTTGCTTTAAACCATATAAAGATCTTTGGAGTTTGCAAACATAATTAGGAGATGATAAGTGCATGCCAGTTGAAGGATGCATATATACTTCTCCATTAAGGTCTCCATGAAGTAATGTTGTGTTGACATAAAGCTGGTATAATAGCCATTGCTTAACATCTGTAATAACAAGTAAAACTCTAATGGCAGTCATCTTTAGACCTGGGCTAAAGGTGTCCATGTAGACAATGCCTTAATTTTGAGTGAACTGTTTTGTAACAAGTCGCACTTTATATCTTTCTATAGTACCATTAGCATGTAGTTTGAGTTTAAAAAAAACCACTTACATCCTATATCATGTTTCATAGGAGTCAAGGGAATAAAAATCCAGGTATTGTTCTTTACCAAAGCAATTAACTCATCATTGATAGTAGATTTCCAATTATCATCACATATGGCAGTCTCATAGAAAGTAGGTTTAGGTATGTTGGATAGGTTAAAAATGAAATGATTATATGTAGGAGAAATATTTTGGTAAGAAATAAAAGAGGAAATTGGATACTTACTTAGAGAAGATGATTGAGATGTAACTGAAGTGGAATCATGTTATGCATTACTTGTGACACCCCAAATAATTCAATTATTAAATAATTAGAATTTTAATTATTAATTTAATTAGAAGTTTAATTATTTGTATTTTTGAATTATCGGAATTAATTAATTAAAATAAGAATGGAAGTGTTGGGGTGTGAGGTGTGAAGTGGGGGTGTGAGGAGTAAAAGACTCTACTCATACTAATTATTCTATTATTATTATTTTAGAATAATAAGAGGAATAAAACAAGGAAAAAAAGGAAAAGAGAAGAATTGGAGGTTTTCATCATACGTGCAATTGAGAAGAGGAAGAGGAAAAGCCAAAGCGTCAGAGACCGTAGAATTATCACGAGGTAAGGGGTGATTTTATCCAATTATGATGTCTTATGGGTTTTGGAATTCGATTGAATAGTTGAGTATGTTAGAAAACCTAAATTAGAATTTTCTAGGTTTGTAGGATTATCCCTAATGTGTCGAATTGTGTGAAATTGAATCGTTAATATGTTATGGGATTATTAGGAATGATGGAATTATGCTATGTGTTATTGCATTAGTGTTTATTGGATGAGTTTTGGTGTTTTTGGTGCTATGATTCGTATGAGAATTGAAAAGGAAAAGAGTTGGAAACATGCTACTGTCAAACTGCATTTTTGGTTCTGCAGGTCGCAGGAACCGGTTCTCATGTGGGAGGAACCGGGTTCATGGTACAAAAAGCAGAGAGGAAGTGATTCTGGAATAGTGGGAACCGGTTCCTCCTGGGGAGGAACCGGGTTCTCAGTTGAAATTTTTCAAAGAAAATCCACATTTTAGTGGGAACCGGTTCCTAGTTTGGAGGAACCGAGTTCCCCATAGTAAAAACAAAGAGCGTGTTATTTCAAGCTTGTGGGAACCGGGTTCTCCCTGGGAGGAACCGGTTACCACTGTGTTAATTTCAAAAACACTTAAAACTTTAAAAACTCATATTTTCTGAACCGTAACTCCGATTCGAGTGCCGTTTTGAGCAGCGTTCTCTAAATTAAAAATAGTATTTTATAAAATGAAGAAAATATTGTTTCATGGAATTATTTTAAAAAGAGTTGATTCTTCCGATTTTGTAAACTAAGGTAATTCTAGAAATGGCGATGAATTGTTTAGGATTGTTCTGACGGGTGGAATGAGGATTACATGCTTATGTGTTGTTCCTGTTGTTATTCATGATTGTGCTGTTATATTGTGATGACTGTTGGTGTTGGCTATGCATGGAATATTGTTGTGATATCGTATTGCATTATTTGAATGTTGCATGCTTTTGATGTGCATGCATATGCATTCTGGTGTGGTTAATTCCCATTGTATGGAATTGGACCTGCAGAGCCAATACCTGTACCCAGTGGTTTAGTGGTGGTGAGGCTGGATTCGTTTCCCAGTGGTGTATGGGCGAATCGATGATTAACGTTGTGTTCGAGGTGTAAACGAAACAGGGTGTGAATTTAGTTCACGATTGGTACCACATGCATAGAGTCTTGCATTGCATATAAATTATAACATGATAGGATGATTTCCAGTGTTATGATCTTATTGTTGTTATTATTGTTCATATTGAACTGTATGAATTACAATTGTATGTTGAATCTGATTATGCTAATGAGTGTGAAATAATGTATTGAATTGTTTTATTGTTTTTAGAAATGTATAATGCATTTTAATTGTTGATGAAATCTCACCCTTACTTTGATGATTTCAGATTGAAGTATCAGCCGCTTAGGAGCTGGTGATGATGGCTTTGAGTTGTGCTTTTTAGTTTATCCGCGTGTCAGTGTCATGCTCTGGTAGTTGTAACACTGGGGAACGATTGTTTTAGAGTTATAGTTTTAAACTCTGTTTTCTTTTGGTTTATGTTGGAATAATTATGAATTGAATTTATTCCTGTTTTGATGATATTTTCCGCTGTGTAGAAAATGTTATTGGTTTTGATTAATTTAATAAAATTCTTCAGTGAAGCATGACAACTATTAGGATATTTTCTGTTTAATTGAATTGTAATGCCCTTCATTGCATGTTACTCTGATTTAATTATTGATATTCGCGGGGTATTTTAGAGGGTGTTACATTACTCAACAAGTAACAATAGAAGTCTTAAAAGTGTTTAGGAGGTTGAGTGTGTCTTATAGATTTTCTAATGGGATGTGGAATAATTGAAATAGGACGTGTCAGATCTAGTATAAAATTGAGGGAGTTATGTATGATAGGTGGTTGGAGATGTGGTGCAGTAATTTGGTCAGTGTTATTTGTGGATGTGTGTGGTGAAATTTGATTATCTTATACAATATTATCAGTTGATTCCATAAGGACAGTAGTAGGACTGTTATTTAATTGGTTATCAATAAATGTGTCATCATAAGAAATATAATTATGATGTACATGAGAATATTCACTAATCAGAGGCATTATGATAAGGGAACACATGTTCAAAAAAATGACATCTATAGAGAGAAACAACTCTCTTGACTTGAGAACAAACAGAATGAATCCTTTCACACCAGTTTTGAAGCCTAAATGTATGCATTTTTTGATATGGGATCAAGATTTTTTTTATGGGAAGGTAGGGTAGTAACAAAATATAGGCAACCAAAAACTTACAGATTGGTTATATCAGGAAGTTCATTGTATAGAACTTGAAATGGTGACTTATGTGTCAAGTAAGGTGTTGGAAATCTATTGAGGATATGGACATAATGACTTATGGCATGTGCCCAGAAAGTCTTGGCAAATTTGATTGAAATAGAAGTTTCGTAGTGATGGCAAGGATGTGTTGGTGTTTTCTATCAACAATGACATTTTGTTGAGGTGTTCCAACACATGAGGTTTGATGTAAAATGTCATTGTCATTATATAAGGAAGTAAGTTTGAATTCATTGCCATTATCACTTCTGATACACTTGATCTTGATGTTGAAGTGAGTGTTAACCATGTTAACAAAGTTTATAATTAATGTGGAGGTCTCAGATTTCAACTTCATCAAGAGTATCCAAGTGTATCGACTTTTGTCCTCAACAACAGTCAAAGTTGTTTGTTGATACACTTGAAGTGAATGAAAAAGGTAGTCTCTTCTGTTTTGCATAGAAACAAGTATCACATGGTAAAGAAGATTTGGAAATTTTGAAAAAAGGGAAAATTATGTCATTCGGTTTTTCAAAATATGTGTGGCCAATTCTCATGTGACGCAAGTTAAAATCATTTTTCCTATTACAATTTAATAAGGTGTTGATGGTTTAACATGTAATATTGCTACAATGTTTAGGAAGAGTGGTCATCGAACTAACTGATGGTTGTGTAAGCACATAGGTTCCATGATTCATTTCAGCTACACCAATCATTTTCTTGGAGGAAGAGTCTTGTACCAGACATTTAGAACCATCAAACAACAAACAATAGTTTAGGTTTTGTGTGATTTTTGGAACAAAAATCATATTGAAAGCAAAGTTAGGAAAATAGAGATCATTGTTAAGATAGAAATTACTGTCAAACACAATAGTTCCATCTAAGTTTGTAGTAACCACTGTATCATTAGGAAATTTAATGTGAATTGGCATAATTTTCCACAATGAGTACACACTGTTATTTCTACCTTTGCGTTGACCATTACTGTATCTTCCACCTCTACCACATTGAGATTAAGAGCTTCTACCAGAATACTGATTACTATAAACAACTAGAGTTTTGGAGTCATCGAGATTAAAAAGTGATTGTCTTTCTTGTTGGACAAGTAAAGAGTACATTGAGTTGTGATCTAACAACTGCATATTGATCATTTAGTCCTTTGGGGAATCTAATAACCTGATCATTATCTTTATAGTTGCACATTTTCTCGAGCACATGGCATGCACCAAGACAACTGCTATGTGGAATTGGGCGAAAATTATCAAGTTCTTGCCACAATTTTTTCATCTTGGTATAGTAAGTGGAAATGGTACAATCACTTTGTTTCAAGGTGTAAATATCTTCTTGTAGATCAAGATGCAAAAACATCACCTCGGTAAAAACATTCTTTGAGTTAAGTCCATAATTCTGCATCAGTTTCCATCCATAGTATGCTCTATGAACTCTCAGGTTCCATGGAGTTAATGAGCCATGGTGTCAATGTTATCAAAAAATTTACTAATTAGATTACAAAACAATGAAGTCGCCACCTAACTTTATTTATTCCTAATGAGGAAAGGGAAAATATAGATAAAACCCGAGAAATGAAAACGAAATGGTCTTCGAGACCATGAGATGCGGGTTCGAGAGTCAGTTATACAAGGGGAAGGTATTAACACCCCTCACACCCATCTCAATGGGACCCATTTAGTTCTAAGTGTGTTTGTGTGTTTAGTGTGTTAATTTGCAATCTTCTTATTATTATGCGAAAAAAGAGAGATGAAAAAGAGAAACATGTTTTAATTTTTTGAAAGTGTGCTCACCAAGATGTTAGAATCTCGTGCCTACGTATTCCCCGAGTGCGATGGAAAAGTCAAAGCTTACGTAGTTCTCGGTTGCAAGAATATTTGTTGGTTGGTTGATTTTATTTATGAAAATAGAAGCTCAATCGTACGTGGACGATAAGACATCACAAGTGCAAATCACATGTGAGCGAAGGGAGATCGCGTGTGAGCGATGAGTGTTTGAAAAAAGTACTTGCACGTGGGCAAGGTTTGATGAGTTGAATTAATTTTAATTATGGATGACAAGTACCGAAACATTAGGCTATCATCTAATGATTCAAATACTAGAAATTGGCGAGTGAGCTCAACTAATCATCTCTCATCCTAAAAAGTTTATTATGAAAATGGTGAAGTGAATCGAGGTTCACTCTTGTTAGGTATTTTGCGTGGATGAGAGTATTTAGTTTATTGGGCTATCATCCAACAACCTAAATACTTTGAACTTGTTTTAAACCATTGGGCTATCATCCAACAACTTAAAACAAATACCATCCAAGTTTTTTTTTGTGAAAACATTTTTGAAAACAACTTGACGTTGGATCGATGTTTGAGAATTTGATTATAAAAGGTCTTGAATGATGAGAAGAGGATATTTGGGCTACGATTAACCAAGAAATCTTGATTAATCTCGAGAGAATTGACAAGTGTCTACTCCCTACCATGAGGCCCTTGTTGAATGAGAATTTGATATGTGGACCAAAGCGCGATAATGGAGATGAAATGGATAATTGCGAACTTTCATGGAAGCATAAATAAATAAATTGATAAAAGCCCATACAAGGTGGCTAATGCAAATGATAAGGCAATTTAAATTGTGTAGGTGCATGCACGAAATAAATTTAATCGACTAATCAAACGAAATTTAATCAAGTAATTAGATTTAAAAAATTAATTAGATGAACTAATCAATTTTAAATAAACTAATTAGATAATTAAATAATGTTTAACTAATCAATTAAAGCCTCATTGTAAGCCCAAGAGCAAGCGTGGTGTGTGCACAAATGTGTGGCCGTTGCGACGCTTCTAAGTTTTGTTGACTCAAGGTAGTGAAAATGGCTCGCAATCGAGTATTAGTTTGAAAGCATTTGCTTTGTGCATTGTGATGAATAATTACATAAGGCGATAAAATAATTAACTAAGCTATTACAACTCATGGGAGTGGGGATATAATTGATCGAATGGGGTTGATTTACAAGTCCTTATAATTGTATAAGTGAAAATAAATAATAATAAATAAAAAAAAACAAAATTTATTCTAAAACTACTTAACTAGTTAACAAAAGAATTTTTTTGATTATTTATAAAATATCTATAAATAGAAGAGAAAATTAAATTTAAACTATATATTACTATTATTTTATTTACAAAGGAGAAGAAATATTTTTAATTATTTTCGAAATTAGGAATTAAATTAAAAAGCAAATAAAGAAAAGGGAGGTGTTAAGCTACTTGAATACTACTGGACCGGGTCAGAGGCCCAATTCAGATTTAAACAAAGGAAAAGGGTGAGGCCAAGACCCTATTTGCATGAAGTAAAACGGTTGCCCTTTGGTTTCTATCCAACATTAATTGACTTTAAATATTATTATTACTGTAATATTATTATATACAAAAACAAATAAAAGGTTAAAACAAAATGATGATGTAAACTTTCTCTTAAACTCACGCTTCATCTTCTTTTCACTCACCCCACACTCTGCTATCGATTTCTACCATTCATACTTTTTATACTCTCACGTGACTTTATAGAGGAAAAATTGACAAAAGAAAATCTAAGAGTTTATTGGTTCTCTCTCTGATTCTCGATCCCTTAACCCCAAATCAATTTCAGAAAAGTTCAGAGTATATGTAGTGATTACAATTACATGGTGATGTAATGGAAGCAGAAATTAAACGCAAGTTAACAATAACAAAAGTCAGAGAAAAAACGAAAAAAAGTATTCAGGTATGTTATCGTTTACTCTTTGATTTTCGTCTCCTTCTTGTAGTTATTCTGGTTCTGGGTTTGAGGTTCTGGAACTATGATGTTGAGTGTATCGGCGGTTGTGATGGTGGCTTTCTGTGAGTTTGATGATAATGGGAGTTTTTGTGGTTAGGTTGGTTCGGTCATGGTGATGGTGAAATGGAAGAATGAGGTTGAGAGTAAAAAAAGTCTTATGGTGGTGGGTTTGAGTGAAATCGGTGATGGTGGGGTGGATGAAGAGTCAGCGAGGATGGTGATAAAGATGTGTGTATATGGTTCTGGAAAAGTGGCCGTGAGGTTTGAAGGATGATGGCAAAGGTTTATGGCCGAAGGTGATGATTTGGTTTATGGAGGTAAGGTTGGTTTGAGAAGTGGAAGGATAGTGAAATTGTTTTTTTTTTGTGTGCAGAAGTTTGAGTGAGATCGTTGGTGAATGTTGAGAGGATGAGGGGTTGTCTTTTAAAGAGATATTGAGTGAGGGTAATTTGGGATTTATGGAGCAAGTTTGAAAGACAAGTTTGTACAACAATTAGCTGAAAAATTGGTGGAATGAAGAGGTAATGGAGAGGGTGGAATGAGAGTGGGAAGAACTTGTGTATGTACTGATGTTGTTTTATTTGAATTTTGCAGGCTTCGTACTATGGTTGTGGTGGCATGGTAGTAGAAACGAGGTTGTGGAAAAGTTTGTGGTTTTCTGTACTGATTTTGCAGGGTAGTGGAATTGTTGCATTTGTACCGACTTGTTTCTTGCATTTACTATTGAAAACCATAAAAATAGAGAAACAAATCTTTTTATTACTTTTTGTCTTATATGTACAATAATAACTAAAAAAATATTTAATTATTTAATTAATAAATATTACTTAATAAAATATTACTAAATAATCAATATTAACAAAAATATATATAAAAAAACAATTGAAAGTTATAAAAATAAAAAAATAAAATAAAATAATAAACATTATTCTACCTATAAAACAATTATTTGACATTAAAGAAGTTCTGACCGTTAGAGCGAAGTTAGAGGCATAAGTTACGGCCAGTAGAAGTTCGTTGTTAAGAGCAAGTTACGCCGTTAGGAGGAGAAGTTCTACCCATTATGAGGAGAAGTTCTGGCTGTTATGAGCAGAAGTTGGAAGAAAAAAAAACAATGCAAAGTCAAATGTGCAAAATTCAAAATGATGCAAGTATGAATAAGACTACTTTGATGCAAAATATATTCAATTACAAATTAGCAATGCAAAGTCAAAATGCTAACTAAAATTCCAAGACATTATAAAAATGCAAATGCTAGTAAAATGCAAGAGATTAACATAAGTATTAACTAAAGATGTGAAGCCAAATGTAAAAATTGATTACTAATGCGGGATGCGAATAAGACAATGTAAAGTGATGCAAATGAATCAGATGAAAAATTCAGGGTGAAATTTAGGGTGTGACACATGGCATAATCATGGTGTTGAATCAATCATAAGCAATTAAATCTCTATCTTCATAAGGTGGATGAGACAAGGTGTCATTGATGAAATGTAACGTGTGTTTGGAATGAAGCGCAACTTGTCCAGCTCGTGACCAAGAATGGTGGAACCAGATAAAGGAGGAGTAGCAAGAATGTTACCATGGTTTTCATTTGGATGGACAAAATATGGATTGAGTATATCAGTTTGGTAGCCTTTTGTTGCAGGTTGCATTAGAGGAGTGCCATGGACCCTATTAGTGAAGCTCTCTTCAGTCATGCAAACAAACAACAAAGAATCTTGAGGAAAAAAATCTAGAACGGTTAACAAAATGTTGAACTCTTGTGAAGAAAGAAGTTAGAATTGTGAGGAAATAAGGAAGAAGAAGAAGCGAAAGATAATGGTGGAGATTTTTCTGGTGATATCATGTGAAAGTTAATGGTGCTACACCATTGTTGCACATAAAACTTAGAGAAAAAAGAAGTAAAAAGAAGTAATTTGTGTATTACTCACAAACCTGAACTATTACAGAGTGATGGTGTAGCTTATATAGATTTCATGGCCTTAACATATTAAGTGCAAACTAACTTACTACTAACAAAAAAAAAGTTAGAAAATCAGTTATACACTGATTGCTTAGGTGACAAGTAATCAACTCTTAGTTGCTTCATCTTCTACTTTTATATTTTAATTTTTTTCTAATAAAAAAATTAAAGACATTTTGAAAGAGTTTAATGATTACGCACAGTATAAAATAATTTTACATTGTCATTCAATAAAAATTTACCACACAACCATGTCATACCACTAATTTAACAATTACAATTTAATTTTGTAAATAACATGATTGATTGATAATATAAAATTAATTTACATTTTCAATACATATTATATTTTCTCATTTTATAAATTTATTATTAAATATTCATATTAAACACCCAATAATTTATCATTGATATTTTGTAAAAAGAATTAATAACATACATCAAAAATAAAATATATATATATATATATATATATATATATATATATATATATATATATATATATATATATATATATATATATATATATATATATATATATATATATATATATATATATATTAAGGTGTCTATTTTATACTTATATTCAATTTATTTTAGTGAATAATTGACCGGAATTTTATATTATCAATTTTATGAATTTTTATCCACTTCAAAGTCCGAATTTGACATATAATTGAGATGAATCGAAATTTCATCCTTAATACCTATATATGTCTACTAGGAACTAACTCAATATTAATAATTTAATTTTGTAGTTTGGAGAGAGAAAATTTAAATTTCAACATGAACAATTGTAAAATAATAATAATAATAATAATAATAATAATAATAATAATAATAATAATAATAATTATTATTATTATTATTATTATTATTATTATTATTATTATTATTATTAATTGAAAAAAATACTTATTTTAATTCCTTAATAATAATCTTTGATTCAGTTTGATTTCTATTTTTTTTTTGTGCCAAATTAATTTTTTTAATTTTAAATAGATGTATATAAATCTCTTTCGTCTACTCCATTAAAGAATATGAGTTCCAAATTTATCTTTTTTAATTTAAAAACTATATACTCATTGTACGTGTAAGGTGACTAATATAAATTTGACTATGTTTTAATTCAATTCATTTGCGCCAGACGCCAGTAAAGAATTACGTTTGTATAAATATATTAAGAACGCATAATTCAAGATGTATAATTAAAAAACTACATTATTGTTTCGCAATATTATTAAAATATGGTACATCAGGATCAAATAATTATTCATCATTTGCTTAAGCTCTAAAAAGATACTTATTCATTCAGGACAAGATGACATTAAAAACATTAAAGTGCACATCATATGTAATTTGTCTATAAGATTTTATTGGCACCTTTTTTATGTAAATTTTATGGTTCACCAAAATTCAGTCCCTCAAATAATTTATAATGCAAGACAAATCTTAACTTTCATGTGTATTTATTGACAAACTCTTTTTTGAGCAATTTGATTTCTAAAACTCTTCATAACGTAAACAATAATTATGTCATGAAAATATACATTTAGATTGTTTGAGTACTTTAAAATATTTATTTAATTTGACTAAGTAATCTCTTAAAAAAGTTTGAAATTATATATCTAATAAAATTTATTTTTTATGAAATTTCATATAATTATCACTACCAAATGAATCATACAAATATCTTGAAACTCGTCATTAGTTTATATGTACTACTAAATTAATTAAGTATTAAATATAAAGTTCATTTATTAAAGATAAATTTACTAATTTTTAGTTGGTTCATTGGTGATTGAAAATAAATTTGATATGAAAAATTGCAGTTTAATTGCAAATGAAAGGAGATTAAAATTATTTGATGGTAGAACTGACTCTCGAATCAAATTAAGCAATCCAATGAACCAAATACTCGTAGTGAAAACTAAAAAATGTATTTTAAAAAATAGTAACTTATTTTATAAATACTCTTCAACAATATGTCCAATGTGATCGGATGCCATCTATATTTTTTTGTGGGAATGGTTGTCACTAACCCGCTATAATTTGAACAAAATTTAAATTATGAACAACAACCACAACAAAACAACATTAACTTAACAAATATCCATAAATTACATGCATATGGATAGTTAATATCTTAATCCAAGAATTGATAATGCTATAGAGATAATATTAAACACGTGTCTCATAACATAGTTTCCACATTCATAGTCGTTGGGTTGTTTTTGCGATTATAAGTAATTTTCATATAGTTACCAATTAATATACACAAATCACATGTAATACCTTAGCAAAAATAAAAGAATGTCAAAAAGAAAAAGTAATATTTACATGTGGTTCTATGAACTTTGGCTTTTTACCCGCTACATTACGTTTCACAAAATTGTATCTTTCCCTAGCTCTACATGTCAGTAAAAATTAAACATGAATAAAAATTGTTCAAAATTAAAGGTGAAATTTGAGTATTACAAATCATACCCCTTACCAACTTAAAATCTTTTATGTATCTTCATCATGATGATAGTGTAACGAGCATAAAACTACAATATTTTGCTTCAAACATAAAATAATTAGTTGTCAATGGTCCCTATATAAATCCTTTGAATAATTAATGATGTGTATAAAATTGATTTATAAATGTCAACACAGATTAAAGCATATACTCACTTATGGATAAATACCATGTAACATTCTTTATTCTTTGTAACCAACTGATCTTGTATGTGCATCTTGATAGTGTTAGTTGTGTTACCTTGAAATTTAATGTTCAATGAATCTATGAAAGAAATTTTTTTCAATTAACTTTCACCACACATCTCATGCAGGGTCCTGATTAAAATTTAATGTAAATGTCAAAAAATTTATTTTTAAGTATAAGAACAATGAATATAAATTGAAATCCTTGTAAAATTATACTTATGAGCACCACAATTTTACTACGGGCATGTCCATCCAATCATATTCTTTCAAAAAATTCATAAGACAACTCTTATGAAGTATACAATTTTGTTGTGGTTCATATTTTAATTCAAACGTGAATAATTTTGGAATCTCGTCTATCATACTAGATAGTCTCTGGGTGTTATCTAGTTGTGATAGTGTGGTCACAATATTATGATCAGAGGCAGAACAACTATCTTTCGTGCTTGTAACATTCATAACAACTTTCTCAATTATTTTATCATGCATGTCCAATTGATCTGGATTTGGGTAGTTGAGTACACCCATTGATTTCAATTTCTGCATCATAAAAGAACTTAATACAATACAAAAATTAAAATACATAAACAATAATAACAACATACAACACAAATATTTTAAATTATACTTATAACTTAATCACATCGTGAGTACACTTCTCTCGGTCAACCTCAAACAACCTATATCCCTCCTCTTGCACCTCCTGCAACATCCTCTCCAATTCCTTCTGGAACATCCCCTCTCGCTCCTCCCGTTTTTCCTGAAACATCCCCCTTACTCTTCCCCTATCTTTTCATCAACTATATAACAAAGACACACAAATATAACAGAGACCCCAAGTTGAACATCAAAGAAACATCACACAACACTTCATCAAATAAATATACACTATAGAAGGACCATATAATCATACTAAATAGAATCATACTTAATGTAAAGTAATGCTATTGTTTAATTAAATAAAACACATTGCCCTATAGTTTATACTAATTATTAAACAACAATTAAACCACATTCGGAATACGCAACAAGTTAGGATGCTTAAACAAAAAAAAGAAGTTTAAATATCATACTCATAGATAATATACAACAAGTTATGATGAAACATATATGAAGAAGTTTTCGTTAAAACATTTCAGTGGCATTACATTTCTAACACATTATCAAACAACATTTCAATGGCAACAACAATTCTAACAACATTTCAGTGAGTTACCATTTCTAAGAATAATGAGTTACGTGTCTCAAACGTGATGATAAAACTTCAACAAGTTTTGAAAAAAAAGATGATGTTCGAGTTGATGTTAAAGAGTTGACGTGAAAAGAGATGATGTTCGAGTTGAAGTTGAAGAGTTGACATTGGAAAAAAATGACGTTCAATTTGACGTAGAAGAATTGATGAAAATCGCCTAGGTTTTTGTGAAGAGAACGACAATGAGGTTAATGTGTTTGTTGATAGGTAAATGAAAAGTTAGAGTCTAGTTCTATGAAGTATTCATGCAAAATAACAAACACGTCAATTTTTAGGCAAATCGAGGGAATATATCAATTAAAAAATAAAAAAAATAGGAAAGCCTCGTATAGTGTCATAACATGCAAATTCATTTAAAATAACTTTCACGTTGGTTTTTAGAAAAACGTAGGTAATATATTAATAATAATTAAAAAAAAAGTATTTGAAAATGTTGATGCAAAAGATACTATCCTTCGATTGTCAAAATTTTGTCATGAGATGCGTTATTTGTAGTAATAAAAAGATAACTCTTTTATAAAGTTTATGTAGCAAATTATCAATTGATAATGCTTAAATAATATAAGTTCTTGTAGGAGAATCTAACAAGTCTTAGCCATGCATAAAGCATGTGAGACAAATCGATTTCAAGGATACAAACACTCAGAATAAGAAAATGCTATAAGAATAAAATGAACCAAACAGGAATAAACATTTTATCTCCATGAGAGATTAACTAAGTATATGACATTTATGAAAATTAAGAGACTTAATGATAAATTGACGATGGAACTGACATAAAATCGACAATGATGATAATTTTATATATAATATAACGCTGAAGGTGATAAATGATAACAAAAATCATTAATCAATGTTTATTAAAAATTGCATACAAATTAATTATGTGTAAAAAATGAAAAGATGCAACTGAAACGAAATTAAACTCGCTTTATAGATAACAATTTTATTTTTTTTATCTATAGTCCAAAGACCTCAAGGTGTAAAATTAATTGGATACAAATGAATTTTTGTGTTAAATTAATGAGATAAAAGCAAGATTTGTTGCTCAAATATTTTTATACAGACTTGTGATTAATTTTAAAGAGACATATTCACTTGTAGTGAATGTAAGTATTTTACAATAATTAATTAGACTTGTAACACATAAAAGGCTTAATTTGTACATAATAAATGTTGTAACATATTATTTGTATGAGTCACTTGAGTGTAACACTTACGTGAAGCTCATTTGAATGATTGATTTACTTGAGACACATAATTTTAGATCTCAAGAAAATCAATCATTTATTGAATGAGTGATTTATTTGAGTCACTTGATAGTTTATTCTAAAGTACATAAATTAGAACTAACAAATTATGCATATACATATTACTTGTGAAATTCTCATAATAATAAATCACAAACATGTTACTTGTTTATGTGTGGTAGTACAACTATTTTACAAAGATGTGTGAGATAAATCATAACAACAACTTCATTAAATTATATAAAACTTTTAACACTATATAAGACAAGTCAAGAATATATTTTGTTGATATATCTAATTCAACACATACAAGAGATTTGTCGTTTATCATTCAAAAGAATAAATACTAACATTCATTTATAAATATAATATTATACGTATCACTCTATTGAAAGATGAACACATTAAATATGACTGGAAAAAATAAATTTATCTAATCTTTTCTCACTCATTATATTCGACAGAGTACTGTTATAAACCTCCAACAATCTTGTTCATTAGATAACCGTGTTGACAGTTTTACAAAATCACTCTTAAATAAAAATTGTAATCAATTGATATAAAATATTATCTTAAATATTACAAAAAGATATTATACTCTTTTTCTTCCGATAAATATTTTTAGCAAGATTTTAACTAGGCATGTCAATCATCCAAGAATATATATATATATATATATATATATATATATTCTTCCTCGAACCTTTCACTAACTAATAAACAGAGACTAAATTAAAATCTGTGAGATACGTGTTTATAAATTATTTTTTATTTTTTATTTAATTTAGTTATGTTAAGAATTATTTTTGGATAATATGATTGATAATTTTGTATGATTAATAATTTATTATGAATTATAATTCAGATATCATATAATCACAAACAAAAAATTCATTTTAATCGAAAGAAAAAACGTTTATGAATTTAGAATCACATTAAAATAGAATTACAAAAAAAATAAATAATTTGAAAATATATCACCTAAAATTTATTTATGAATTATAATTGAGATTGTGATAGCATATATAATCACATACAAAAAGTGTATTTTACTAAAGTAAAAATAAATACTTGTAAATTGAGAATGACATCTAGAATAAAATTATGAAAATTAATAATTCAAAAAATATCACCTAAGGTTTATTTATTTAGTTTATTTTCATTTTCATTTCTTTTTTATTCTAACCTTGTTTTGAGATATTTAATAGTAAAAGAATTATCTAATTTTATTGTTGATATTAGTTTAAATATGAGAGTTTTTTATTTTAGGCATATTACCTATATTTTTATTATACTCTTTGTAGTCACTATAAAAAAGTAAAGTGGAGTAACTATAAATCAATTTTGAAAAATTCTATATCCTTATATGTGAAAATTTTAAAATAATATTATTTGTTTTTAATTTATTTGTCTTACATAATAAGAAAAATATATAATAGAAATTCTCTAAAATCATTTTAGAGAAATTGTATTGAAAATATATATCTTTCTTTTATTTCTTTTTTAATTTTTACAATCAAAAAATAATTCTAAGAAAAATATAGAAATAATGTTCTATAAGTTTTATGAAAATAATATGTATTAAAGTTAAATTAATTTTAGAAAATTCTATATCTTTATATGTGAAAAATTAAAAAAAAATATTATGATTTATCTTTAATGAATTTATTTGTTATGATATGAAAAATATAAAATAGAAGTAATCCAAAATTATTTTAGTGATATTATATTGAAAATAGATTTTAAAATTTTTTCTTTAATTTTTATAATTAAAATATGATTGTAAAAAATAGTAATATATTATATAAATTTTATGAAAATAATATGCATTAAAGTTATTAAGTAATTTTTAAGTTAATTTTTTTTTTTTTTTGTATTTGTCGGGATTTGAACACTTGCAATGTGTTGCTATTAAACAAACTTGCTATGTGCTAGTAGTACTGCTATATGAGTCGACACAGAAAATGTCACTGATTGTGCATTGTGCTATTATTAAGAGGAAAAAAAAACCAATTTCCATGTATGCATGTGGACTCGTAATTTCTACTCGTAATTAAATAATTAATTTGTATTAAATAGTCAATTATTAATTTCTGTAGATCATAAGTTTTTTTTAAACAAGTGGTTTTATTCAATTAGAATGTCAGTTTCACAGTTGATTGCCGTAATGCATTTTGTATCTTAAATTCCAATCGGTAGATACAGAATTTTAATGACTTCTATTCTAGTACTACCATTTTTAAAATTATAAATTCATGCCGAGCACCATTATTTCATGTGTCAATAGGACAAAAATAATGTATGACTAAAAAAGAGAGCATATGTGCTGTTAGGGTTGGACTGCGTGTGAAAAGTGCATGACTGGTTTCTGTCACAATAGATAAAAGAAATGAAGAGACGAAATTATTAAGTTAATTATTACAGTTTTATATTGTTTATATTAAAATAAAGGAAATGATAAGGAGTGTCCGGGGCACTTAAAATAAATAATGACAGTTAATAAAGGGACAAGATATTCAATAAACTCTTTGATGGAAACTAGTAAAATAAAACTCCCGCATTCGTGGAAAATGTTATAATAATTATTATAACTATATGATTATGATCAAAACAAAAATCAGTATATCAATATAAATATATGATTATGATCAAAACAAAAATCAGTTATATCTTTAAAAATGTTTATTTGGATAAATATATCCACGATTTTCTATTTGAATAATTATATATTTATATTAAGGATTTTAATTTAAATATAGTAATATTAATTTTTATATTTTAAATACAATGATAATATATGTGTAAGTAGAAGAATATTTTTGGTTTAATATATAATTATATTAACATTTTTAATTAATATAGTCATTGCTGTTATTCTATACAATGAAAATATATATTTATATTATAAAAAAATGGTCGATAAAATTATTTTTTTGTTAAAACATACATAAGAACATCATCAGTAATTATTAATTATATGTCTTATAATGGAACAAATATTTTAATTTCCTAAAATATAATGTGAATTAAATTTTTTATTTATAAAAGAGAGGGCCCAAGATGTGAATTAGATTTTAAATTACAATACAAGAGGACTTCATTAAAAAAGATTAATCTTATCCATAAATTTAAAATGAATAAAAATGAATATATATTTATATATATATATATATATATATATATATATATATATATATATATATATATATATATATATATATATATATATATATATATATATATATATATATATATATATATATATATATATATATATATATATATATATATATATATATATATATATATATATATATATATATATATATATATATATATATATATATATATATATATATATATATATCAATGCTATTTTAATAAAGATAAATGTGTAATAAAAATCATAAATAAAAATATTGTTTGAGAGCTCAAATAATATATTTTAATTGAGTTACAAATGGTTGATCTCAGTTTTAATTCTTAGTGACAACATTTGTTTTAAATAGGTCGTGAATTGTTGGCATGCGCAAAAATGTGGAGCCCTACCGTGCCGTTTTAATATTTTTTGAAGTCACTATTTGGTTTGGATATGCTTTGAATATCCTTAAGGTTGATAATTTGTGTTTTAAGTTTATGGATTTCTTTATTAACTAATTGCTCAAAGGAATACTCTTCATATTATAAAATAAAAATGTTAAACCTAACTTAATTAATTTATATATATGTTACACTTATGACAAGCATGTATTATCAACGGAAAAGATGAAAACAAGCTTGTCAGAAGTTTTGGAAAGAAAGAGTCATAATTTCTGAGACGAAAAGGTCAGAAGTTCTGAAACAAGTGATTCTGAGTTTCTATTACAAAAGAGAGTTTTACATTATACATAACACTCTCTCATAGCCACACACACACACACACACATATATATATATATATATATATATATATATATATATATATATATATATATATATATATATATATATATATATATATATAGCCAAAACAGATTAAAGCTCAATGACTCACAAGCCCATTATACAATAAACCACGAAACCCAAATACACTAATACTCCCCCTCAAGATCAGTGTGGAGACATGGATTCTACAGTGATCTTGCAAGCTGGAACAACAACAACTTTGAGTTTGCTCTTCAGATCTTTGAACGCAGAGATGGAGAGAGACTTAGTGAGCATATCAGCCAGTTGTGCAGAAGCTGGTACATGTTGGATTCGAAGTTTATTTGCCACAACTCTCTCATGAACAAAATGTATATCCAACTCAATGTGTTTAGTGTAAGCGTGCAACACAGGATTATGACTCAGCAAGACAGCACTAAGGTTATCACAAAGTAGAGTTGGAGGGAAGCATTTCACCTGTAACTCAGTGAGTAGTGATTGCAGCCAGAGTAACTCTGTTGTAGTATGCGCCAATGCCCTATACTTTGCTTCAGTACTCGGGCGAGCTACAAGAGTTTGTTTCTTGGAGCTCCACGAGATCAAGTTGGGTCCAACAAATATGCATGTGCCAGAAGTTGATCTTTTGTCGTCCGGATCGTTCGCCCAATCAGAATCACTCTAGGCTCTTACTAACAGAGCTTGAGTAGCAATAACAGGTGACAGAAGCAAGCCATGCGTAGCAGATCCACTGAGATATTTGAGTTTGCGTTTAACCATGCTCCAATGGCTGTTTAAGGGGTTAGACATGAACTGACAAGCTTTGTTGACACAGTAAGCAATATCTGGTCGTGTCAAAGTGATATACTGTAGGGTTCCAACAATTGATTTGTAAATTAAAGGATCTTGTATTTTATCTGTGCCAAACCTGCTAGGTTTACAACTGCTGAGCATAGGAACAACTACACCATTTGCTTTTTCCATGTTTACTCTACTAAGCAGATCCCTTATGTATTTAGTTTGAGTAAGAACCAGCGTGCCATTGTACGGATATTTTACTTCAACGCCAAGAAAGTATTCTGGCCTGCCAAGTTTCTTCAGAGCAAATTCACTGTGAAGCTTGGATATAATTTTGTGAATTAATGGAGCAGAAGAACCTGTGACAAGTATATCATCCATATAGACCAAGACATACAGAGTGACTCCTTGATGATTGTACACAAACAAGGAATGATCATATTTACTTGTCACAAGCCCAAACTAGAAGAGTGTCTTGTGCAGCTTCTCATACCAGGACCTGGGAGCCTGTTTAAGCCCATACAAAGCTCTATTTAATTTGCAGACAAGAGATTTGTTGGTAGATTCAAAACCTGGTGGTTGACTCATGTAGACTTCTTCTTCAAGAGAGTCATTCAGGAAAGCATTGTTAACATCAATTTGTTGAACATCCCATTGATATGTGAGAGTCAGAGTAAGTAGAACTTTGATAGTAGCAGGTTTGATGACAGGAGAAAATGTTTCATGATAATCAAAACCATATTGCTGATTGAACCCTTTAGCAACCAATCTAGCTTTGTATTTGTTGAGTGAGCCATCAGAGTTTTCTTTCACCTTAAAGACCCATTTGCATCTTATTGCCTTTCTGTGAGAAGGAAGAGTGGTGAGAGTTCAAGTATGTTTTGTCATTAGAGCATTTTACTCTTGCTGCATAGCTTCAAACCAATGAGGTTATAAAAAAGCCTGTTTAACTGTGACAGGTTCAGAATGTGCTAGAAAGACTCTGGGTTTTAAACAACCAAATTTGCCTCTGGTTACCATGGGATGATTATTGGTTGAAAAACCAGATTTTGGCACTGTGTCATGAATGGAGGGAGATAGTTCAGAATCAGTGGACACAAGAGAAGAGTTTCTAATAGCCTGTGTGGGCACAAATACATGAGCAGACTCACTTTGGTCCAAGGAATTTGCAGATTCAACAGGCACAGAAGTTCTGTTTTGACCATTGTAGATGTCTGTCTGAGTTTGAGGAGAATTATCAGGTGAGGGCTGCTGTATAGAGTTATCAGTGTTGTTTTGAATGACAGCATGATCTAATAGATCTAGAGACTGAGCATGGCTAGATTGACAAGACTGACTAACTGCAGTATTTTCAAAGGTATTTATGTACACCATCAATCTAGACACAAAAGATCATTATCAGAACATGAGGTGCTTGACTGACTCGTGCCACCAGAGGGAAACAAGGAAGTAAAAGGATATTTTGCTTCATCAAAGACAACATCCTTTGAGATATAAATCTTTCCTTCTTTACTAAGACACTTGTGACCTTTATGCTGAGGAGATACACCTAAATAAACACACTCAGAACTTCTGAGCTGGAGTTTGTGCTGATTGAAAGGTATAAGATAAGGAAAACAAAGACAGCCAAAAACTCTTATGCCTTGATAACCAGGAATGGTGTTAAACAGAGCATGAAAAAGAGATGTGAATGCTGGAAAATAAGATGTGGGAAGTCTATTTAAAAGATACACTCCTGAATAATGTTGTGATCCCAAAATTCAATTGGAATATTAGCATGAGCCAAAATTGTTAAGCCCATTTCTACTATGCTTCTGTGTTTTCTTTCCATAGTGCCATTTTGGTGTGAATTGTGAGGACGAGTAAATTTGTGAATTATGCCTTTCTCATTCAAGAATTTTGTCAGAGGTCAAAATTCTCCCCCAAAATCAGTCTGAACAGCTTTTACTGGTACTTGAAACTGAGTTTGTACATAGGCAAGAAACTGGGTGAAGTAACTTAAAGCTTCAGATTTTTGTTTTAGAAAATACACCCAAGTGTACTTGGTGTAAGTGTCAACAACATCCATATAGTACAAATAGCCTTTGCTAGAAGGATTGGGAGATGAACCCCATAAATCAACATGTACAAGTTCAAAAGATTTAGAATAAACAATTATGGATAAGGTGCATACAATCTGTGAGATTTGCCAACATTACAAGAACTACAACAATCAATACCATCTTTATTGGATGAGGCAATATTAAAGAGTTTCAATATAGACTTGAGATTTAAAGAATTTGTATGTCCTAACCTATTATGCCAAACAGACAATTTATTACAGGCAGAATTTGAAAGAACTTGAGAATGATCTCTGGTGGACAAGCTAACAACATTTACAGCTGGAGATTCCACTGACTAAGAGGAAAAACTATAGAGGCCACTAGTATCCAGGAATCCTTCTAGAAGAACCTCCTTAGATACATGAGATTTGATTAAATAGGTGTTAGCATGAAACTCAAAAAACACATTATTATCTTGAGCAAACTTTGACACAAACAAAATATTTCTAGTGATTTTGGGTACATGCAGTAAATGCTTCAAAACTAAGTTGGAGTGAGATAATGAAGGAGTCTTGATGTTAGCTAAGCCAACAGACTCAATGTTCAATCTTTGACCATTACCTACAAGAACTTTATTGACACCAAAATAACTTTGTTGATTTTGTAGTAAAGATCTATTATGAGTGAGATGATGAGTAGGACCTGATTCTGCAAACCATGCCTGAGACTCTAAATCTGCTGGAATGAGTAAGATATGCTGAAGCTTGGACTGAGTTGGCCTCTCGATCTTTCTTCTCACCCTTCACATGTTCAGTAAACTCAGAGGCTTGATTCTTTGATTGTGCTGACTCAAAGTTTTCATCATATCGATGCCAGCAGTCCATAGCAGCATGGCCATATTTCCCATAGAGCTGACAAGTTGGTCTATTTCCAGAAGATGTAGAAGATCTGGATCAACCACGACCTCTACTGTGAGAGTAACTTCTGCCTTGCTGATTCTGAGAACCACCTCTGGTGGATTTGGAGCTGAAATTGGCTTCAGATTGGGAAACATTTGTTGTGGCATTAGCAAGAGAAAGCTCTTGACGATATTTGTCAAGTTGAGCTTCTTGCACATACATCAGTGCCTCAATTTCATAGAGTGTGGGAGGTTTCATCTTGCCATATATCATCATGATAAATGGATTATATTCCTATGGTAATCCCTGCAAGATAGAGTCAATTTGATCGCGCTCAGAGATTGGTTCACCAACTGCCATAAGTGTATCTGCAATTGCACGAATGCGAAGCACAAACTTAGAAATCGAACGATTTTCTTTCTTGGTGACTTTCAGCTCAGCACGAAGTTGATGAAACCTAGCTTTCATGACTGCTGTGAAATACTGGTGTATCTACTCCCAGATTTGATATGAATGCTTGCAAGAAAGCACACGAGGAAGCACAAACTCAGAAATTATGGACAGAAGCCACGTGAGCAAGGCTTGATCTTGAGTAATCCAAGCCTCATATTCATCAGAGTGAACATTGGCGCGACGATCTTCGTCATTCTTGAACATTGCAGAAATCTGAGGATTAACTACAAATCAATGTAGTTTGTGAGCAAGAATGATACCTTCAATCTGTTGATTCCAGAGAAGAAAGTTCTTCTCTTGCAGCTTGATGGAGAGTTTGGGCTCAAACACTGTGTGATGGGACACATTGCTGAGTGACGACGACTGTGTCGTCGTGTAGGGATGAAACTCCGAGTTTTCGGACGACCATTGATGAAGCTCAAGCAATGGAGCAAGAACGTGTAACATAACTAGTTTGTTGAATCACAGAGGAAGATGCTGCAGCTTCTCAGCAAGAGCATGAGAATGATGAAACGAACAACGGAAGGTAGTTTGGATCAGCAACGATTGATACCGTGTTAGACTTATGACAAGCTTGCATTATCAATGGAAGAGATGAAAGCAAGCTTACCAGAAGTTCTGGAAAGAAAGAGTCAGAAATTCTGGGACGAAAGGGTCAGAAGTTCTGGAACAAGTGATTCAGAATTTCTATTACAAAAGGGAGTTTTACATCATACATAACACTCTCTCATAGCACACACACACACACACACACACACACACACACACATATATATATATATATATATATATATATATATATATATATATATATATATTCAGAAGAGATTGAAGCCCAATAACTTACAAGCTCATTATATAATAAATCACTAAGTCCAAATACACTAATAACATATTTAAATGAGTTTATAAATTGAAGTAAATTTGTAATTGGAATAGATTGGAGTGAAGATTTTTATGGTGGGACAGTGATTCAAGTAACACCTCCGGTGTCTCTATCATGTTCTAGGTGCCATGTATATACCTCAATATATTAATTATATGCAATCTATTCAGATGATGAAGACAGTGGACTATTAATCAAATAATTGGCTAATAATCTTCATATTTAATTGAACTAATCACCTCACATGAACCTTTAGCATTATGGATTAAAAAAGAAAGAAAAAACAAATAGAATTCCTTGCGACTCCAACAAAGGAGTCAAAGTGACCCTAGTATTATTGGTTTATATAGTTGTCGGATCATTTTCATCTATCATGTGCTATTAAAATATTAAAAAGAGTATTGATTACTTGAAATCTTTTTTTACGATTTGCCCGTATATGGTATATTTCTCCAAAAAAAATTTATTGAAAAGTATATAATAATAATATAACACATATAGTTTGTGCCATTAACTAAATAATCTTTACATTTTAAAAAGTATATTTTGGTGAACGATCAAAAAGTATAACAAGAACAATCAATTATGTATAAGTTCAATCAAAATTATCTATCATATATATGATTGACCCTCACGACGGAAAAATATTCACCTTGCATCAAACATTCTCGTAAGCATTAAATATCCACCTGAAAATGTGAAAGGAATGTCGTATATTCATCTAAATTTTTAAGTTGATAAATTTATGAATCTTATTTATAAAGTGTTCAACCTCAACTTTTTCAAGTAATGTGTGACTCACACAACTTACACTAGTTTCTCAATAATCTCACCATTAAATGTGAGTCCATCTACTATGGATTCTCTCAAACAAAAGCTTTTTCACTCACATAATTGTACAGTTGTTCGAAGACACCTTACAACGTCACAACACTTCAACATAACACGCCGCCTGACCACCATTATGTCACAAAGGTTTTTGATACAAGGAGTTAGTCCCTTACTCGAACCAGAATTTGATACTACTGATGGGTCATCAGAAAGAGGGGCATTCATATTGGGATAAACACTCATCTAAATGTCAAATACTTACCCAAACAAATGCTCAACCTCCATTTTTCCAAGCAATATGAGACTTAAATAACTCACACTTATTTCTCAACAATTTAGCTAGTACACATGAGATTCAAGATACATTTTTCTAATATCCACTTTTCATTATACTCATCTTGGACTCTTTAACTATTGGCATTATTAACCTTGTAGATCCACCCCCTGCCACCATACTAGAGATCACCATCAACAATTTCAGGGGCCTTAGTCACCAATCAACACCAATTCTGGTTCCATAGCGTAATAGTGGCATCGTATGTGAGAATTAACCTAAAGGAGGTCAAGACTGAAACCATTAGACAATCAATTCACCAAACTAGACACCTTGTTGTATGATGTCGAGGAGGAAGATTTGGTTTCCATACTAAGAAGAAATATAGACATATTTTCTTGGGCACCCTTCGACATTATGCAAGGGATAGATACCAGAGTGGTATGCAACCAACTTGTCATTGATTCTACAGTGAAACCGCTTTCTCTAAGGAAATGCAAGGTGGGCGAGGAGAAAATAACAGTCATTGATGAAGAGGTTCAAAAGCTAAGAAGCATCGGCTTTATGACTAAGGTTAATCACCCATCATGGTTGGCTAACATAGTTGTGATGCTAAAGTTATAAAAACTAGCACATATCTGTTGACTTCACTGATGTAAACCACATGCCCTAAAGATATGTATCCACTACCTAACATAGACCCCCTGATTGATGGGTCATCAGGCTACAAGACCCTAGGTTTTATGAACACATATTCTGGATACAATCATGTTGAACTTGAGACTTCACACATAAAAGGATATGATGGTTGATCTTCAAACAAATAATGGAAGACGATAGATACGAACATTTGCATTTTTCCTTCAGAATAAACTTAAGAGTGGAGCAGTCAATCTTCATTCCTAATTGTGGTTTGAATCAGTTAGTCTTCTTTCCATAAACACGGATCTTGGAGCGATTAGTCTTCAAGTTCCAAAAACTTTTGAGCTCAAAACCTTGATTTTACACGGGATAACCAATAACCCGTGAGATTTTAACACTGGATTGATCTTGAACTTGTGAAACCTTTAATACCAGGATCAACTTTAACATATCTTGCTTTAAAATTAGGCTGACCAAAAACCTAAAATATTTTTACACGGGTTGATCTCCAACCTAAACGAGAACTGAATAAAAAATGCAAACCAAAGTTTTTTACATGTTTAGTTTCTAACCCAAATAAATCCCTGTATGGATAATATTAAACCAATATGTATACAAAATATTTTCTTGATGAATTCTACAATTCTACCTTTTCCAAAATTATAAACATATCCCCACTCACAAAAAGGACTTTTTCACAAAAGCATTGAGGAAGAAACATTAGTTAGAGAAAGTTAAAAACAAGTTTAGAGAGAGTGTGAGAGATGAAAGTGTCAAAACACAATTTTGGATGCTTTAAAATGAGAAATGAAATCTCTATTTATAGGCCTGAGATTGGCTCAAAAAGGAATATCAATTTCATGCAATTTAAGATAATCTAATTGCTTAGAGCCTTTACCTAATAGATTAGATTATTAAAATAATCATTTGCAAGTTCTCAAAAAAGAAGGTTAAGATATCTAGGCATTGCACGAAATAAAGCGCCTTCAAAATAACTTGGGCCATAAGTTTGTGCATGTCTAACTAATTCAACAAATGTTCTAACCGATTAGAAGAGTAAAAAAGCCACCTATAGCTATTTTGACTGCTACCAATTCATCTGACACAACTTCCAGATGTTTTCCATAATATTTTATTTTGGTAAATAATTTTGAAAATAGTTTTGTGTGTGTGTGTGTTCTTTAGCCATGCTCTTTTATGATAAAGTCATTTTGCCTTACAATTGTTCACTCATTACTAAGTTTTGAGATTATCATATTACTTTAATACTTTGTTAGATACTTATCTTTTTGTTGACACATGTTTGAGTAGTTTGAGGTGATGCTTTAGTTGCATTCAATTTGGTTACTATCATTAGATAATCAAGTCCATCAAACCCTAATGATGAGGTTTACATCTTTATCTGCTTAATCGTTCATGTTTGACTTGTAATAGTATATTATTTGCCACCATCACAAATAGATGTCATTATTAAAAGCATATCACATACAAAACAAAGTTCCACATTCATCCCCTTTTTAGGATAACAACACATCTCTCAGAGGAGTTGGTAAAAGAAATAGTATAGAGATATTTGGAGTGATTAAACTCTTCCTAAGTTAGATAGATAATATAATTTACTCATCCTGAGAGTATACTTCTCCTTCTTTTCTAAATCAAAAAGGTGGGTAAATATGCCTTACGAGAAATAAATATGCTAGCAAGGGCCATTAAGACATTTAGATAAAGCAAACACTCATATTATTTCTAATAAATTCAAATGACAAGAACGAAAATTGAAGAAAAATTTCAGAATTCAAAGTACAAAAAGGGAAAGTACAATTTTAAAGTTTTGAAATGCAGGAAGTAAGAAGAACAAATAAGTGAGTTCATATATTGTCATAAGTATCATCATTCTCTTTAGAATATTTCCTTCATATCTTGCTATATTTTGGAAAATTTCCCAAACTTGCTTTAGGTCTATGTCTTCTTTCTCTCCATCTTCATCTTCTTCATCTTCCTAATTGTCTCTTAGTTCTTTATATTTTATGTTGATCTTTGAAATTCTGGCACTGACAGTCCAGATGTCAAAATAGATGTCGTACTGACGTTCTAAGATGTCGTATACGATGTCATGACACTTGGATCAGGACATTCACAATATAGTCATAACATAATGTAATAGAAAAAATGTCGAATACAATGCTAAGATATCACAGACGAGGATTGGCAGTTAACATAATAAATATTGTGCAAGTTAAAAAGAGTTGTAGAAAGTAAAAGAACACACAAAGTTGTTAACCAAGTTTGATGTACAACAACACCTATGTATGGTGCTACCAAGCCATGGAGGAAATCCACTTAATACTATCAGCTTGTAGACCTTATCAAACTATATCCAGTTTACAATCTACTCACCTAATGAATACCCATGCATAATTTCTACCTAAGAATCACCTAGGTATGAGACCCTTCTCAATTCTCTTTCAATCACACTGTGATGAAAACACTAATACTTAGAATATTTCAGAAATACACTCCAAAGACACATAATCATTCGATGCTTAAAAGCTTAAGAGTGATTAATAGAACTTACAACTCAATACAGGCAGTTCTACTCTTATATCAAGATGATATCAGAGAGGCTCAAAATTAACAAGAACACACAAACCCTAAAATCTCACTAAAAGACACAATGCATTCCACACTTTGAATTAGGTTTGTTCCTAAATATTTGCAGAATCTTCTGCATAAAAATAGGCCTTCAATCAAATGTTTCCTAAAATGTCTCAACATTTAGAAAAACAAAATAATCTTTTAAATTCAAACACAATATCTAATTCCTCAGTCTTGGATACCACATAGGATAATATAATATTCCCAGAATATTTAGAATATGTTATAGCCAAATATATTCAAGTGCACAGTTATAACGGATACGATATCGAATCATCTGGATATGACATCTTGTTCAACATCTTTCTCTACTAGTTAGAACATCTTATTCAACATGTTGCTGCCAAGTTATTTTTACCAAAATTAACGCCAATCATAAAAATAGAGAATTAACAATCTTCATGTTTCTGAGGCAGGTACAATCAATTTTATTGTTGAAGGAGATTGATCTTTCTTCTAGAGTATCAATGTTGAAGGTCCTTAGTATTTTTGTAATTCTTGAGTGGGACATGTGATGAAATACTCCATCCAACCAATTTGTTGGAATGTTTTGGGTGAGGAGAAAAAGAGGGATACTATCATCCTTGATAACATGATAAATATTGAAATTTCTTAGGAATATTATTCTTGTTTGGATATAGAGAAGTATTCGAACTTTTTGTTTTAATCGGGTTGTTTTGAAAGGAAAACTTATTTTATTCATGTGATTGGTTACAAGAGATTTAGATATACATTTTGTTTAAATTTTTTGAGTTCTAACAGGCTTTTAGGATTGTAGGGTTTTCCTAGGAAGGGTATTTCAAACATTATGTCAAATTGCTCTATAGATTTGTTATTTTTACATTTATTATTGATGATATTAGGATTTTTCCAAGAATGTTCAGGTTGGTATAAAATTCTCATACTAGATCTGGAAAGTTTCTATTAGACTCTTTCCCGAAGAATGCTCTTAGTGAAGCTTGACAGATGTGATAATATGGTTTTTATCCTTTCATGAAGGTTTCGTCCATATACCATGGTTTTATACTAGATCATATTCTTTTCTTCTTCATGTTTATTCATCATTGTAGCTATGATGGAATCTCTTTTTATGGTGATATTATGGGTTTTTGTTTGGAGGAAGTCATGGTGATACTTATGACAAGAGAAATAACTCACAAAAGAAGAGATGCTTGAATTTAGTATAAAAAAGAGATGCAGGAAAGTATGAGATGCTAGACAAGGTGATGAGATGTATACATATTTCTAGTGTGCCATATGAGGATTTGAGCGTGTATTCCAAGCAAGTATTAAGTTCATATTATGTTGATCGAAAATCTAATCAAAATTCTTCCTTTTTGAGTGTTCTAGCCTATTGGCTAAGGGATCTAATCAATTATATTATCCAATTTCTCAAGATTTTGTGAAATCTTTATAAACGTTGGGATGTGATTTGCTTGACACACACATAAAGCTTGGATTTGATCTGAAAATATTTGTTTCAAGTTTTTCTATAGTTTTCATGTCATGATTTATACTTTGAAGAAAAATTTTAAATCCAGCTTGCCAAATATCAAATCTTCTATTATTAAAAGGATGTGGTGTATTTAGAAAAGATCTTGTATCAGAAGTCATCTTCCTCCTGAGAAAATTAGTCCATAAAAAAGAGTCAGACTCTGATGTCACTTGTTGGATTAGAGACTTCACACACAAGAGGGGGTGAATTGTGTGATTTGTTAAAATGTGGTTTTGAAAAAAATTGTGACATAAAATCAGAGTTTAAAAACATTTTGAAAAACTTAGCAGCGTGAAATAAAATGTAGAAAATAAACTGTGGAAATAAAGAGTTAAAGGAATAAGAAGAACACCAAGATTTATACAGGTTCAATAAAAATTGATTTAGTCATGTCCCAAAGAATTGATCTTTAGAGTTTCCAATAAAATTTGAGAGCTTTAAGTAGGAAAGACTCATGAACTATCTTATATAAGTATATGATGGGTGATCTTTAACAAAACAATACATGATGATAGATATGAGCGTTTGCGTCTTTTCTTCAGAATAAACTCAAGAGTGAAGTGGACAATATTCTTTACCAATGGTTGATTGAATCAGTTATTCTTCTTTCGACAAACACATACCTTGGAGCGATTAGTCTTCAAGTTCCAGAACCTTTGAGCTCAAAACATTAGTTTTACACAAGATAACCAATAACATATGAGATTTTAACACCGAGATGATCTATTTTAATATCAGGTTGAGTTTTAACCTATCTTGGTTTTAATACTGGGACGACCAAGAACCTAGGATACTTTAATACTATCTGATCTCCAACCTAAACTAGGACTAAATCACACAATTCCAAACTAAAGCATTTACGAGTTTACCTTCTAACCCATTTAAATTCTTATATGGATAATATTCAACCAATGTGTATACAAAATATTCCCTTGGTGAATTTATAATTTTACCTTTTCTAGAATTACAAACATATCCTCAATCACAAAAGGACTTTTCTCAAAAAAGCACTTAGGATAAAGCATTAGTGAGAGAAGGTTAAGAAAAAGTTCACACACACACACACACACAGAGTGTGTGCATGCGTGTGTGTGTGTGTGAAAGAGAGAGAGAGATTGAGAGATGAAAGTGTCAAACAAGATTCTAGATGATTTGAAATGATAAATGAAACCTCTATTTATAGGTCGGAGATTGACTCAAAATGGAATTTCAATTTAATGCAATTTAACGTAATCTAATCAATTAGATGGTTAAAATAATCATTTGTAAGTTCTAAAAAAGAAAGGTTAAGATATCTAGTCATTGCACATAATCAAGGTGACTTAAAAATATCTTTGGCTTTATATTTATGCATTTCTAACCGATTAGAAAAATATTTTAACCAATTAAAAGATCAAAAAGTCTCCTATAGCTATTTTGTCTGCCCTTAATTCATATGAGATAACTTCCAGATACTTTTCAAAATATTTTCTTTTGGTAAAGTATTTTGAAAATAGTTTAGTGTATGTACTTTATCCTTGTGCTTTTATAATAAAATCCCTTTTCCTCACAATCGTTCCTTCATTACTAAATTTGGAGATTGCCAAATTTTGAGATGAGGTTTTCGTTGCATTCCATTTGGTTTCCATCATCGGATAATCAAGTCCACCAAACCCTAATGATTATGTTTGCATCTTTAACTTGTTAATTATTCATGCTTGACTTATCAAAGTACATTCGTTGTCATCATTGAAAGTATGTGTCCTTGTTAAAAGTATACCATCTACAAAAAAATAGTCCACAAACCAGATTAAGATGGACCATATGGGTGTACCTAAGACACAACTCATGTCCAATTATGTCAACTACTACTACAATGTCATGCCTTTTAGAATGCAAAGTCTGGGCGCCACCTACCCAAGGCTTATGGTGAGTAAATTCATGGGATTTATGCTAACCAGAAGAGGGATAAAGGTGAATCTAAACACGTGTCAAGACATAATCAACATAATAAGCCTGTCTCATATTAAATAAGTTCAACGACTAACAGGTCACTTAGTCGCTCTAACTTATCTCGTTTCTTGTGAAGGTGTTATACCCCAAAATTTGCCCTCCTACTTCTCAAAACAATCCATACATCCATACTCAAGGATTTCACAAGGGTTGACCAGACAAACCCTCTCCTAAGCAATCAATCTAAGCTAGGGTTGGTCACTCTCAAGTCAAGATGGACTTCCAATGCTCCAAGTGGTCATCATACCTCATTATATGCATCAAGGAATCACCATGTCAAGTTTCAAGCCTTACAAGTCAAAATTGCCCATCAAATTGCTCAGATAGTTGAAAACAGCTGTATTGGACAAACAGTCAACTGTGGTCAACATACAGTCAAACTTCATAATTTTTGGTCAACACCAACATTTTGAAGTAATATTCATCATTTTATCAAGGCTTTGTCATGATTCATCAAGAAAAGTCAATATTTGGTCAAAAGTCAAAGTTTCTAAATTAGGGTTTTTTAGACAAAAGTCAACAGAACTTTGACCAAGTATAACTTTCACATACTTTATTAGAAATTTTTCCACCACAGCTCATTTTGAAGAGAATTTAATTCTCTACAACTTCATGTCTCACAAGCTTGGGCAGAAAATGCTTCATTTGAAAGTTATGGATCAAAACATTACAGGTCTTCTTAAAAGTCAACAAAAAGTCAACTTTTTGCAAAGAAGTGTTCATGAGCATAGAAACTTCAATGAAGATGAAACCAAAAGGGATGTTTAGAAGACATCTTGAGCTTTCCAAAAAGTTCAAGAACACCCAAAAATGTTAAAAATTGAGCAAGATACACATTGTGCAATTTGAGCATTTTTGAGGAGGTGCACAAAGAGAAATACTTGAGAAAATCAAAAAAATTCCAAATGGGCCTAACTTTTCTTGATTCAAACTTGTTCCTTATCTGAATTGGAACCTCCAAGCCCAAGGCCACGTTTTTATCTTTTATTTTTTATTTATTTTGGATTTTTATTCATTTAAAACCAATTTAATTAAAATAAAAGATAGAAAATCAAAAATTAAGTGCAAGATGAATTTTCTCTCATCCTTGAGGTCCAAGCAAGCCAATTAATCTGATTATTTCGAAATAATCAAGATTGGAAAGTGATTTTATTGAAATTGGCTCAAAAAGGAAATATTTGGTTTGATTCCAAATCAAATTATTTCTCATTGATTGACATGATTTTTCTTCACAATTCTTGACCTAGTTTACTCTATTATATATACATGATACATTCATAAGCACACGAGACGAAATTCTGGCCTCAAGAACCCTAAAAAAGTTTCAAGAAAACTTGTGAAAGAAGCAATTTCGGTTTCAACCTTGGAGGCCAATTCAAGGAGTTTTGAGGATTGAACGAGCATCCTCAAGGTCCTAACTTTTCTTGATTCAAACTTGTTCCTTATCTGAATTGGAACCTCCAAGCCCAAGGCCACGTTTTTATCTTTTATTTTTTATTTATTTTGGAGTTTTATTCATTTAAAACCAATTTAATTAAAATAAAAGATAGAAAATCAACAAATTAAGTGCAAGATGAATTTTCTCTCATCCTTGAGGTCCAAGCAAGCCAATTAATCTGATTATTTCGAAATAATCAAGATTGGAAAGTGATTTTATTGAAATTGGCTCAAAAAGGAAATATTTGGTTTGATTCCGAATCAAATTATTTCTCATTGATTGGCATGATTTTTCTTCACAATTCTTGACCTAGTTCACTCTATTATATATACATGATACATTCATAAGCACACGAGACGAAATTCTGGCCTCAAGAACCCTAAAAAAGTTTCAAGAAAACTTGTGAAAGAAGCAATTTCGGTTTCAATCTTGGAGGCCAATTCAAGGAGTTTTGAGGATTGAACGAGCATCCTCAAGGTCCTAGGAACCTATTTCAATCATCACCAAGCATTGAAACGTCCAAAATCGAAACATCCAAGTCACGATTTGCATACCTCTAACTAAAAATCTTTTTTATATTTTTATGCATAATCAATTGAATTTAACCATGCATTTGTGTTTGTGATGAAGTTTCGATCGTGTCTGGATAGCTTAATTGAAGCTCAGGTACAAAATGAAGGATTCACCATGGCTAGGGTTTAAAACCTTGGATTAGGGCTTTCTGATTTAGGAAAAATTGGCCAAAACTAGGGACATATTCGTGTTCAGGAGGTCAAACCGGATCGAACCATGGCTTTACCTTGAATTTATATTACTTGTGTTGAATTTTTGAATGTTGCAGGGATTAAGCTACAAAAACGATCTGTAGGTAAAAGGTGTTGCTACGAATAAAAACCGTAGCTATAAATCTAGAAATTTAAATGGGGACAATGACCCTTGGCGCGTTTTCTGTTTTAAATTGATTCCCAGAAATCAATTTCCCTTATATTCATTCTGTTTCATATGCCTAACACCAAAGCAGGTTGGCTCAGATGGCAAAGGCAACGCGCGTGTATCCTGGGGGTCCCTGGTTCGAATCCTGCCTCTTGACAGAACTCCTAATATTTTTTGATGTTTCAGGTTCCATAGCCTCCAGAAGCAACACGTCCAGAAGCTCCATCTTCTGGATCCCTTCAGAAGCAACACGTCCAGAAGCTCCAGCTTCTGGATCCCTTCAGAGGCAATACGTCCAGAAGCACCAGCTTCTGGATCCCATCATAAGACGCCACGCCCGAAGCTCCACGGATCCGCTCAAGACGAAACCCCGAAGTTCCAACTGGGTACCTCCAACAGAGAAACCCCAAGTTCCAACAAAGGAATTCGGATGCTCGCTTCGGGATGGCTTCTTCCAGAAGCGTTTCAGCATTTTTTATTATTTTCCATGTTTTTTCCTATTATTTTGCTTATTTAATAGTTAATTAATTAAAATAGTAATTAGGTTAAACAATTAGGATTAATTAGACAACTTCCACTAATTTTTTCTCTTATTTTAAATTAATTAATTTAGGGTTAGTATTAAATATTTTTTCTTTAAATTAATTAAAATCAATTAGACTTAGGATTATTTTCCACATTTTCAAAAAAAATCCAAAAGAATATTAGGACTAGTTTTCTTTTCCGTTATTTATTTTCTCGCATTTTCCTCTTTTCCAATATTATGTAACTGCTCATGGGATGTAATAGTTTAACTAGGATTTTACTTTCCCCACTCCTTAATTATATAACTGCCCCAAAGCCATGTAATAGCGTAGTATTTACTTTCCGCACTTTACCTTTTCCGCAATTTACTTTCCGCACCTATATAAACTGTTAGTAAATTAGGCGTGTATGGAAAGATAAAATCAACATAGCTAACTCTAATCACAAGATAAATTACCTGAATTCAACACACTTTCTTCACACATGCACCCCCTAGGGTATTCTCTCTCATTGCCTTTCGATTAAATGGTCAAGTCCCTCGAACGTGGGGTATCTTAGCACAACTTACCTACGAAACATATCATCATAGTCCCTTCGAATCAAAGATCATAGTCCCTTGATGTTGCCTACGAATACATGATCTAGTCCCTCGATCGTTGCCTACAAAAAGTGATGATCGTCCCTACGAGTGTGCTAGGATACTCCTACAAGTTGCCTTCTATGACCATCCGATGTCCCTTCGAATGTCCCTTTACATCCAACGAATAGGGTTACCTACCAACTAATGGTATGGATAACACTATTCTAAAGGAAAGTAAAATAACACGGAAACGACCGTTCTGAGTAGGTAATAGACTCTTAATTTCTTGCTCTATCAAAACATCTTTTCACACCTCACACTTTCAAAACACTTTGTATACATTCCAACATGAATCATTACAAAGTCCCCTTTCCAAAACGAAGCATTTCCGAACACTTCGTATACATTCCAGCGTGAATCATTACGAAGTCAAAGCGAAATGCCTTTTCAAAATCTTTTCAAACATACACACATAAAGTAAATTTTAAACAAGTCAGTTCTCCCACCGTATAACAGCAGGTGACAAGGCATTCCATTTCTTTTCCATTTTGAAGAAGAATGAGAATTTAAAATGTAAAAGTGAGTGTGAGGAAGCATTACCCAACTTAAAGGCCTTATTGGCATCACCATCCATATTGACACGCTTAGTGACAGACTTGCCTCTCATTTTATATTTATCTGTTATTGACCATATGATGAGCTTTGTGCTCGAACAAGAGAAACAAAAGATTGGACGACCTCTCTATATCTTGACAAGGTGTTAAAGGGAGTTGGGACTAGGTAGTAGAAAATTTAGAAAATTAAGAAAATAAACTTGGTATTTGTGGTAACAAAAAGGAAACTCAAGCCCTACTTTCAAGGGCACCAGATAATGGTGAAGACCAACTACCATATGCGAAATTTTATGGATTATTTCCATTTCAGTTGTTTCTTTATAATTTTGAGGACATTCATATTTAGAGATCTTATCACCCTTTTGGACATGACATGCACAATGCACGAGGAGAAAGACTCCATACTAAATCGCTCAAGTATCCTTTAAATATATCCTTTTTGAGACAAACCAAGAACAATATAAGGATGCCTAAAACAATATTAGCATCATCTAGGTCCTTTAAATGAAAGTGATTACTTAACATCAATCTAGTCTCATTCATAAGATTAACATTGTTGTTATAAATAAGGATATCATCAATATACAACTCTAAGATTATAAAATTTCTGCCACTGATCTTTAAATAAATGCAATGATCTGGAGCATTTTCATTAAAACCAAAATAAGTGACAATTTGATCAAACTTTAAATTCCACTATCTAGAGGCTTATTTTAATCCATAGACGGATTTTATTAGTTTGCATACTAACTTCTATTTTACTACTTCAATAAAACCTTTAGGCTAGATAATGTAAACATTTCAATAAGTTATCCATTCAGAAAAATGTTTCCACATCCATCTAATGAAGTTCCAAATTAAAGTATGCAACCAAATACATAACAACTCGAAAGGTATATTTGGTAGAGACATGTGAGAAATTCTCTTTGTAATTGATCCCTTGTCTTTGACTATAGCCCTTTTCCACTAGGCTAGCTTTTCATCTATCAATCTTACCATCTAGGTTACGTTTAGTTTTGAAAACCCATTTTCATCCAATAGCCCTGCAACCAATTGGAAACTTTGTGAGATCCCAAACACCATTATAAGACATAGAATTTAATTCATCATACATATCATACTGCTAATCAAAAGCATGAGAACATGAATTTGCTTTATTACAAGTGGTAGGATCATCATCATCATGAATATCAAATGCATGCTATTGTAGATACACATCAAAATCATTCAATATTGAAGGCTAGAAAGCTCTTTGAGACCTTTCTAATTAAACAACTTCAAAAGTTCCATTTGGTTCAACAACACCTATAGGATCTAGAGCATCAATTTTTTCAAGTTCATTTATCTGTGGTATCACAACTTGATCTGTTTTTTCAAGAGTAACTGGTCGTGGCGTAGAGACTCCACTATCTAAATCATCCTCAAAGAAAATCTCTCTATTTGATTCAATGACTCACGTAAAAATAAGAAGGATCATAAAATATGCAACCTCTAGACCCAATACTTTATCCAACGAAGGAATCACTAATAATATTCTTATTTTTTCTTCTATTGAGGGTTATAATGTTTGACTTCAGCCTTACAACTCCAAACATGAAAAGTTTCAAACTTGGATTTCTACCCGTTAGAAGTTCATAAGGAGTCTTCAACACAGATTTACTAGGCATCTAATTAAGAATGTAGATAAAAGTATTTATAGAGTCACCCCCAAATAAAACCAAGCACTGACAAATAAATCATCATTCCCCCCACCATATCCATAAATGTGTGGTTACTTCTCTTTGCAACTACATTCTTCTAAGAAGTGCATGGCCGAGTGTATTAAGCCTCAATCCCATATTCAACTAGAAACGATTTTCGTTTTCTTAAAGTCTTGTAAAATGTACCATAATATTTTGCCCTCTATCATACCTCACACATCTAACAAGGGGTGGAAAAATGGACTCGGTCTATCGGACATGCCTAATATGCCAACACTTTTTTGCAAAGCAATCCAAATTTTTAGAACCGCATCCTTTTATGTACCCGCCCCGCCCCCTTTTTTGCTGGCTTTTGCATGCACGTATTTTTTCTTAAAATTGTACACGTTGTAGGCCTAAAAGGTTTAAATCCCGCGAGACCGCTCTGTCCAAAGGTTTTAGACCTACATCCTCAAATATGTCTGCCCTACCCCACCCCATTTATTTGCGAACTTTTTCAGAACGAGCCTAAACGGGGCGGGCATGCTTATTTTCCACCCCTACATCTAACCTTTATTATTGTTTTCAATTTAATGACAACTTCAAAATATTTGAAGGCATCTAAGGAACTAGACTTGTCCTGGGAAGTTCTATCCAACCAAATCTAGAGAATCCGTCTATGAAAGTGATAAAGTACCTATATCCACCCATAGTGTAACACGGTGGGAGAACTGACTTGTTTTGTTTTGCGTTTGATCGCAAATGTTGCGGATAGCAAGATTCGCCACCGACTTTTCTTTTGTCCAATTAAGGGAAGGCGAAAAGAACAGGAAAAGGCCTTCGTTAGATTCTGAGTAAGGGAGGTGGTTATGAAAAGGGAAGGTTTTAGCACCCTTTCCATCTGTAGTTATCTACGGGCTCTTAATTGCTTTAGCTCACTTTATGACTTACTTTTTGTGTGTGTTTGAAAATATTTTTGAAAAGGACATTTCGCTTTGACTTCGTAATGATTCACGCTGGAATGTATACGAAGTGTTTGTAAATGTTTTTGTTTTGGAAAAGAAACTTTGTAATGATTCACGCTGGAATGTATACAAATTGTTTTTGAAAAGTTTTGGAAAATGTGAGGTGTGAAGAGTATTTTTTGATTGAGCAAGCAAAAGAGACTTATTTTACCTTCTCAGAACGGTCGTTTCCGTGTTATTTTGCTTTTCTTTAGGGTAGCGCTATCCATACCATTAGTTGGCAGTGTCATACCCCAAAATTTGCCCTCCTACTTCTCAAGACATTTCTCATATCCATACACAAGGATTTCACAAGGGTTGACCAGACAAACCCTCTCCTAGACAATCAACCCAAACTAGGGTTTGACAATTCTCAGATCAAGTTGGTTCCCAACATCTCCCATGGTCATCATGCCTCCTCATATGCTTCAAAGAATCTCCATGTCAAGTTTCAAGCCTTACAAGTTAAGTTTCCTTAGACAATTGCTCTGATGGTTGAAAATCAGTTGTATTGGACAAAAAGTCAACTGTGGTCAACATACAGTCAAACTTCATGATTTTTGTCACCATCCATGTTTTGAAGTGATATTCATCATTTGATCAAGGGTTGATCATGATTCATCAAGAAAACTCAAGATTTGATCAAAAGTCAAATTTTCCAAATTAGGGTTTTTTTGAAGAAAAAGTCAACAGAACTTTTACTAAGCATAACTTTCTCATACTTTATCAGAAATTTTCCCACCAAAGCTCATTTTGAAGAGAATTCAATTCTCTACAACTTCATGTCTCACAAGCTTGGTCAAAAAATGCTTCATTTGGAGGATATGGATTAAAACATTACAGGTCCTTTTCAAAGTCAACAAAAAGTCAACTTTTTGTGAAGAAGTGTTATTGAGCATGGAAACTCCAATTAAGATGAAACCAAATAGGTTGTTTAGAGCACATCTAGAACTTTCAAAAAGTCCAAGAACACCCAAAAATGTTAAAAATTGAGCAAGATACACCTTGCACAAGTTGGGCATTTTTGAAGAAGTGCACAAAGAAAAATACTTGACAAAATCCAATTTTTTCCAAATGGGCTTATAATGTTATGATCCAAACTTGATCATAATATTGTTTATGACCTCTTGATGCCTTGCCACGACCTTTTCCTATTTTCTTGATTTATTTTTGAATTTAAAAGCATTTAATTCAAATTTAAATTAAATAAAATATGAAAACAAGGTGTAAAACAAGTTGGGTTGGATTTCTATCAACCTTGAGGACCAAGGAAGCCCACAAGACATGCCAATTTCGTGCAAGCTCATACAAGGAAGAGAAAATCAAATTTTGGAAAGATTTGATGGAAATTGAAAGGAAAATATTTTTGCATTCAAAGCTATATCTTTTTTCATTCTTTTTGCTCCAATCTCTTGCTCTATAAATACCTAATGCATTCACAAGACAAAAGGACGAAACCCTAGCCTCTTGAAGCAACCCTAATTTTCTCAAATTTCTCACAAAGTTGCAAAATTCGAATTTGGTTTTCCAGCAGGTTTTAATCAAAACCAAGCATTCCATTACCTTCCTGAGCATTCCAGCAATCGATCCATACCCTTACACGAAGCCAAATCATCCCAGATCGTGCTACATAGCTCTCACTGGTTTGAGATTTTTCTTGAATTCGATGTTTATAATTCATGCATTGTTAACTATTTTCGTTTGTTTATATGAACTCAGGACATCCATTAGAACATGATTGATGCATTACATGTGAGCTTTTACGCGTGAATCATAAATTTCCATTGTTAGGGCTTCAGATCGGAAAAGCTTCGAATCTGAAAATCCAGGAGCTTTCAGGCCAAACGGCCACCACCATCGTGTTCGCAGCCCTCGAATTAGGGGGTAGGGTCCTTCTTTGCTCTTTATTTGCTTTATTTTGCAAGATTGGCCGTCGTGCTTGCCGGAGAAGATGACCAGAGATACGGCTCCGGCGTCGTTGACTATCTGACTCAGGCGAAGGCATGTGTGGCACAATAACACATTCTGATTCGCTCTCACATTACAACTGGGTCCCACGCTTGACTGTGTTTGAAAATCCAAAAATATGACACGTTTATCACTTATAATACATTGTTTGCAGGTTTAAAACAATTGATACAACTAGCTCAGTTGGTAACGTGTGTGTGGTTTCTCAAGGAGGTCTTGAGTTCGATCCTGGCTTCCAGCAATTCTTTTTTGCAACTTTTCCAAAACTAACATTTTTTCTATTTTTCTTTTAATATTTTTATTCTAATTTATTTTCTCTTCAAATATTTTTCTCATGCATTTAAAAATCACAAAAAATATTTTCCTTTTGCATTTTAATCAGAAAAATGTTTATTAAATTTTTAACATTAAAATTAATATTTTTGCATGCATATTTTAATTAATTGTTAATTAACCATTAAATTGACTTTTAATTGTTTTTCCTTATCAAAAACGATCCAAAAAATTCCTAAAAAATTGTTCTATCATCTAATTGTCATTACTAACCTAAAATCTTTTTTCCTCATTCAAAAATCTTATTTTTACGAACATATTTTCTTTTATGCAAATTTCTCATATTTTCTGATTATTATGTATCTGCTACAGGTTATAATAGCTAGGATTTATTTTCTCGCATTCTTTTCTAATATTATGTAACTGCTCATGAGATGTAATAGTTTAATTAGGATTTACTTTCCGCACTCTTATTATGCAACTGCCCCAAAGCCATGTAATAGCGTAGGATTTACTTTCCACACTTTACTTTCCGCAATTTACTTTCCGCACCCTATAAGCTGTTAGTAATTAGGCGTGTATGGCAAGATAAAAAAGAACGTAGATCACCTCTAATTCCAAGATAATATATCTGAATTTAACACACTCTTTTCACACATGCACCCCTTAGGGTATTTTGCTCTCGTTGCCTTCGAATAAATGGTCAAGTCCTCGAACGTAGAGGTATCCCACCGCTGCTACAAACATATCATCATAGTCCCTTCGATACAAAGATCATAGACCCACGATGTCGCCTACGAAAACATGATCTCGTCCCTCGATTGTTGCCTATGAAAAGTGATGATCGTCCCTTCAAATGTGCTAGGATACTTCCTACAAGTTGCCTTCTATGACCATCCGATGTCCCTTCGAATGTCCCTTCTACATCCAACGAATAGGGTTACCTACCAACTAATGGTATGGATAGCGCTATTCTAAAGGAACGTAAAACAACACGAAAACGACCATTCTGAGTAGGTAATAAGACTTTTAGTTACTTGCTCTATCAAAATACTTTTCACACCTCACACTTTTCTCAAAGTTCAAACTCTTTTCAAAAACGAAACATTTCCGAACACTTTGTATACATTCCTACATGAATCATTACAAAGTCAAAGCGAAATGCCTTTTCAAAATATTTTTGTCAAACACGCAGAAAAGCAATTTTTAAAAATGAGCTAGAAGCAACTAAGAGCCCGTAGAAAACTACGGATGAAAGAGGGTGCTAATACCTTCCCTTTTCATAACCTTCTCCCTTACTTAGAATCTAACGAAGGTCTTTTCCTGTTCTTTTCACCTTCCCTTCATTGGATAAAAGAAAAGTCGGTGGTGACTCTTGCTATCCGCAACATTTGCGATAAAAAGCAAAACAAATCTCAAAGTCAGTTCACCGTATTACAGGCAGGTAACTCTAACCGTTGGATGGAAAGGGACATCCGAAGGGACATCGGATGGTCATAGAAGGCAACTTGTAGGGATATCCTAGCACATTCGTAAGGACGATCATCACTTTTCGTAGGCAACAACCGAGGGGCAAGATCATGTATTCGTAGGCAACATCGAGGGACTATGATCTTTTAAGTCGAATGGACTGTGATGATGTGTTTGTAGGCAACTGTGTTAAGATATTCTACGCTCGAGGGACATGACCATTGTTTCGTAAGGCAACGAGAGAGGATACCCTAAGGGGGGTGCATGTGTGAAAAAGTGTGTTGTTTTCAGATATTTATCTTGTGATTAGTGATCTAGATTGATTAAGTTAATCTTGTCATACATGCCTAATTACTAGCAGTTAATAAGTGCAGAAAGTAAATTGCGGAAATGTAAAGGTCATACGCTATTACATGGCTTTGGGGCAGATACATAATAGGAGGTGCAGAAAGTAAAGGCGGAAAATAAAATCCTACGCTATTACATGATAAAAAACCTACAACCTATACATCCTTTCTAGAATTTAAATGCAAGAAAAATAAATAGCAGAAGAGAAACTACGTCCTAATATTTTTGGTGTTTTTGAAAATTAGAGTTTATGTGAGAAAAACCTAATTCTAATTGGTTTTAATTAATTAAGAAAAATTAATGAATATTAACGTAAATTAAACTAATTAAGTTAATTAAAAAGCATGGAAAATGTTATTTGGGAAATTATCTAATTAACCTAATTACTAATTTAATTAATTAATTAATTAAAAGGAAAAGCAGAAAATAAATAAAAGGAAAAAAACCAAAAAAGAGCTTTTGGTAGAAGCTGCCTCAGAAACTGGGTCTTTTGTGAGTGAAGCACTGTGGGCATCCAAAAACTGGAGTTTCTGGTGGAAATCCTGCTGAGCGTGTCAAGAAGTTGTGGTTTCTACATCTAAAAGGGTCCAGAAGTCGGGGGCTTCTAGAGATCCTACTACTAGCGCCCGTGGAGCTTCGGGTGTCTGGCCGAAAGGGTCCGAGCGGAGCTCGGAGATTCGATCCGGGACGTCCAGAAATTTGAGCTTCTGGGGACTTCTCATCTGGGGCCATCCAGAAGCTGGAGCTTCTAGAGGGTTCTGGCGTAGGGGAGACCTAGAAGCTGGAGCTTCTGGTGCTGGGGACATCCAGAAGCTGGAGCTTCTGGACGCGTTCCTTCTGCAGACTCTGAAACCTGTAAAAAAACAATAAAAACAAACAACAAAAGGTGGGGTTTGAACCCACGGCCTGAGAGATAGAGAGTGACAGAGTGCGCGCAAGGTAGACCGCTGGGGCGGTGATACATCCATTCGTATTGCTGGATTCATAAATATTTATGTGTTGTTTGTTCCTGAATCAGAAGCGTCGGAGCAAAGCTCTGGTCATCTTCTTCGGTCGTCTAGAAATCAGATCCTGCAAAAATACACAACATGAATGCAAATAAAGGACCCTACCCCCTAATTCGTACCCCAGGAATCCAATGGTGGTATTTTTATAGCCTGAAAGTCCCTGTATCAGTGGGTTTGAAGCTCACAACTCCTATGCCCTAACAATGGCATCGTAGGATTTAAGCCCTAAAGCTCACATGTAACACGTTGTACTTGTTCTAAACAACATCCTGAGATCATACAAACAAACAAAACCAGTTAGTAATGCATGGATTGAGAGAAACGATTTATAGAAAAATACCAAACCGGAGCAGCTTGGGTGAGTGGTTTCTGGACGCTTTAGGATTTTGTAAAGCCTGGGATTGACTCCTGGGATGCTCAGGAGAGTGAATCGATGGTTGTTTTGGCTTGAGAACACCTGAAAATTGAAACACGATTTTGCAAGTTTGTGAGATATTTTGAGAAATTTCTAGGGCTTGTAAGAGGCTAGCATTCCGTGTAAGAGGCTGCAAAATCGTCCCTTTGTCTTGTGAGGATGTTAAGTATATATAGGACAAGAGATTAGGTCAACAAACTTTGTAAAATATATTGCATTGAATGAAAGATATTTGATTGAAATTTTTGAATCAAATCTTTCTTTTCCTTGCTCAATCTTCCTTAAACTCTCTTGCACAAATTTTCCATCTTGCATTGTCAATCTTGGACCTCAAGGAACTTGGATATCAAGCCCATATGCCTTGTACCTTGTCTTAATATTTTATTTTAATTAAAATTGAATTTTAATGGTTTAATTCAAAATAAATAAAATAAATGGAAGGAGGGCGTGTAGCTGGGCTTACAGGCTCTTGATAATGTTAGGAATAAGTTTGAATCATAAAATCTTAGTCCCATTTAAAAAATATTTGCTTTTGCTAAGTATTTTTCTTCATGCACCTCCTCGAAAATGCTCAACTTGCACAATTTGTATCTTGCTCAATTTTCCATATTTTTGGGTGTTCTTGGACTTTTTAGAAATCCCAAGATGTCTTCTAAACATCCCTTTTGGTTTCATCTTCATTGAAGTTTCCATGCGCATGAACAGTTCTTTGCAAAAAGATGATTTTTTGTTGACTTTTTAAGAGGACCTGTAATGTTTTGATCCATAACTTCCAAATGAAACATTTCCAGCCCAAGCTTGTAAGACATGAAGTTGTAGAGAATTGAATTCTATTCAAAATGAGCTTTGGTGGGAAAATTTCTGATAAAGTATGTGAAAGTTATGCTTGGTCAAAGTTCTGTTGACTTTTGTCTAAAAAGCCCTAATTTAGAAACTTTGACTTTTGATCAAATCTTGATTTTTCTTGATGAATCATGGTCAACCTTGATAAAATGATGAATATTACTTCAAAATATTGATGTTGACCAAAAAATATGAAGGTTGACTGTATGTTGACCACAATTGACTTTTTGTCCAATACAGTTGATTTTCAACCATCTGAGCAATTGGATGAGCAATTTTGACTTGTAAGGCTTGGAACTTGACATGATGATCCCTTGAGGTATATGGTGAGATATGATGACCACCTGAAGCATTGGAGGCCCATCTTGACTTTAGAGGAGCAAACCCTTAGCTTGGATGAATTGCTTAGAAGAGGGTTTATTTGAGCAAACCTTTTGAAATTCTTGAATATAGAGCCATGAATTGTCTTGAGAGAAAGGAGGGAAAATTTTGGGGTATAGCACATAGCATTAGGTGTAATAGGTCTACATATGTTTGTGTGAATAAATTGCAACATATCTTCACATTTATTCGCTGTTGTATTTCTGGTTTTGGTAGTGAACTTTCCTTTGAGGCAATTAATGCATGTTCCAAAATTAGAAAAAGTCAAGATTAAGGAGAATACCTTCCTTAATTAGTATTTCAATACGAGGTCTAGAAATGTGGCTTAAACGTTTAAGACACGGTATCGAATAACTCTTACTAACAAACTTCTCATTCATATTCGACATATAGAAACCATCACACAAAATTCCAGAACCATTGATTGAGGGATTAAAACAAACATAAAGTTTTACCAAAAATAAAAGAGCAGCCACATTTATCCAAAGCAAAAATAGAAATTAAATTCCTTCTCATTGAAGGTACATAAACTGGATCTTTTGAAATTAAAATGTGTCTGGAAGGTAAGAGCAAGGAAACAACTCTTATCTTCATCAGTGGTACTCTAGCTCCATCTCCCACAATGACCTTCGCCTCATCATCTCTCAGTTTCCCCAGGCTTGTGAACCCCTGTAAAGAATTCATGACATGAATAGTGGCACTTGAGTCAAACCACCAAGTATTTGAATGAACATTTAAGATATTTTATAAAAAAAACACGCTAGACCTAGGAGCGTACCTTGCTTTTCAAGTTTTTTTAAAGATAAATAATCATCTGACTTATGTCCATACTTCTTGTAGTACTTGTTGTATCCCTTAAAGAACAACAACAACAACAACAACAACAATAATAATAATAATAATAATCCTTGGGAATTATGGCGGCTAGAATGGGCAAGGTCCTTGGGAGCATCATCAGTAAAACCAAGCGGGTTTTGTGCCTGGGCATATTATTCATGATCATATTTTGCTAGCGTATGAGCTGATTCGAGGATACAGTAGGAAGGGTGCTACACCTAGGGTTATTTTACAAATGAACATCATGAAGGCTTATGATTCTGTTGATTGAAGGGCCCTTAAAGTTATTCTGGCTGTAGTGGGATTTCCTCGGAAATTCATATCTTAGCTAATGCCAGTGGTTACCTCTATTTCGTACCAATTTTCCATCAATGGTGTGATCGTTGGGAGCATGAAGGCAGCGAGGGGCTTGAGGCAAGTAGACTCTATATCTCCTATTTTGTTTGTTATCCTAATGGAATATTTGCACTAAAGTTAGACGGTTTGAGTAAGAAGCCGCTAAATTACAGTTTTGGCCCCCTATTTTGGTATTTTGTAACCTCACCTCTTTCACCTTTTATGCGCCTCCAAAGGATTTCTCAAGAATATCCCAAGCTTCTTTTGCAGATTCTGTATCACTGACCATTTTGAAGTTGTATGGACTCAGACATTGATGAATTATAAAGAGGGCTTTATAACTCTTCTTCTCCGATTCTGTGTGTTCTTGCTTTTCTTCTTCTGAAGCGTCTTCTTCAAGCTCTTTTACTCCATCCTTTACAAGATCCCATAGACCTTGACAATGAAATAAAACTTTCATCTGCTTGCACCAATTCTCCTAGTTATCTACATTCAAAATTCGAAGACTTGCTGGATAATTCGCATTTCCATAGCTCACTACCATCGTGAATTCTTCTTCTACGATTGTTCTTGATTGTTCTTCCCTTGAATCGAAACTGGAGCTCTTGATACCAGATGTTGGAAATCCACCAAATATCTATGATGAATTTCTATCAATTTTGATAAACAAGATTGATATCACCACACACAATGACAATGAGTAATTAAAGAAAGAAGAATGAAATATTTTCTGCAGAGTTTCTCTCTGCTCCAAACTGTGGAGAATTTCTTACTCACTTGCAACTACAAATTCTGTGAATTCAACTTGATTACAAAATTAGGGGTTACTCCCTCTATTTATAGATTTAGGTTAGCTTGCTCACTAAGTTAAGACCCAAAACTATAAAAGCCCAAAACTATAAAAGCCCAAAATATCTATTTGGACTAAATCAAATCTATTATATTCTAGATCTAAATCAAAACTAAATCTGAATCTAAAACAAATCAAATCAGTGTGCAACCTGTTTCGACACACAAACTCTTCGACTGGATCGGCTTCCTTCGAACAATCTGCTTCGATCCACATCTGACCCTTCGACACACATAATTTCGACACACATGAATTCCTTTCGACCATCCTTACATAAATTTACTTTTATCACAAAAAAATTCTAAAACAATGACATTGCTAATTACATTTTTTAACAAGCATATTGTTATCGATTGTTTTTTACCATAACCAACAAACTAGCTATAAAACTTGTATCTTTTCTGATAATGAGACAAAATTCAATTTAAAATTCTCTTATAAATATGATTGGAAAGAATATTTTATATTCTTTTTCATAATCCTATAATTTCTTTAAAAATAAGAATATCCCTGTTAATAATTGAATTCGATTCGATATACATACATGGCCCAAAACTAACATATTTAAGTTAAAAATAGAGAGGTTGGTGGGGACATATAGGTAGGAGAGTACGATTTGTCCTTGTTGTCTAGAAAGCTACAAAATTTGGCACGTAAGTAATATCCTAAAATAACCATGCTGGCAAATCTTATAGAAAGAAAATAAAAAATCCCCACAAACATGTTGGATTTTGAATGTCATTTTCTATGACTAGAGAATGCTTTATTTTTTGTCCACTTTTATTAGCTAGCTACAAATTAAATGACCCTACACATGTGAAGCATATTAATACGTAGGACATGACATGTCACCTCATCTACTAGAAAATAATCAGCATTGAAAAAGATAGGTTTGTTTGCAAACTTTTATCTAAATTGTGTTATTTCAACATTCTAATATAGACAATGTCTTTTGATAATTTAGCTCAATTTATAAATATTGATATTTAATTTAAATTTTTTTTAGGATCTCATAATATCTATGAGTTTACGATATGTTACTACTTTATCTTTAAGTTAAAAGAATAATATAAATGTATATCAATATTATGTATTTATTTTCCTCTCTTATTTTTTAATTTTTTATATTTATAATATTTTTCTAATATAATACTGAAATAATATTAAATAATATTGCAAATATAAGTAAGTGAGAAAATAGTCTCACATTAAATAAAAATATAAAAATCTAATAATATATAAGTGAAATCTATCATTTTAAAATTTTAGGTGTATAAGTGATGTGTCTCTCACAAATTAAATCGACATATTATCAAGTTTGTATCAATGCCCTTAATATAACTCCTCCCAATATATAATATATAGAAAAAAATAAAACTTTTTAAATTATTTTAATAAGTAATATTTAAGGTATAATTTTTTAATTATTTATTTAAATTATTGTAATTTTGATAATTTTTATTATTTAACTATGAAATTCACATAATTTTTATTTCATTAATAGTTTAGTAATTAACAAATCTAAATAATTAAATATTTACTAAGAGGGAAAGAACGGTGAATTAGATTAAATTTTTTATAATTGAATAAAATTTAACCATTTATATTTAAATTTTAATATTTATACATACACTATTCTCATAATTAAACCATTATAAAATATAATAACAAATACATGATACTCAAATAAATTCAAAAGATAATATCTAAAAGTAACTTTCAAGAGTAAACAAGAGATTATTAATGTTATTTTAAGTTTATAAATTTTATTGTAAAAACAAATAAATAAATAATAACACAAATTACTATTATCTATTAAAGGAAAATATATAAACTGCACAGCTACTAATAAAAATAATATATCAATACACTTAAAAAAAAATTAAAATTGTTAGTTTTTAAATCAACTCAAGTGTTTATAGCCCCAGATCAACTAACTATCAAATCAACTTTACTTAATTATTATTACTACCGTGTTAACATGTAGACAGTAGCACCATCTTTCGGTTTTTTTTGACAGAAACCATCTTTCGTTGTTATGCATCATAAATTTTGGATTAGAATGGTTGAATTTTGTAAAAATAATGTCAAATCAATTTCACTTTACTCATTATCAATTTAAACAAAGTTATCTTAATTATACATTTTTCTCTTTATTGAGAAGAAAAAAGGTTAAAAATACTTCAAATTTTTTAAGTATTGCCATTGCAATGTTATCCTCTATTTTTTAAATAATTTTTTAAAACCTTTTTATAGTCTTATATTCCACACAAATTTACGCTGATATTTAAATAAAACATTAAAAAGAATAAAGACGTTAAATATGGTTTAATACAAAATGTGAATATGTGGAGAATTTCAAGATCTAGCAATTCATTTTCGTATATTTGAGTAAACTTTATATATTATGCTAGAGAATAATATGGTAGATTCGTTTGTTAATAATACTTACCTGTTGCAATTTGCAAGTACTTTATACAACAGTTTATACTAGATCCATCCAGTACAACGTACACTTTGATGCTTCGAGTTCGAGACATCACAAATCTGTTGCACATGTTGAATTAACTAATTAGTTAAATGCACAACAGTATCGTACGTGATGAAATAATACTATATGACATATCAAATTTTAGGTCATTTCTGGTCGGATTAGTTAGAGAAATTTTAGGTCAAAGTTTTAATGCACATTGTTGATTGTTATGTCATGAATCGTGATTCCATTTTAAGAAAAAATTGTTTATTGATAATAATTAATTCAACTTGATTGCAATCATGTTAGTTGGAATTGAGTAATCATGTTTCCTAATTTAAAGTTCAGCAATAAAAATATATAAAGTTAAAAAAAATAAATGAAAAACTCATATCTAAACGACACAATTGCGGGGGATTGAAGTCATGCATAGTATTTGAAAGTATTGTATATTTTGTAGGGGTGTTCGCGGTGCGGTTTGGACGGTTTTGACGCAAAAAATCATCCGAACCGTGAGAAAAAATGGCATGCGGTTTGATTTGGTTCGGTTGACTTTTAGAAAAAAATCAAACCAAACCAAATCAAACCAATGCGGTTTGGTTCGGTGCGGTTGGTTCGGTTTTTCACAGATAATTTGTTGAGTCATACAGTCACATATATATGACAACATAACTTTGTATTTGGTCATTCATACATGATACACTACTAAATTATAACAAAAAAACTAATCATATTTGGACAATAACTTCTCATTTAATATGCAAAAGTTAGATTAGACAAAAATAAAATAATAAACATAAAATAATAGCATAAAACAATATAAAAAATATTATAATAAAACAAAAAAATAGAAGAGATGAGAAATTAGTGAAGATGAAAAAGAAAGAACATAAGAGAGGAGAGATTAGAGATAAAGATGTGCAATAAAATGAAATTGAAAGAGAGAAAAATTGCATAAAAAATAAGAACGTGCAAAGGAAACAATATAAGAGAGTAGATATTAGATAAGAAGAAACAAGATGTAAGTGGTGAAGATGAAGTGATAATATTAGGAGATATTTAAGAAGATTGAAAATGAAATCATAACTGTAAAGATGAGAAAATTGTCTATAATCATAAGGTTAATGTATAATAGATTTAGGTTTGGGTTAGATGCGAGTTAAGTAAAATTTAAGTTGTAACATAATGCGGTTTAGTTCGGTTTGGTTCGGTTTGTAAAATACAAACCGCAAACCGAACCAAACCATGCGGTTTTGTTAAAAAACGACCCAAACTAATCCGAATCAAATGCGGTTTTTTGCGGTTTCGATTTGGTTTGATTTTGCGGTTTTCTATTGGGTTGGTTTGGTTTTGAACACCCCTAATATTTTGAAGTCTTCTTAGAATAATTAGAACTCAAAGTGAAATCGAGAATGACAACTCGGCCCAATAACATCTAGTTTTGCTCACTGATAACGATTATTTCTTCCTTCTCTCCCTCGTGTTCGTCTTCCTCTCCGTCACTCCTCTTCTCATATGCGTTAGGCTAATACCTCCGCATCCTTACAACCAAGGAAATAACTTTTCTTTTCCATGAAACAAACTTGGCCAAACCAAGTCATAGTATACCTCTGGTTTCAACCAATTCATGCTAGTTCCAAGGAAACTCAAATATGAATCAGATTTTGCTAACAATGTGTGTGACATTTCATTAAGCCAGCTTCCTACTCCGTGTTTAAAAGGGGACCGACTAGCAATCACAATAACAAAGGAAGAATACAAGCTTGGAGTTGATGCTTGCAAACACCACCTACACGAAAGAGTGGTCTGGTCTAAAGGCTCTTCACCGCTCATAGTTGTTAATCTAAAAGCCAAATTGTTGGAACTATGGCCTTCAATTAAAAAGTGGGGAGTAACTTCGCTAGGTAAAGGTTTCTTTAAGTTTGCTTTTTCTTCTCTTAAGGATATTCAAAGGGTCAGATCAGTGAACTCTTGGGATCTACCACAAGGTATCTTGAAGCTATTTCCGTGGACCAAAGATTTTGTGCCAGCTACCTTGAAACAAACGTCTGCTCAAGTCTAGATCCGGATTCACGGGCTTTCCTAAGAAGACTGGTGGCCATAGATCTTATTCGCTATCGCTAGGAGCATTGAAACTCCAATCTACATAGACTCTGCTTCCAATAAATCAGCATTCGATAGACCCTTTGGCCATTTTGTCAGGGTGTTTGTGGATCTGGACATGACAAAAGATTTAAGCTATAAAGTTCTGGTGGAAAGAGTGAGGTTTGCTTTTTTCGTGGACATTGAATATGAGAAGTTACGAGATTTTTGCACTTTCTGCTCCAGTATTGGATACGATTTAAGCAGCTGTAAAAGGAAAGAAGTTCAACTTGGAAAAACCAAGGAGTATGAAAACAAGGCAGGCAAAGGTAAAATGAGTGCAAATAAACACAAGTTGGTAAATGAAGTCCAATTGGATGCCAATCCTGCTTCCTTGAGAAAGGAATACACTATTCAAAAGGACAATGACTCTAACAATGTTCCTAGCAACCAACCAAAGGAGGTGGATGTTCCTGGTAACACTGATGATGGCCCTATCAATCTTGATCAAGTTGTTCAGGGTAAGCATGGATGTAACATTAGGTATAATGAAGAATCGACTCAAGATTAAGCTGGAAAGTCTGATGATGAAGTAGAGACAACTCAACTTGTGTAATTTGTGCTTGAAACACAACTGAACCCTGTCCACAAGGAACAAGTAACAAACTTTATGAATGAAGCTTGGGCAAACATGAAGGACTTCGAGCAGGATGATGATAATGGCATAGACTTTTTCCCAGAAAAAGATTACCAACTTGTAACCTCTTAAAAGAAAAGGAGTAAAAAATCAAAATCTGCAAATAACACTAGATTAAGATATTGTCATGTAAAGATGACTTTATGAATTGCCTCTTTTGGAACATAAGAGGTATAGAAAATAATGCTTCCAAGCTAGCTCTAAAGAACCCGATTAACAAAAATTCTCCAGATTTCGTTTTTATTGTTGAGCCTTGGATGGCCTATGATAATTTTCCTCAAGCTTGGCTTGCCAGGTTTGATCTTAAACTCTTTGTCGTTAATTCAAGGAATAACCTTCTTCCTAATCTATGGTGTTTCTGTAAGTCCTTCTTGAACCCCTGACATTTTAAATATTGATGACCAACAAGTTTCCTTCACTATTAATAATAATAGTTACACTTATGGTTTGTCTATTGTGTATGCATCCACTACTTATGTGCTTAGGAAGAACTTATGGCATAACTTAAGTAGAAATCCTCCTAATATTCCTTGGTCTTATATTGGAGACTTCAATGCTATTCTTAGTGCTGATGAATATAGGGGCAGTCACACATCGGCTAAACATCCCATTAAAGACTTTCAAAACTGGACTGATTCTAACAACCTTATTCACATTAGAAGTTTAGGAAATTTTTTTTACTTGGTGCAATGGGAGAAAAGGCAGGCATAAAACTGAGAAAATATTAGATATAGTGGTTTGCAATTTACTTCTTATGGATGCCTTCCATTCTGTGATTTGCAACATCCTATTCAAGATCAAATCTAACCACTACCCGATTCTCTTCTCTCTCAAGTTTGATGCTACTGCCTTCAAAAGCCAATTCAAGTTCTTGAAAGTTTGGTCCCTGCACAAGGATTGTGAGCGGATTATTCGTGAGGCTTGGAATTATAAGTTTGTTGGTTGCCCTATGTATATTCTTAATAAGAAGCTTAGACTTTTGATATCCATCCTGAAAGATTGGAATCACAAAACCTTTGGTAATATCAAAAGCAATGTAAGCATAGCTGAGCAGAATCTTAAAGACATCCAGGTTGAAATCCAAAACTTAGGATACACGGATAGCTTACAGGATAAAGAGACTAAAGCTCAGCATGATATAGAAATAGCCTTAAACATTGAAGAGGAATTATGGAAAGAAAAATATAGGCTTAATTGGCATATTCATGGCGATAGAAACACTAACTACTTTCACACGTATGCCAAAATTAAAAGAAAACCAAAACTGATATCTTCTTTAATTATTGATTGCAAAGTGGAAACTGAACCGACCATTTTAGAAAACCACATTGAATCAACATTCAAAAGTTTATTCAACAATACTAACAACACTCATGACAATGGTCTGATCCAAAAGTTATCCCTAGCCTTATCACTACCCAGATCAATGACAGATTAACCATGGTCCCTAACCCATAGGAAGTTCATCGGGCTGTCCTAAACCTAAATGTTGACTCCTCTCCAGGTCCTGATGGATTTGGCGGTTTCTTTTTTCAAAAATTTGGTAAATTATTTGCAAGGATGTCATAGAGGATGTCAATCAATTCTTTATACAGGGTTGGATTATGCCTAATTTTAACACTAACACTCTTATTCTTCTCCCTAAATCCAAAGATTTTAACTGTGTTAGTCAATATCGACCAATTTCTTTGGCTAACTTCAAGTATAAAATTATATCTAAAATTCTTCTGATAGACTAATCATTATTTTTCCTAACATCATTTTTCCTGAACAAAATGATTTTGTGCTTGGCAGAAATATTAAAGATGTCATTTGCCTCACTTCTGAGGCCATTAACATTCTCCACAACAAGAGTTTCAGTGGCAATGTTGCCCTGAAAATTGATATTTCTAAGGCATTTGACACTATAAATTGGGATTTTTTGATTAAAACTCTCACTTGTTATGGCTTCAGCCACAAATTTTGCACTTTGATCCATACTATTCTCAGGTCTGCCACTTTATCTATTGGTTTCAATGGCAAGAAGGTGGGATACTTATCTTGATCTAATGGTGTGAGAAAGGGACACCCCCTATCTCCCATCATGTTCAGCATTGCAGAAGAAGTCTTAAATAGAGGCATCACAAACCTTGTCCAAAATGACTCCATCAACCTTATACAAGCTAACAAGCATTTCAAAATCCCCTCACATACTTTATTTGCTGATGACATAATGATTTTTTGCAGGGGAGACATCAAATCTCTAATTTTCATCTCTAAGCTTCTAAATGTCTATGCCTTATGCTCTGGTCAAAATTGCAACTCAACCAAATTGCTTATTTATGCAAGAGGGATGTCTTCTAATAGACATAATAGACTAACTGAAATCATAGGCTTCACCAAAGCTTTTCCTACTTTGATTTACCTTGGTGTCCCCATCTTTGTTGGAACACCTAAAGCTCATCATTTCTAATATCTTATAGATAACATCAAGAACAAGCTGGCAACATGGAAAGCAAATCTTCTTTCAATGTCGGGTAGAGTCCTCTTAGTGAAAACAGTAATCCACAACATGATGGTTTATTGTATCTCTATATACAATGGATCAAGCAGTATCATAAAAACAATTGAGGCAGATATGAGGAACATCTTTTGGAGTGGAAACACCGAGCAGAGGAAAGGTATAATTATAGCTTGGAAAACTTGTTGCAAAAACTCAAATACGGAGGTCTTGGCATTATTTCTCTGAAAGCCTACAATCAAGCATCAAAAAATTTTCTATGCCGGCAGTTTATAAACACCACTCATTCGTGGTCCAAGCTTCTCAACTCTAGGGTGAAAAAACCAACAAATACATCCAATATTCCATCAAATCTTTGCTTTGGAAAGATTTAAAGGACCGTTGCAGCATGGTTTTGGAAAATTGTGTCTAGATCATTGGAAACGGGAACAACATTAATTTTTGGCTTGATAACTGGACTGGTGAACCCCTGGCCATGACTTTGAAAATTCAAGTCAAATATCATCCAACTCTGAATTCTAAAGTTAGGGATTAGTGGGTTAATAAGCAATGGTTAATTCGTGACAATGTCAAGGTGGCCTTCCCATCTTTGCATCCAATTGTGTCCGAATACTCTATCCCATATTTACATAATGATTTTTTTCCTGGAAGTCCATTGAGGATGGAAAGCTCACCATGAAACATGCCTACTTGGAAACATCATCAAGGGACCATCAGAATCCTTGGAATTTTCTGCCTTGGGATAAAGACTCCACTCTATCCCACTCAATGTTGGTATGGAGATTTCTGCACAACAAGGTTCCAACTGATGAATTACTTATAAATTGTGGCTTCTCGTTCCCTTCCTAATGCTTTTTATGCAGCAAAGCATGTGAAGACACTGCCCACCTTTTCTTCCAGTGCAGCTACGCGTCTAACATTTGGGCTTGGCTTGTCTCAAAATTCCATATTTCTCACAATATCTAAGACTTCAATGAATGTAGGAAAATTCTGGAGTGCAACTGGAACCCTCAAGCTATTGTAGTCATTAAAGCTTGTATTGTTCACACTTTCTACCTCATATGGAAGACTAGGAACACCATCAAGTTAACAACAATCTCCAACACTAAAAAGCTTGCTGCTCGGAAATTGCAGCTCGTGCCAAGTTAGTTGGCAATCACTTCATTAAGCATGTTAATCACTTCATAACAAGTTTTGCTCTCTTGAAAACTTTTGGTGTAACCATCAATCCTAGGCCCGCTCCTCACATTTATGAAGTTTTATGGTATCCTCCTCAATATGGTTGGGTCAAAGGTAACTTAGATGGTGGTGCTGCTGGTTCTCCATCGCTTTCAGCCTGTCGGTACATTTTTCGGGATAATCAAGCCTCACATGTCCTCAACTCCAGTTCTTTCCTGGGGGAAGGAAACTCTCATTTTGCCGAGTTCATGGTTGCAGTTCTAGCCATTGAAGCTGCAATTCAAAATGGTTGGACCAAACTGTGGCTAGAAACTGACTGCATCTGTGTCGTAAAAGCTTTCTCAATTCCTGCTCTGGTGCCGTGGAAGATTAAATCTCGTTGGCTTGCATGATGGGCTTTCACTCTTAATATCGGTTTCATGATAACGCATATATATAGAGAGACCAATTTTTGTGTGGATCTTCTCGTTAGCATTGGATTAAGGAGCAAAACTACTTCTTATTACTATTATATTCACCCAATTTTGATTAAGGATTACTTGCTAGACAAGGCGTGTATCCCTCGCTTTCATTATTGTTTTAAAGAGGTTTATGTCTGGTCCCCCTCTTGTGTTGTTTGTGATCTTTCTTTTTCTTTTAATATATTTTGAGTTTATTCATAAAAAAGAGAGTCATGCATAGTACTTCATCCCCTAAATTATAAGTTACTTTTTTCAAAAGTATTTATCCTAAATTATAAATCATTTTACAATCTCATTATATTATTAATGATTTTTTATCTATTATTTATTTTTCTTTCTATTTTATTTTCTTTTAATTTTATTTTCTAATATTTTTATAAATTTTTCTTTTTATAAAGTTTACATTTTTCACTAATTAAAAGAAGAAAAAAAACAATTTCTTTTAATGATAAAAGAAATAGAAAAGGAATACAAATAAGTTGTGCCACTATCTTTTTAATTACAAACTCAATCCTCTTAAAAATTAAGTATAATTAGTATCTAGGTCTCTTAACAAGAAATGAAGTTTCGATTTGGCCTTTGAATTAATTTTTTTACATAATGGTCTCTTAACTTCCACTTTCTTAAACCATTTTATTCCTTCTGTTTGTTTTGATAAAAAAATGTTAATTATGATTAAGATAATATGACATGTAGGCATTAGTTAATAGACCGCGTGTATTTAAAAAATCATATATATTTTTTAAATTAGAGATGTTTTTTTTGGAGTTAAATACCCTTGCAAAATATTAATAATATAAAAAAAAAACACTTTTAATGTTTGATTGACCGTACAAAGAAATTTTACTTTTTATTTAAGATTAAATATGTTTGTGGTTCTTGTAAATAATCTAAAATTTAATTTTATTTTCTACAAAAATTTCTTTTAAGAACGGTCCTCGTAAAATTTTTCGACTCTAATTTTAATCTTTATTGTCTATTTAGTCTAACGAAAATTGACGTAACACGCCATAATTATATGTCACGTCACTAAAAGTTAACATCAAATTAAAAAATATTAAATTGCATGAGTTACAAACCTAAAAAAAAAAATGTAAATCAAAACCTACGGTAGATCAAATTCTACTGAGAAGAAATGAATTGTAACTAACACTTGCCGTATATAAAATTATCCCTTTTTATTAGGAGGGAAAACATGGTTACCTTGCCTATATACACAAAAAGTAAAATAAATAAAAAAAGAAGCCAATATCCACCAAGTCCAACACCTTATAACCTACCTTTACTTACAAATGCTCGTACCTAAGACCTCACAACCACCCCAACCCACCCTTACATACGGCGAGTCCATAACATTCTCATTTAATTTTTATCTCTCTTCAAATTACCACCTCAAAGGATAGTACTATGTTGATTGATGATGTTATTTGTTGTTGATATGATTGTTGTGAATTCTAGAAATTCATATAATATATAATGTTTCTAACTATTCATCAATTCAATTGAATAGAATGACTGATTAACTGATAAATTACTAATTAAATGATTAATTTGTAGATAAGATGATTAGTTAGTCAATAAGCACTTATTAAATTTGGTAGCTGTTTATTTTATATTTTTCTATGGACTTAAACAAGTCACCAAACTGTGGAAAAATCAATTATAAGCTAACATTTGCATTGCATTCTTCTGGCCATTCCAAATCCAAATATGATTACTTTCGGTTTGTCAAAGATTCATCTCACAAAGATAATCCCTAAACCTCATCTAATGTGTAGCTAACAAGCATCCCATGAATCCTCAGTTGATCTCATATGTCCTCTAATGATGTAATACCTTTCAATTGTTGTTTAAGATGATAAGATTATGAAGTTGTGCTGTGGTTTTATTGGACTTCATTTTGATTGTTTTTTTAATTATTTTAAGGAGGCTTGCAACCCCTGGAAACTAACATGAATGATTGTTAGACCAAATTATCGGCCATAAACCAAATTTAAAAACGAAAAATTTGATGAGAATTATACTTTGAAGAAAAAATTCGTAAGGACTAAAATCAAATTTTGAATTATTTATAGGGACTACAAACATATTTAACCGTTTTACTTATATACAATATACATACATCAATTACAAAAGTTTTAAAACAATTTATTACACCGAAATAAAGATCGCTAAACATATAGCAACAATATTAGTTTGATAATCTATATGGCAATCTAATTAAGATAGACATGAATTTTGGACTGGTTGATCTCGTCCTGTTACTAACAATGAGATAACAATAATATTTCGTCACATACATTATAAAATGTTTCTACAAACATACATAATGCACACATTATTCTCAACTTACAGATGTTACAGGTGAAGACCTAACATATATTTTATGAAACACCACTTTTTGGTGTCAAAGTTTTAAACTATCATCGGCTTAGTGTAACACCCAAATATTTTTACATATATATTTTGTGTCCATTTTAATAATTTTTAAATTTATTTATTTACACTTATATATTAATGTTTGTAACATATTAATTTTAAAATATTATTTGTTTAGAAATAATAGTTACATAAATAATTTAATAGAAGATAGTTTTGAATATAAATTTTAAAATTATCTTAAAAATTATAAGTTAAATTACAATTTAAATTCCTTTATTTTTTCCTGCTCATGAAACTAGTCACTCTGTTTTATTTTTTAAACATATTTAGTTTTCACTCTAATTTTGGTCCAAAAATCTTAGAAGTGTAATTTATTAATATGTGACACATTTTTGATAATGTGGCATGATATAAATACATTTTTTATTTTCGTTGTCATTTTTAAATTAAAGTAAGACAGATTATTATTTTTGTTAAATTATTAATAATGACGTATTTAAACAAAATTCATCCTTCTTCTTCTCACAATTTTCACAAATTGAGAAACGCACAAAAGAGAGAGGGAAGGAAGAAGACGAAGTGAGAAACGAACTGAAAGGGTGGAATAAGATGAAGTAACAAAAACATCCACTGAATGGAGCCAAAGTTGAAACCATCCAGGAAATATCACAAGTTATGGACCATTTTCTAAGACTGAAGGAAGGTACCCAAACTCCCATTTGAATAGTATGCTTTTATGCTGATATGGCTAGGCAATAGTAATGACTCATAGGTATACTGTCTAGAGTAACTATGCTTTTGATTCCTCTAAAAGTTATGTTGGTTATTAACCATGATATCAATTGCTATAGTGCGAAGGTGTTTGAATCTATGTGATACAAACATGTTTTTGATGCGAGAAGAAGGAAGTTTGATGATAAGATTGAACTTATGATTTTGGTAGAATATCATAAGGATACTCAATTCAATCAATGGGAAAATTGTGATAAGTTTAGACATTGCGATTGCTGAAAATACTGTCTGAGATTGAAATTCTAATGATGTAATTAACAAGAAATTGACGAGCTATAGTTTTACCGAAGGAGAATTATGACATTCTCGACAGAGTCGAATTCAAAGAGGGTGTGGCTAGCAAAAGACAAAGACCTCAAAAAATTAGAGTTTGTCCAACAAGAATTCAAGACTATGAAGTGACTGGTGATGATGAAGTAACACAAGAAGGAGAATTAGTTCATTTTTCCTTACTTGCAGGTGTTGAACCAATCAACTATAGTGAGGCTTTAAAATAAACAATGAAAGTCATATATGGTCGAAGAGTCACGGGAAATCGAAAGAAATAACACATGGGAGTTAGTCAAATGGACAACACAGACAAAAACTATCAAAGTGAAGTGGATATTCAAGTTGAAACACAATGCTAAAGGGTTGATAGCAAGACTGTAAGTATGACATGCGCCTAAGAGGGGGGGGGGTGAATTAGGTGTTTAAAATATTTAGCGATTTTTATGAATACTTGATACAATATTTTCTAGTTTGGTGTATGAAAGTATATGGGGGATTATTTCTTTTCTGGTTAAGGTATTGATGAAAGCGGTAAATGCGGAAAAGTAAAGAACACAAGGATGTATCCTGGTTCCCCTCACAGATCGAGAGTACTCCAGTCCCCTGACAACATGCAAGAGATTTCACTATAGTTAGAATTATTGTACAGCCTATTCACACCAATGGTGATGCTTACTATCTAACCTATAAGGAGACCAAGGAATCTTAAAATCTTTAAGGTCTAAAACACTAAGTGCAAGAAGAAGAATCATATTCAATGCACACCTTACTTCCAACAATCCTTGACAGCAAGAATACAAGAAGAATATATGATTTTTTTACAAGAGTTTGAATGGAGATGAAGAATATATCAATCACTTGATTGATCTTCTCTTTCAATATGACAAATCTCAATATTATAGAAGTGCTCAATGGAATGTATATGATGCTGAAATTTTTCTGAATGTCTTTGATAAAGAATGCAGAAAATTTTCAATGAAAATTATGATATCAAGCAAGAACACTTTTGGTTGAAAATGAGAGAATAAATGATTTGAAAATTATAATGAAAGAGTTGAATTTGAATTATGAAAATATATGGTTTATATAGCACCTTAATGCCTCTTTGAAAGTGTATACAATCATGAAAAGATGCCATGGTAAAAAGGTGCAAGTCCAAATTCGTGCATGTAATTTTTCAAGGTATTTTTGAACTGGTTCAGTGATGTAAACGATTACTTCAAATGGTGTAACCGGTTACATTACTGTAACGTTAAAAAAATTTCAAAAAAATTGTTGACGTAACCGGTTACTTGGCTGAAGTAACCGGTTACATTACTGAAGATTTGCCAAAAATATTTAAAATCAGTTCTGGAAAAGTTGAGGTAACCGGTTACTTCAATGAGGTAACCGGTTACACTGAGAAACTTTTGCCTAAAACCTTTAGCAAACTTCATGTAACCAATGTCAATTATTTTTTAAAACTTATTCATGCATATGTATGAAAATAAATGCACTTCTTGAGCACTAACATATACTAAGGCATGAATTGGAAGCTTGTACCATAAATCATGAAGATTATCCACAACCTTTGAAATTGTAATCTTGATCCAATGCCTTAGAGATTTTTTGCTCATCATTCTTTGATCCAATGCAATTTGTCTTCATCAAAACAATAAAGTATTTGAAGAAGCTTGATTTTACAAAGACATAATGCAAGATTGGTAGCTCGAGTATTTATTTAGAGAGTATGACTCGATTACTCTGAAGTATTTTATCTAAAGGCAAGATTAGAGATTGTTCGACTAGTGGTAGCCTTGGCATGAAAGCAAGGTTGATCGATATTTCATTTAGATGTGAAATCGACATTTGTGAATGGTCCTTTAGAAGAAGAGGTATATGTCACACAACCTTCAAGTTTTTGATTCATAAGGAAGCGAGTGAGGTGTATAAGTTGCACAAAGCACTTTATGGCCTCAAGCAAGCATTCAGGGCATGGAACAAGAAGATCGATTCATACTTGGTCAAATTTAGATTTGTCAAATGTAAATTTGAGTATGGTGTCTATGTCCATGTTGTAGCACGAGATATAACAATCATCTACTTATATATCAATGACTTTCTGGTAATTGGAAATAGCTTGGAGTACTTGTCGAAGTTCAAAGAGCTGATTATGAGGGAATTTGAAATGTCGGATATGGGGAAATAGTCTTATTTTTTAGGGATGGAATTTTAAATGTCAAAGCAAAGTATGGTGTTGAATCAAAGAAAGTATGTCAAAGAGATACTCAAGATATTCATAATGGATGATGATAACATGAAATTATACCGCATATTTGACTTAATTCGCATAAATAATGTTATTATTTTTCCTTTATTTACGTTGTTTTATTTTAATATTACACTGGTATCTCTTGTGCTTCAAGTATTCATTCTATTTAGAGATGCTTGAGAAAATAATAACAAATTGGGAAAGAATGGGTGGAAAATCACTAAAAGAAGATGAGAGGTTAAAATAGCACAAGTAGGGTGAAGGAGTAATGGGCTAGCAGAACCAACGAAAACAAACGAAGGCCCAAACAAACCAAACCCATGCTCATTTCCAATTTATGAAACATAGTGGACCGTACTTGGAGCAAGGGGCGCCCTCCCCACTCATCCCTCCAAAGCAAGGGCGTCTGCCCCCACTGATCCTTCAAGTGGCCCAATGCTACATGGCTTAGGGCGTCCACCTTACCTCCTGCGGCCCCCGCCACGAAGTCTTCTTCCACTATATTTTCTCCGTTTCTTCAGCAAGTAAAACACGTTTCGCTCCTATTTTTCCTCAACAACAAATTTGAACGTGGGATATTTACGAAACGAGAATATCTCCTGAAGCAGTTACAAGGATAATTATAAATACAAAGCTTTAGAGATTGGAAGGGGTTCAGAAGTTTTCACACAGTTTGCTATACTTTTTTTCGTACTATTGTTCAGAGCTCTTTTCCTAGTTTTAGTTCTTAAGTAGTTTTAATACCTACCTATTAGTAATAGTTTTCTACACTAGAAAACTATTACCCTTTTAGTTTGATTCAAGATTTTCTGAATTGTTAGGTAGTTCCTGTTATTTCTATTCCAGCAATATTGTACTGCAAGATACTCCCGCATTAAAGTTTATTCAAGTTTTAAGTTTTTTCCCTTTTATTTTCAGGTTTCATTAATCGGATGTATTTTAATATTTATTGTTTGCATGAATACTATGAACATGATATTGGTTGGTATGTTATTGATTGTATGTTATTCTGTTTTGGTAACTAATATTATGTTTGGCTAAATCACCTAGATATCGGTATGTAGGTTAATCGAATTAAGGGATCTGAAATACATTGGCCAAATATTATTTTATACAAATTTCTTTTTCTGGTTTTATTTTTCAATTATAATTTAAAAGGGTTTGTTACGGGAGTAAAAATCGGACAAAGGTTAAAAATCAAAAGAGCAGAAGTTTGAGATTTTCATCCGGATAGTGATTACTAGGCATTGGTTTTAAATTCGGCGAGACAGCGGAAGCGTACGTTAGGGTTTAATATCATAATCTAAGTCAATAAAACGAGAGTTTGATATAAGAATTTTTAAATGAATTTTGCCTACTGAATAAAAGAATTTACACTAATCGGAAAATTGGCCAACAAACCTTCGGATCGCCTAAATTAGATACTTACATGTCGATATCCATTTTATTCATATTTCTACTAGATTTAAGTTTTATTTCCCAAAAATTCCCCCAAATCAATTAATCGTTAGCTTTAGCTTTACACTGTAGGTTTAGAACACGATAGATCAATTTATAGTCCTCGTGGGTTCGACAATCTTTTAAAACTACGCGATATGACTGTGCACTTGCAGTCAGTATAATCCCTAGACTCTTAAAGTCGCGATCAGATGATTTGAATCCTACATATTCGCATGTCAAACCAAATTTGAAGTTGGAGAAACATTGGGAGGAAGACAAAGTCAATGCTACTATGTTCAAACAAATTGTGGATTCTCTAAGGTATGTGTTCAACAATCGACCTGATATAGGTTTCACAGTCAGATTAATAAGCAGATACATGAGTGAACCAAGGTTGTCACACATGAAGGTTGTATGCAGAATCTTGAGATACTTAAAAGGATTGATAAGCTGTGGAATTCTATTTCAACAAAATTTTGAAAGCAAAGAAGCTACGGTTACTTGTTTTCCAGATGATGATTGATGTGGAGCTAACGAAGATCGAAGAAGCACAACTGATTATTTTTTCAAGTGTTTGGTGCCTCAATCTCATGGTGCTCGAGAAAGCAACATGTGGTGGCACTTTCATCGTGTGGGGCTGAATATATAGAAAGATCTTATGTTATGTGTCAAGCAATTTGGATTAGATATATGTTGAAATAGATTGAGGTTGAAGTGAAGAAATCTCTAGTGTGACTGTTCGACAACAAGTCAACCATTAATCTCGCAAATAATTTAGTTTTACATGGAAAGAGTAAGTATATCAAAGCTAGATTTCGCCTCCTAAGGAAAAAGGTAAATCGACGTGAACTTGAAGTAAGGCATTCCTCAAGTGAAACACAGTTGACCGATATTTTCACCAAAAGATTGAAGATCGAGATATTTCTGAATTTGAGAAAAAAAATTAAAATAATATTAAATATAATCCAAGTCCAAACCCAACTATAGTGTATTAGCATACATGAAGCTCAATAATTTATAAGATGGAAGAAGTAATGAAATAGTAGACTTTTTTATTATTGTTTAGTAAAATATTACAACTTTTATATATTTTATTAATATAATGATTTTTAAAAGTGTGTATTATTATTTGAAAGGTAATGAAAGACATGTGAAATCAAAAATCAACCAAATATAAAAATTTGTAAACAAAGTAGTAAATAAAGTAGTATTATTTAAAAAATTGTAAATAAATTAATAAATTATAGTTAAAAAAAAAAAAAAAAAATTGACGGACCAATCTTCTATTCCATCAATTCGTTAATAAATGGAACGGAACCACTCATTCCTAAGGTATTTCTAAATTTTATTTTGATTGATGAAATACTATAAAGTTGTATGAGATAAAAGAAATGATATTTTATTGTTTGAAGAAAGAGAATGAAGTGGAATAGATTTGATTCTACTTTATCATTAATTATCGTATTTCTTTCATTTTTATTTGAGCTGAACTAAAAATACACCTTATTTTATTTTTAAAATTTTCAAATAATAAAATAGAATCTTTACCAGGTTCATCTCTATTTCGTCAATTTTATTCGACTATGGTCCATTTATTTTATAATTTTCAAACATATCAATCTTTTTTTCTTAGTGCTTATGTTTTTTCAGGATAAAACTCCCAAGAGTCTGTTCCATTACTTTTATATATAAAAAAATGTAATTAAGCCATCTTTTTACATGTAAATTGAAACATTGAAACCAAGTTATATATTAAATTGGTAATGTATGGAATTTTACTTGTCAATATAAATCAAACAAATATCAAAACAAAATTGCACGATCAAATAAGCCAAGAAATTAATATTTTTATATTAATCATGTCGTCTAAAAAAATTCTTCAACAAACAACATATGTGGTATCAAGAAATATGAAGGTTCAAAAACATGTACTAAACTTGGGCTGGCCCTGGCCCATTCCATCGAACTGTAAGTTACTCTTTCTAAATAAACATCCTTTTGGTCTTTTCTTGTTCTAGTTTATAATAATTTCAATTGAGATTTTGTTAATAATGAAATTCTACTATAATAAACAAATGTTGTTTAAATTTAATGATTTCAAAGGGTGCATATAGGTAATAATTATGGATTATAGAAATGTCTATATAAAGTTTAACTATTTGATCATGATCTAACAACCGAAAAAGTATAAAAGATGTAAATGGGTCAAATTGGCAAATGCAGTGGATTTTATTTCTAATTTTAGAGCCTCAAAATCATTTCAAAGGTTTTTTTTTTATTTTAAATTTCTTATTTCACGCCATGCTTTTTTTATAGATATCACGTGAAATCCCAAAAATATTTTTAAAAATTAAAAATATATTTTTAATGTGTATTATTTTTAAATTATATTTTAAAAAAAACTAAAAATACATTTCCTATATAAATCAAAAATATATTTTTAATTTTCAATAAAAATAAATTTATTACCATAACAAAAAAAAAATGACATAAACTACTTTGAGTACATATACTTTTTTTATTGAAAACAGAAAATATATTTCACCCTATAAAATAGAATAAGAATTTCTTCTTTTAACCAAATAAATCGTTAGAAATTATTTCGAAGCTCTCAAATTTCAGATTTGTATTAATACTTTCGTAGTTGATAATTTCTGTTCAGTTTCAAGTTTCAATTAAACGCATTACGATCTGTCATACTTTTCATATATCTCAAAGTTAGTGTTTTTCCAATACCAAACTTCCAATTAAGGTCCTCTATTTTATAATTTTTAGATATTACCTTTAAAATATCTAAAAATTAAGAAATTTAAAAGTAAATCATGGATCTTCAATTTGTTATTAGTGATCCAAATAGTATTTGGGTCAAATCTTGGGGATTACTTTTGGCACTTTATAATGTTGGGATTATATATATATATATATATATTGAAAAAGTTTTATATTGTGTAGATGCACCAGTTAAAAATATTTTAAGTTTGTATATGATTTTCTTTGTTCTCTTAGATTCATGTATTAGAGTGTTGTGAGATATAGTTAAATACATATTCTGGACATATTTATAAACAACAAAAATAGTTTTCATAGTTATTAAGAAATTTAATTAAATGTTAACTTTTTAGATTTTAGTGAAAACATTAATTAAATTTATTATAATGTCCTCTTTATTAAATTTAATAAAAAATTGGAAAATAAGGGTTCTAGGTAGTTGAGAGTATATTATATGTTGTAACAATTTTTACATAATGTTATTCTCTGTTTGTCATTTGACAACAGTCGTGGTTCTTTCCCAGTTTTGGAGTTTTCACGCTAATCTCTTGTGTTGCTATTATATTCCTCTTTTTTCTCTATGCTATATTTTCCCCAACAACTGGTATCAGCTTTTGGTTCGATCCGAGAATATGAGTTTTTAGTATGCTATATGGTTGCAGGTTTGTCTGATCTTCCACATAGAAAATAAGGGTGGTGTTGTGAAAGAGTTATTGAGCTACAGTCACAAGTTTCGTTGTGTTGTTTTGGCTAGAGAAAATTTATGAAAGAATTGTTTTTGATTTGTGAAAAGTTCAAGTCAAAGATGTGTTGACACAATCAAGATTACACAAGGTGCGAAATTATGTCGGTGTTTGAAGAGCTTCTTGCCAACAAGGAAGTTGCACCATAAGTTTTTGACCTAGTTTTAACATGTAAAATTCTTGGAGTTGTTTAACTTCAAGTGAAATTTATTCTTCATGATGAAGTATATGATTGTCGGTGATGGCAATGTGAAATTCTTGAAGCGGTTTATCTTCAAGTAAAATATATTCTTTATGAGAGAGTACATGTGTCACTTGACTGTCCCGAGTGATGAATAAAAGATGTACCGGGGTTGGCTTGCTCAACCGTGAATGAATCAGGCGATGGAAACTTGCTTCGTTTTTCCGTGGTGATATAGCCTCAATTGTTATGGGAGCTTCGTCCTAAAAATTTGGATCTGGTCTGAGAAGACCTCAGTCTATTGTGTGTAGCTCCATTGGTACATAAATTAGGTGTTTCTGTACCAGATTTGCACCTGACATTAACTATAAACTCGTCGTTTCTTGTCGTCATTAGCTATAAACCCTTCATATCTTTGACGTCCCCACAGTGAGTACCATATTGGCTACATGAATTACATACGACATTAGATCTAGAAGTTTCCTTTAGTATTTGGTGCAGATTTAGATTTGGAAGTATGATTTTGTGTGTGTTGCTTTTGGAGTTCTCTAGGAAGCATATATATGAAATTCGATAAATCATAGTTGAAATGATGATTGATTGAATCATCTACAACAAATCTCTGTGTTCGCTTATGAACAATCTTGATTATGTTACTTGAGTAGACTACACTAACTCGTAAATCAAAGATTAGATATGAAATCCTAGGAATCGAAAGTCGATTTTGATAGATGGTACCACTGACGATGGTGCTAGTCTCTGTCATGACGGTGCAAGGTGAACCTGCATGGTTAGCACCCTCAACGCCCAAGTCAGTTCAAGATTCAAAATGAGTATAGATCAAATAATGTAATTTTATTTTACGTGTGAACTGATTTTATACCCTGGGTCAAGTAGATTGGATTAAAATGAATTAGGCCTTAGTCATTTGGTTCTTTGCCCAGCCCATAATGGAACCCAAAATAAAGCTCGTGAGAAAACTTTATTTCCATCATTTTTCATACTTTCTTGCTTCTTCTATTGCACGACATTAAAGACTAGGATATCAATCAACCTCTACTTCACTTTATTCAATTGAAAATCATTGACTTCTTACATTCAATAAGTTTTTCATTCTCTTTCTTTTTTTATAATTATTTTGTAATGCATTAGTTTCAACTTAAATACATAATATATTGTTTATGATACATTATGACAGATTATAGGTTGTTTAATGAGGCATGCATATAAATTTTGTGAAGTTTTTAGTTAGAGCATTTGGACATATGCTTTATTCTTATATTTTCAGGTTTCTCGAGGATACATAAATTAACTTTTACTTTTTGTATTGCATAAGTTATTTTCTCTTGTGTTGTTTAGGCTGTGTTTGAGAGTTTGGAAGGAAAGAGAGGGGAGGACTTTGAAAAATAGGAAGAATTAGGTGAAGAGAATATAAAGATTTTGGTTTGGAGGGTTTTGGAGGGTTTGGTTTTCTTCATAACATCCAAAATCACTTAATTTGGAGGAACTCAAAATTTATATTAGAGGAGGGTTTTGGAGGACTTAAACAAACTATTCAAATATATTTTTTGTTGTTATAATATTCGAAAAAGTAAAAATCCATTAATGATAAATATTATTTTACCATTCTAAACAAAATTATTTATAAAAAAATGTTAAAAATTTCTCTATATTTTTTGAAGCCCTCTCTTCTCCTCCCTTCCAAACTCTCAAACACAGTCTTATTGTTTCGCTTTGAATTATTTTTGCTAGCATGTATGTTGAATCTGATTGAACAAGTTTTCTCAGATTATTTCGCTTTGAATTATTTTTGCTGGCATGTATGTTGAATCTGATTGAACAAGTTTTCTCAGATAATTGGTTCAACATCTATACTGATGAACAAAATTTCATAAATGTTACTTCCAATTTTAATTTAATTCTTAGTAAATACATCTCAACAAGTGTAATTTCACCTCAACAAATTTTATTCCACCGGTAATTGGACTCTACAATTGATTTTGACTATCACCTTTGACATCAAGAGTGAATATAAATATGTTTTAATAATTAAAAGAAAATAATGTAGGTTTTTTAAGTTAAGATATCAAAATAAATTATAACTCAAAAATACAAAACACAAAGTATATTAAATTAAAAATATATTAAACTAGAAATAAATAGTATAAATAAAAAATAATACTTACACTACAAAATCAAAGTTGAATCCAATAATCTAAAAGTAATTTCTAAAATATATTATATATTATTAAAATTAAGTCGCAGGAGTGAGAAAATATTCTATCAATTTTGTAATATTAACTAGCCAATTTTGTAATCCACCCCTTCACATGGTCCACACAAATCATCCATGGGATAGAGAAAGCAGTTGAACTTTAAGTACAAAAGTTTTTTGTCATGACTCTTGAGAATTCAAAAGAGAGAGGCATTTAATTTGATTAACTTTTCATAATTAAGATACTATAGTCTATATGTAGATAGATGTACTACCAAACTCCTAATGACTTGGCTATATATTTTATATATTTTAAATCAACAACTCTGAGAGAAACTAGAGAAACTTACGAAGTATATGTATAAAAAAATCAGCGAGAAGAACTTCTTATCAACCATACTATTTCCAAATACTCGCATTAGTTTAACAATTAACGTGTAATATTTTTGACTAAATTTCCTTTGAATATAAGAAAAAGTAGAATGGAAACAAACAAAAAAATGAGAGTATAATTTGCCTATTGATTCTCCCAGCCATGTTTTTTTAATGTACAAATAAAATACTCACTCTTTTTTTTACTCAAAACTCACTCTTTTTAATTTATAAAATAGTATTAAAAATACAGGTTAACTGTTGAGGGTGTTATTAGAATTACAATACAAGTGAGTAAGTACGAAATAATTCTACCTTAGATAGGAATGTAGAGATTTGAACATATATAAGTGAGAGAACTTATTCACCTATCACTTTTGATTTTAGGTGGATAATGTTAAAATATTAAATTAGATTTGTTAAAAATATTTGATTTGATTAGATTTAATATTTAAATGTAATACAAGTTGTGTAGATCCAAGGCAAATTGAGATTCTATATAATACTACTAGTCTGTATCATTATTTATACAGTTCAATCATACAAATTCTTATTTCCTTTATTATTCTCTTTATTCCCTTCTCACTAAAAGTGTCTCACACACTAACAAATTGTTATCCAGAGCTTCTGGTTATTGTTCTTGATCGAGCTTTCAAGAATTTCACGTCACAGAGGTGCAAGATATTTTTAATTTTTAAAAGATATTATTTACAAAGAATATTAAAATACAATATTACAACAAATTCTCACTTCTGATTTAGGCTCAATGAAATTAACAGAAGCATAACATTTATTCAACACAGTTCTACAAATTAATTGTAAACCACACACAACCATCAATCATTATTATTTTTAAAGTATGAACATTGAATGTTCTAGAGAAGAAATTTGATTGCGTACATGAATTCGGTAGACAAAATCAAAGGAGAAAGTGTTTTCAACAACAAACCTTTGGTGGAATCCAAATTTTGTTGCATACATTTGTGTTCCATATCTAAAAAATACTCCATAACTTATCCAACTTCGAATAAGTAATTTTATTTTCTACACTTACAATCTATCTCAGAGATCTGTTCTTAAGCGTTTCTAGATAACAAATTTTCATGGCAATGAACAATGATAAATTTTTCCTCTATCAAGTGTGGCTAAGTATTAGTTAGAAGGGTCATACTAACACGTGCTCTAAGGTCACATGTTAAGAGCGTTATAATTAAAAAAATTTAAGTGTAATAAAGTTATATTTAAAGTTTGAAAAAGTTGAATGCACACATTCTAGGAGAATATTGCTACAAATAATTTTTTAACATGTGGCCTTAGGGCACATGCTAGCATTTTCCTAGTTAGAATTAGGGTTAAATCTATTTAACAAAGGTATTTATAGTAAAATCTTATTACTTTATCCGTCAGCTTTATTATAAAATCGAGGTATAAAATCTTCTGGTTGTAGCTATCACCTTTATTTTTTTAAACCTAGGTGAAATGTATTTTTTTAGAAATTACATTGTTTACCCAAAATATTAAAATAAATGGTTTAAAACAACTCTTTGCTCTTTTGAATGAATATTTTCGCTGATATCCATTATCCGATTAGCTCCCTTTATTGTGTAACTTTTAAAAAGAGAAAGGATCTTCTTCATTATCCCCTTAAATCAAGAACGATTTTTCTGCACTTGCAATGTATCAAATGAGCAAAAATACAACAACAACAGCGACAACGACAACGACAACAACAACAACACAAACAACAATATCAACACCATTATGTGAGATATATTGCAAAGGCAGAAAAATGTTTTGTTCGATAGGAACATTGAAGATTTTTTCTGTCTTGCAATCAATCTCAAATAATGATGCTAGGGTGTTTGGAGAGGCTACAAATAAGTAAGGATTGAGGTAATTTTTTTTTACTTTTATTTGATTAATTGATCCATCGATTATATCGAAAATCGAATGGTTAGTTGTTTTAGTTTACAATTATAATCAAAATAAAACATAAACTGTAAAAGTTTGGACTCGAAGCACGTCTATATTAGTTTTACCCATCAAATATATTAGAAATCAAGGTAAGTTGTTATTTTATTAATTAAAAAATATCTAAAACAGAACGTGCTTAGGCTTAATACCTCGTTGTTTTTCTGGATGACGTGAAAGTTTAATCATAAAATGTGCTATTTGTCGTAGTGAGAGTTAAATATATAATATCTCGTATAATACAAGTGAGTTTTGCTTTACCCCTATAACATATTTCTTTTGGATTTTCTGGGTAATGTTATAAAAATTGTTTCACCCCAAAGCGTGTACTTTGAACACTAAACCTGGAGGTAAACCAAAACTTGCTCATATTACAAGTGGTAACTTGTACACTAAGGGGTAAAAGACACTGAATCTTAATATTTTAAGGTGGAATTCAATTTTTTTTATAGAATAAACTGATTCTCACTAACATTGCATGAGAATCATATATTTAACTCGTTATTTAATAAACGGTTAGATCATAAATTTAATCGATTGAATCAATTAAACTTTAAACTGAGAGTTTTAACGGTTCGAGCTTTGGTTAGATTTTTAAAACATTAGTGAAAGGTAATAAAACAAATTTCATTTATTGGATTTTCTATTTTTTAATACATGAATTATTATTGAATAAAAATAAAAATAATCTATATAATCATAATAACAATTAATATTAAATTTTAACTAATATAGTTTTAAATGTTTTTCTTATATGAAATTAAAAATATATAATTTTATAAGAATTAAAATTTCATTTGACTCATAGTTATAATCTAAATAAATTATTGACAATTATAAATTATTTTATTAAAATAATTTTGGTTTATTACAGTTTTAGATTTCCATATTTCACCTAATTCACAAAATTGATCTCCTATTTAAAATTTAAACAATTTTAATCTCTTTCTCATACTTTTGCACATAAAATTAATGATGTTTATATTTTTAAATGATAATTTTATAGGGAAACCAGAAAAATCATCATATATAAAACTATTTTAAAACTATATAGACAAAATATAAATTAAAAAACGAACACCTCTTCGATTTTCTACGAAAAAATGTGAGAGAGATCAAAATAATTTGAATTTAAAATATAGCGACTAATTTTGTGAAGCAAATAAAATTGGAGATCAAAATTATAATTTAAAATATAACAACTAATTTTATATAAAAAAATTATGTTGTTCTTATTTATGTAAAAACAAAAAAAAAAACAATGTAAAGACTTTTTAGCTTAATGGTTCAAGCTTGATGATTTAAGAAAAATGATATTCTTACACCATTTCTTACACATACACCGTATTTTCACGGTTCATTTTATATATAAGGTGAACAGTGAAACATTATAATAATAATAATAATAATAATAATAATAATAATAATAATATTTTAAAAATAAATAAATAAAATTATTTTTTATATTTTTTTCTTAGATTGGTGGAGTACAAAAATAAAATTACTTAATTAACAAATTTCATAACTTTATTAACCAATTTTTTACCTTTCATTAATCAATATTATAATTATTAAAAATTTGGACAGTCTATTAACCAACTTTAAAACTTTATTAAACAATTTTTTACATTTCATTAACCAACTTTGTTTTACTATTAAAAATTATTTTTAATATTTCGATGTTTATTAACCAACTTCATTAATATATTAATCAATTTTTTACATTTTATCAATCTATTTTATTTTATCATTAATAGTCACTATTTATATACTATTCACGAACATTGTTCTGGTACTGTTCGCGCACTGTTCACATATTATTCATATTATTATTTGTAAAATATTTTTTTTATTAAAAAAATATTGGTTACCATAGGAATACAATAAACAATATTTGATGTAAGTATTTGAGTGTAGGAATTAGTGTTGAAATAACAAATCTGTAATTTAAAGACTCTACGAGAAAGCTAATTTCTTGTTTAACTTTTGAGTGTAGGAATTGGTGTAGAAATAGCAAATCTTGTAATTTAAAGACTCCACGAAAAAGCTAATTTCTTGTTTAATTTTTGAAGTCATTTATTTGAAGGATAATTCAAATTTAATAAAAAGTATATATATCTAATCACTGATTTGAATATTAATTTTATAGCAAATTTAAATTTTTTAATAAAAACTCTTAGATTTATTTTAAAGTTTTTACTTCATAAAGTTGTTAAAAAAGATAAATATATTAAACTTGATATTTAGTGTAAAAGAATCTAGTTATTAAATTTGACATCTAATTTAAAAAATAATTTTATTTATTAGTCACTATTTATGCCGCGTGTAAACCAACCACTACGAATGTTAATTGGACGTGCTATACATTCTCTTCCCAATCTCCGTTTAAAATCTATTCTTCATCTTTTTTTTAGGTCTTCTTATGGAGAATTTTGTCCCTCATTTTTATTTTCATGGATCTTCATGCTTACTATAAATGTCTCTAAATATAAAAAATATTTTAAATTAAATTAATAGTAAAAAAATTCAAAAATTAACAACAAAAAATTAATAAATTAATCTTTATGATAAAATTATTGTTTTGACAAAATTTAATCTGTTTACGAGAGTCATGACAATTAAATTTTTAAATTTTTTAAAAAAATTAATATGTAGATCTATCTCTTTTATTAACATTATATATAGATTCTAAAAAAAAATAAAAAAATTATAAGAAATGACAAGTGAACCTATATATAAATTTAAAATATATATTAATTAAGGATATTATCGTATTTTAAGTGAGACGGTGAATATGTATTTATTTTTCCAACAATTTGTATTATAATTTTTAGGGTCATGTTAACACGTGCTTTTAGGACACATGTTCAAGATAATATAATTAGAAAAAAATTTAATGTAATTAAATGTAATAAAATTATATTTAAAATTTTAAAACATCGAATGCACATGTTTCAAGAGAATATTTTTAAAAATAGCTTATTAAGTTGTGTCCTTAGGGAACATGTTAGTTTTTTTCTAACTTTTAATTTGATTTGACTGTAGGAATTAATATGCTATATAGTTGTAACTTTGTATTATCTTTCACATCAGAAAAGAATGGTGGTGTTGTAAAAAAGTTGTTGAACTGCAATCACAAATTACCTCTAGAAACTTCAATTCAATGATGTGTTGATAAACTAAAAATTACATAAGGTGTTGGTTAGTGATTAGAACATAAACATTGATTGACATTGATGCAAGTAAAATACATTCTTTGTGATAATGTGAAATTTTTGAATTGATTTATCTTTAAGAGAAATATATTCTTTTTAGTAAAGTGTGATAATTTTTGAACTAAGATTTGTCTTTGAAGACAATGTGAAATTTTTTTAGAGTGGTGTAACTTCAAGTGACTATACTTTTCATGATAGAGTATGATAGTTCATTTTGATTTATGATTGTCGAAAAAGACAATAAAAATTATGTATTATTTTCAATCAAAGTAGATTGGAGTTGTTTGAAAATATACATGTTCAAAAAGTCACACATTATTTAATCTTTTAAAGAAAAATAGAGTTCAAGACTACATAAAACTAAAGATTCAATTTCTTCATTACTCAATACATATGTCAAAAATATTTTAAATTTATATTTTATTTTTATTTTTTATTTTTTTACACTCTTATATTAAAGTGTTGTGAGATGTAATTAAATATTTATTTTGTGAGAATAACTTATATTTTATAATAATTTATATTTTATAATAATTTTTATTTAATACTATTCTCTAGTTATTATTTGACCCAACCATAACTTTTTTTCTTTCAATTTTAAAACTTCTATGTTATGTTCCTGTATTCTTTTATTTACTCTATGTCGATTTTTTTCCCTTTACAAATTCAAACACACATGTGAGAGATTCATTTAAATTCAAGTTATAGTTTCTAAATTTACAAAATGAAAATAAATTTGCGGAAAAGTTTAATGAAGGGTATTTGAATATGTGACGAATTAAAATTGATGTTATAAAAAAATTTGTTTGAAATAATTTTTTCTATATAATACTATGTATTAGGACACATTCACATATTGGAAACTCAATTTTCAAATAATCTCAAAAGTTCTAAATTCATGTAATATTGGAATGGTTTTTTTCAACCTTCATGCAAACTAAAACACCTCCTGCTTCGTCAAACTCCGTTTCAAACGCGCGTTCATTACAAAGCCCGCATGGTTCAAAACTTAGCATAAATTTTGACATGTTTTTTAAAGTCCTAAATCTAATTTACCTTTAATTCTTCTTTTAATCTAAAAATTAATTTAATTGTATACATGTATGATTCCCTTGAGCATCCGAGTTCACATAATACATGGCTCATGTTGAACTATTTTTCTTATCATAATTTCTTTTATAAATTGTGTTGACCTTCATGTATTTCGGTCAAAGACAAATACTAATTAATTACAATAAATAATTATTGACAAAGACATATGTTAAAAATAGCCAGGTAATTATTAAACAATATTCAAGAGAATTAATGATGATTTTTTTAATTATATAAAAGAAGACTAATTCTCTACTGCTGCATGATGATTTTTTTTTTAAATAACTAAATAATTCAACTTAACTAAAGTCACATAAAATAAAATATAAGTTGGGAAGATTAAGTAAGTTATTTATAAAATCATTATTATTTTTCTTGTTTATCACGTCTCTTCTTTGATAATTAATACAAGAGGAAATTAACATTATCATGTACATGTATATGATATGGGTCAACGACTCAACCATAAATTAAAAGGTGGTAGGATCCACGACAAAGCCTTAACCCATTCTTCAATCTTTCAAAGTCAAAACACTATCATGAATGATGATAGATGTGTTTCCTTAAATGTGTGATTAAAAATAATTACTGTATAGTATTTTATTTTGATAGATATTGACTGAATTTTGAGAAATTGAATTGATTGATATTTTTTAAGTTAAGAGATTAAATGGATTTTCTTCATTTTAAAAAATTTGAATATATATTTGCTCGATCAGAAACTCAATTCTAGGTTGGTGTGATGTGAGCACAAAAGAAAATATAAGTTGATGAATATTTTGATCATTTAAAATTAATAAATAAAATTAATAAATTAAAAATTTATAAAACATTTTTTATTTTACATAAACTTTTATAAATTTTAATTTTTTTTATAAGCAATAGATTCTTGGCATAAAAAAGACACAATTTCTTCCCCGAGTTTCTTTTCCATCTAGTACTTTTCTTTTATATTTGTTGCAAAAAATCTAAAATACTTTTAGAATTTGCAAGTGCACTTGCGAAGCACCGTAAACATGATTTTTTGTTTTAATTTGTAATTGTATTTACGAATTCACCTATCAGCAGAATTTGCAAGTGCATTTAAAAAGTTTGTCATGTGTTTTTTTTTTTTTTTTAAGAATTTAAAGTTAATTTGCAAGTGCACTTGCAAATTCTGCAGAAACAAAAATAACTATATCAAAATCTAAAAATCTATAACTAATGGTGCAAATAATGGATTTATTTTTGTTTCTGCAGAATTTGCAAGTGCACTTGCAAATTAACTTTAAATTCTTAAAAAAAATAACACATGACAAACTTTTTAAATGCACTTGCAAATTTTGCTGATAGGTGAATTCGTAAATACAGTTATAAATTAAAACAAAAATCACATTGGTGGTACATTCGCAAGTGCACTTGCGAATTCTAGGGGTATTTTAGATTTTTCGCAAAATGTGTAGGAGAGGGTACTAGGTGGCAAAAGAAATTCACTTTCTTTCTTCACCCTTGCCTTTAAAAATCCAAAACTGTCCCTAGGTGAGTTCGTATATGCATATTTGAATGCACCAAATATCATTTTTTTAAAAATTAAATACGGAAAGGCGTATTCGGGACAATCTCAAGGAGAAATTTGAACATGTAATTTCGAGGTCCCCTTTCGTCCTTAAAAAAATCAAACAACCCCCCATTTTCGAAAGAAAATTGATTCGGGCTCGCATCTCTGAACTATGTGTGGGCATAATTCAGAAATTCAAATCTGAATTCTTCCCGAGTCTCTTTGGCACTTAAGAAGAGAAAGTAGCACCTTATGGCAACCTCCCTATGGCAGGTAACTAATAATTCATCATTGTCCGGATGTTCGGATGTATACAAGTTTTGTTAATACAACTCCTCTAACTACGAGAACTTAGCATACATATCCCTGGTGGATCTACACTACTCATAGGCTTCAAAATTGTCGGCTCACAAATAAGTCACCATCAAATGAATGACTTCCTCCCTGGTGGCCTTAACATGATCAAGCAACCTTCCTTTGATGGAAAGGTGTATGTGGCATGCAATGCCATCCAACGTAATGGTCATCTTGTGACACCCCGAATTAATTCAAATGCTAGATAATTAGGAATTTAATTATTTAATTAATTAAAGGCTTGATTATTTATATTTTCGGATTTAATTGGATTAATTGAAGAAAGAAGGGTTGGTGGTGTGAAGAGTAAATAGTGGGTGTGAGGAGTAAATCACTCTACTTTTACTAATTATTAATTTATGTATTTTATTTGGAAATAATAAAGGAATATAACAAGGATTATAAAAAGGAAAAGAAGGAAAAGAAGGTCTTTTTGAAAAAGTCATTTCACGTAGAATTGGAGAAGAGAAGTGAAGAGAGGAAAAAGCCAACGCCGGGAAAGTCGAAGATCATCGCGAGGTAAGGGGTGATTTCATTCAATTTTAATGCCTTATGGGTTTTGGGAATCAACCGGATGATTGGGTATGTTAGGAAAATTGATTTAGGTGATTATAGGTTTGTAGGAGTAAACCCTATTTTGTGTCGGTTTATAGTATTTAAGACCGTTAGTGTGTTGAACAATTAATAGGAATGATGAAACAATGATGTATGATGTTGTATTGGTGTATAATGGTTGTAATTTGGTGTTTCTAATGTTATAACTCGTATGCAAATGATTGGAAGTGATAAGGAATGCATAAATGCTGTCAAAATAGCAGATTTTGATTCTGCAGGTCGTGGGAACCGGTTCCCAGTGGGGAGGAACCGGGTTCCCACTGTGAAACTTTCAAAATTGGGCATTTTTGTACGTGGGAACCGGTTCCCAGTGGGGAGGAACCGGGTTCCCCATACAAAAATCCAGGAAGCGCGTATTTTCAAAAGGTGGGAACCGGGTTCTATTGTGTTAATTTTCAAAATAGTTTAAACTTCAAAAATTCATATTTTTCAAACCGTAACTCCGATTCGAGTGCCGTTTTCGGCATTATTTCTTAAATTAAAAATACTATCTTTTAAAAAGGGAAAATATTATTTTGCTAAAATTTCTTTTAAAAGAGTCGAGCTTACGATTTTGGAAAGTGTGGATAGTTAAGGATAATGGGGAATGATTATAAATGGTCTGGGTTAACGAATGAGAAATAATGCTTACAATATTGTGTTTTGATATTCATTATGATTGAATGTAATATATTGGTGATTGGCATTATGTGAATTATGTTGATATCATAATCTGTGAATTGAGGTTGCATGCTTTTACGATGCATGCATAAGCATTTATTAATTTGGTTCATTCACATTGTGCGGAAGTGAGCTTGCAGAGCCAATAAACTTACCAGGATTCAGAGGTAGTGAGGCTAGATTCTTGACCCAGTGGTTATGGGCGAATCATGGATTTCCGCTGTCTTTCCACATGTAAACGGAGCAGTGGGTGAACTCGGTTCACGTTTTGGTACCACATGCATAGAGTCTGCATTGCATATGGGATTGTAACATGCTAGGATGGTTTCCAGTGTTGCAATTTCCATCGTTTGTTATATTTACATGTTCATTGAGTGAGATGCAATTGTGAATTGGCTATGACTATGTGTTTGGATAATGGACTAACGTATTTAATTATTCTGTTATATTTAAAAACGTATAATGCATTTTATATTGGATAGAAATCTCACCCTTACTTTAATGATTTCAGATTCGAAGTGATTAGCTGCTTGGAATTGGTGAGGATAGCTTTTAGAGTTGAGTCCTTAGTTAAACCGCGTGTCAGTGTCGTGCTCTGGTAGATGTAACACTGGGGAAGCGTTTGAATTGAGATTCTTTATGAATATTAAATAATAGTTTTGGTTAATGTTTCGATTTATTGTCCTGGAATAATTATGAACGATGTATTCAGGATTCGTTATGTTTCATTTCCGCTGTTAAACATAACTTTAAGTCTGTTTTATTTCATGATCCTTCTTCAGTGAAAGCATGACAACTATTTTGGTTAATTTGAAATATTTAAATTGTGACGCCTCTTAATTTGTGATTAAAAACTCTGATTAATATTTATGAACGCGGGTAATTAGAAGGGGTGTTACACATCTCACCAATAGAGAGATGGAAAGATAACGTCTCACTGTACCATCCACTACTACAAATAACACATCTAACGTCGAACGTGTAATATGTTTTACCTCGGTATCTCAAGTGAAATAAATAAGGTCGTCATGAAAAGTATGGACTTAACACCTCAGTGTTTATAAGACCGAGGTAATATTTTTTAGTGCATGTGTTTGATCCCCAGTTTCTGCACTTTTATTATTTTAAAAAAAACTAGGGCCTTTTTAATCCTGATTTATTAGAAAATCGAGGGGTTATTATTATTATTTTTTTAAATAAAACTCGTTACATTGTTTACCCAGAATAATATATTTTTTTTACAGAAAAATAAAATTAATTGTTCATGAAAATCATATGTTGGATCTTCAATTCCTTGACATTCCGGAGAAGATCAAATGCATGCAAAAAATGGATATTCCTGGGAAGATCAATTCATTGACATTATGGGCCTCTTTTCTCCAAATCAAAAAATGGGTATTCTCTATGGCTTTTGCTTGCATTTGTTTCTGATATGAAAAAAAAAATTAGACAAAAAAGGGTTAGATTAAAAAAAAAGGGTTAGACAGAAAATGGTTAGATAAATTAATAATTTTCTGCTCAAATAAATAGTTAAGAACACAAACCTTAAACCCTAATAACTTTCTTCTCTTGCAATCCATCGTAGAAAACTTCATAGAAAACACTATCGCAAACCTTAAACTATTCATGATGTTGGATATTATGGGGAAAATCAAATGATTTATGCATAATATTCTCTATGACTTTTGCTTGCATTTGTTTCTAATATGAACAAAAAAGGGTTACACAAAAAAGGGTTAGATAAATAAATGATTTTCAGCTCAAATAAGTATTTAAGAACACTTAAATCATAGAGAAATCTTGCAAATCTTAAAGTTGAGCACTAATGATAATGTCTTGATAGTTTCAAAATGCTTTTATAATGGAAGTAATTTATGTTTCGCGCAGATAACTAATAGTAATGTTTTGATCGTTGATAGTCATAAAATGGGCGACAATGATTTGATTGAGAATTTGATAACTGTCCTCAAGTTTATCACACATTTATCACAACATGAGCATTAATCCTTAACAAACGATTAATCATACAATAAAAATTAAACAACATCAAAACATCTCTAAATAGTGGCCAAACATAAACCTATTGACAACACAACATTGAAAATCCGAATCAACACTTAATTCCAAGTCACCAAGCGAGGAACACTAATCATGACAGCAAAACATGTTACCCATCATGTGCGTGACTCCCATCAACACCTTCAAAGGCCATGACGTCTGATCACCATGCAGGTGGCGCCTGCCACCTACAGATAACAACTTTTGTTTTTTGCTATAAAGTTCAATTGAAAACTATGACTTTCCATACCAGACACTCAAATTGATAAGAAAATAATTGAAATCAACATATTAACATCAATTAACCTATACCTATCAATTAACATGCATAATCATCAATGATTCACCACTTTTGACAATTTAATCCTCCTACTCATATTAATCTCATGAACACAAAACACCCTATAATTCATCAAAAACAATATATACTTTTTATGGTAAAATCAGTGCATGAAAATCACTACAATCATAGTAATTATATCATGTTATCCCAACAGTCAACTCATATTATTCTCACAACCCATAACCCTATTAAACACAAATCAATAATAACATCTAATAATCTCATCAATTATCAATTAATTTATAAAATTTATTTAAAACATTTTTAATCATTAAGTCACATCAAAATAACATCAAATAGTAGATAAACAATAGACCAACATCCATATAAACTCGAAAATCGAAGATGACAAGTTAATTCCAGCCAACTGGGAGAATTACGCCCTTTTTGGCAACATAACGGCTACCCGTCATGATGATGAAGCTCGTCAACAATTTCAAATCGTGTGACACATTACCCGTCACGTTGGTGACGTCCGTCGCCTTCTTACAGACTTTAAAAACAACATTTTCTACAATTGAAGACTTATGGAATCTCCTAAATTCACTTCCAACACCAAAATTTTATCCAAAATACATCATACATGTTATAAAACATTCATAATAAATTAATTTATTGGTTTTAACGCATTTAATCCTTTAACCCTATGAGTTCATGTTTGTCCCAAAACCTTCAAAAACCAACAATGGGGAATGTCTCTACATAGAACACAACAACATCATTCACATAATAATTCATATGAATTACATCATGAAAAACTGAATACAACACCAATCAATTATCAATTTTTATTTTCATACATAACAACAGTAGATTAATCATACCCAATCAAAATTCTATTTGAGGTTAAGGACCTCTCATTATATCCCTCATGCATATATCCATCAGAGAAGTAGTTCTCCCCCTTACCTTATTTTCCTAACATTAATTGAAAAAAATTTGGTTTTGATAATCTTCTTCCTCCCAAAGCTCTAAGTCTTTTTTCTCCTCTTATCCTCTTGTCTCTATTTTCTCCGACTCTTGTTTCTATGTTCTAACAAAAAAACTCTTTAAACCTAAGTTACTTCTTAATTTATATGATTATGGTATTCTAATTAAAACTATAATTCTCTCATCCACTTAGCATCATTCTTACTCCTCCATTCCTCTAATTTTCTTAATTCTCAAACATGGCCTAACTCATCATATTTATTATTTTAATTAAACAAATCCATCAAAACTACTATTATTTTAATTATTGAAAATTCCAAATAAATTCTAAACAATTCTTATCACCAAGGCTCTACCTTTATAACACACACCCCAAGGCTCATATTTAATTAATTCCAACAACACAACAGTTAAACAAAGCATAAGTCACAATTAAATCAATTAAAATAACTTAATAAAAAATATAGTGTTACAACTCTCCCCACTTAAAGAATTCTCCCCTTGAAAATTACCTTAAGCAAACAGAGGCGGATATGACTCCCTCGTCTGAATCTCCAGTTTCCAAGTCATGACACCCCTAGTTAGTCCTCCCCAAACTACCTTCACCACAGAAATCTTTGTACGTAGCAACTACTTCACCTCACAATCCTCTATCTGCATGGGTGATACCTCAACAATCATGTTCTCTCTCACCTGATTCATACTAACATAAAATAGTTCGACATCTCCTACCATATAACGCCTCAACGATGTCATTCCAATACTCGAAAGAATACCGTGAACATTGACAACTTTCTCCATATGTAACTTGACCAACATTTGCAAATGATAGATGATCCTAATCAAAATAAAATGTGTCGATTTAATCAGTATATAAAAAATTAAACATATATAATCACATTCTTTCGTCGTCTTCGGAAAACGAGTTACAAATTCCATGAAAATGTTGTCTCATTTTCACTCAGAAATGCTCAACGGTTTCATCAGACTAAATGTCTTTTGATGTTCGTTCTTTGACTTCTGACACGTCAAACAACTATAATCAAACTCAATTACTTCCTTCTTCATTCATGGCCACGAAATCATCTTCTTCAAATCTTGATACATTTTAGTAATACCGAGATGAATACTCATACCACAGACTAGATGGTGATGTCGAGTCATTCATAGTATCTCTTTATCGTATGGTACAAGCTGTCGTTAGCTTCTGCCCATACGAGGGTCACTACCAGATACGATCGTTTGACGACATCTCTTTATACTCTGGATGACTGACATACAGGTAATTTCTTATGCATCCTTATCTTCCAGAGCAAATGATGCCCCACTTTAGCTATATGTAGATCATTCTGAGACCTCCATATGAGGTTTCTCTTGCCGATATTCGCCGTAGAGACCTACAAGTAATACTAAATGATTTTGAGAGTAACCTTGTACCAAAAGAGTATTGTCGGAAGCCAGCTGATAGACATTGGTCTTGTACTGGGAGTTATATGACATGGTTCTATAGGATATGTCACACCCTATCATGACACTAGATGCTCATAGATAACCACTTAGGCCAGCTAACTTGGAGGTACTTGAGGTTCGAGATGAGTAGACAAAGAGCGTGACAGTATGCCAGTATGTTGCAGATGAGTATAAGAGCCATAGAGGCATGACTCTTTGAGGATGGTTCTCCCCAGTTGATCGTCGTGCAGACCATGGAATACGAGTTACAAAATGTTGTGCGGGGGAGGCAGACAATTAGACATATCAAGTAGTTTACATTGATATGTTTTATGTTTTTTTGCTATTTTCGGAGACTTGTTATGTATGAATTATCTTGACTATTTTTTATTAATGTATGAATGTTTACCCTTCTTTAACTTTAAATTTACTTTGATTTTACGTTAATTTAAGTTAATATAAATTAATATATGTATTTTGGCCTAAAAAATTGAATGTTTGAACATAATGTTGTTTTTGAGGATTTCGAAGATGCATCTCCAAAATAATTCACCTTTATATTTATCACGCTTTAAAAGTCTTTTAGGATACATTTCAGAAATGCATCTTTTAATGCATTCAAATATTCTTACGAAGATCTATCTTCAGACTATATTTTATTTAAAATATGATAGCACTCAAAATAACATTTTGTGTGTGATCTAGATGCGTCCGAAGTAAAAAAAATTTTTTTAGATTTTCACATGTGATAGAATGTGCATTTCCCTAAAAGATTAGTGCAGAATGACTAAGTTGACATAAAGACATATCTAAGTTAACCGAATAAAACTACATGTGATTATATTTGTTTCACCAAGCGGCAACTTCCATTTCATTGACTATGTATTTCCTCATCAAAACCCCATTTATTGCTCTTAACTTCTCTATCTATAATCATGTAACTAGCGTGGACTTTGTCATATATCTCTACACACAAAACAACACAATACTTATTCTAAGTCGAAGACTTTTTCATAATTTCATTCACACCCTTTTCTTCATTCTGTGTTTTCCTTTTATCAGTATTGTTGTTCTTCCTCGAAGACATAAGATAACATAACTTAACAGAGAGAAGAACAGAAAAACACTTTCATCATGGGAAACTGTTTCAGAAAACCTTCTGTTTGTCATAATTCTTCAACAAGTTTATTTGGTCAGTTTTTGTTTTCTTTACATCATTTGTTTCCTCTTAGGTGACACTATGTTTTTGTGTTTTTTCTTCTTTTGTTTGTTTTTGTTTTTGTGTCTTAACTTTACAGTTAGTGCTATTAAGGTTGATGTTTACCAAAAATAGAATATTGAGGCTTCTTTGACCTGATTCATGATTCAGATTCTAATTATTTTTGAAAATTTTGTCCCAAACTTAGATATTAAGCTGGATCAATTAGTATTTATATGTTCAAAAAATACGTTAGGCAGTGTTGACAGAATCCGACCGACCAATTCATCCGATTCATCCGATGAATTGGTCGTCTTATTATAATATCAACACTGTCTAACACTATAACCACGAATCACCTGGTTATCAGTTGATTCATGCCCCCTTAGAACCGGTTTGAATCGCAATTCAACTGAATTTGATTCATCTGGTTTTTCTTCTTCTTTCTTTTTCTCTTGAGGCTATTTTGAATTTAGATTTCATCTACTCTTCAGGAAGTTCAAAGACTCAAAGTAAGTCAAAGCAGACTTCGAATTCTCCCGAGTCGAAAGAAAATTTGGACATTTCCCGGTCGATTGACGACAAATTCATCTCTAATGATGTTAAGTCCTTCAACTTCAATGATCTAAAGGAGGCGACAAGGAACTTCCGGCAAGAAAATTTGATCGGCGAGGGAGGGTTTGGATTTGTCTACAAAGGATGGATAGATGAGAATACAGGTGCTCCTACAAAACCAGGAAATGGAATTGTTGTAGCCATTAAGCAGCTTAAACCAGAAAGTTTTCAAGGTCACAAGGAATGGCTTGTAAGAACCCAACACAAACACTTTTATCAGTAGGAATTGAGCTAAATTTTGACAGTATTGTTCTTGCTGTACGTGTTGTCTTATTTTTCGTCGGTTTTGTTTGCAGGCGGAAGTGAATTATCTAGGCCAACTTCACCATGAAAATTTGGTGAAGCTTATTGGTTATTGTTCAGAAGGCAAAAACAGGCTTCTGGTTTACGAGTTTATGCAGAAAGGAAGTTTGGAAAATCACTTATTCAGAAGTGAGTTTTTTGATTCGCAAAATAATAAGTACTTTACAGAATAATATAGATTTTTGAGTTTTCGTGCCAAGACGAGACATAGTTTCTTTTTGTATTCATTATCGTTTCGCCTCTTTCTGCAGAAGGCGTTCAACCGATTTCCTGGATGACACGAATCAATATTGCGATCGGTGTTGCAAGAGGACTAGCATTCTTACATTCCCTCGATGCAAATGTTATTTATCGCGATTTGAAGGCTTCCAACATCCTACTTGATTCGGTACGTTACATATGCGACGATTACATCTGATGTTTTACATATTAGTCCACATTCTTAAATAGTAGTCCACAAATTTATGCAGGACTTCAATGCAAATCTTTCGGATTTCGGCTTGGCAAGAGACGGTCCAACCGGAGATAACACTCACGTTTCAACTCGAATTATCGGAACACATGGTTATGCTGCCCCAGAATACGTAGCTACAGGTACTTTTCATCGATTTGATTCTCTTTAAACACGCTGAGCCTATATTTTTCTCGGCATAACATCCTGTCTTTTACTAAACCAAATAACCAAACAGGTCATTTAACACTGAGGAGCGACGTATACAGCTTCGGCGTCGTCCTATTAGAGTTACTAACAGGACAGCGTGTAGTCGATGACGATAGACCTGCATATTCGGAAGAAACGCTAGTTGATTGGGCAATGCCCTTTCTTAGTGACAGCAGAAGAATATTGAGAATCATGGATACAAAATTAGGCGGTCAATACTCGAAGAAAGGAGCTCAAACTGCAGCGGCACTTGTTCTAAAGTGTCTTCGTACTGATCCTAAACATAGACCAACTATGGTTAATGTCTTGGCTGCATTGGAAGCATTACATTCCTCAAATTCAGCACCAAGAACACCAAAATCTGGAAATGATCATAATCATCATGCAACAAAGCATTCTAGTCATCATCATTCACATAAGTCAGTTGCGAATAATACTCGAAAACATTGAGATGATTTTTCCATGTTATTTAATGGTTATGCATATAAACTAGTGGTTTGTTGTTTTGTTATGTAGTCATGTGAGCAATGTTCATGTTGTTATTGAGAAGCATTAGTATGCTTAAAGCTGCAACATTCTTAGATGTCTTAAACAGCTATGGATGGAAAAACTTAGACTTGCAATTTCTAGACCAGTATATTCATTTAATTTATGGACATAGAGTTGCATCATTTTTTTCATAACAACATGTCATACTTACCGATACAAATTTTGGTCTTTGGAACACTTCTCTAACTATGCATGATAAAGGGGTACTATATTAAAAAATATTATATTAAAAAATTTTGGTCTTCTAGTGCTACAAGGTCGTGTAAAGCATTGGTCCATGTTTTCTGAAGAAAATTGTTTCTATGGATCTTTAGCAGAATTAACTGAGCAGGTGGAGAATCTTGAGGGTCAACTTAAGAGGATGAATGATGATAAGGGATAAGGATATGTTGATAAGGGAGGAAGCACTTCGGGGTTTTTTGATTACACTTGAGGCTCGGTATCATGATATTGATTCTTTGAAAAAGACGACTTGTCAGAGTGTCTTGTATCAATTGGAATCTTTAGCTCTAAGGATTCTTGATTTTTGTGCTTCTTTCCATATTTTTTGATTACTTTGTCGTGTACTGATTCCCCCAATAGTTTTACGCATAACATCATATGTAGTTTCTTTGTATTTATGGTAATACCATGTTGAATTTAGCATTTCTGGATGTTCACATTTTGTTTCCTCTTTGTGAGATGCATGCTTCTATATTTTTACAACATTTTGTGTCACAGAGGATTGTTCCCGGACAAGGGAAGAGGATCCTCGTCCCTTTCCCTGAGGTATGACTTGTATTAAGGTGGACATCTCTAGACTTTGCCACACTAACCCATAGATTGGCTAGATCTAGAGGGGTGCGCCAGCTACGCATAAAAGCGTGCATTTATTTGAAAAACAGGGTATTTGAATGTTGTAATTCGGAAGGGCAAAGCGTCTTCAATAGCACTTCTAGGAGAATTGGTTGATGTACTTAATCGTGAAAAGTGTGTCCGACAATTCACATGGATTCTGAAGGCGCACAAGGCACTATGGGGATATGATTGTTGTAGTCTAGTTTTCGAGGCGTATCCAACAACACCTCTGAAAGTTCGAGTCGTACTGCTCTAAAGAGGGAAACAATCAAATAGACAAGCAAGAGAAGTATAGTAGAGAATGATTATTATTAAAACATTGGTTAGCTCTACATAGATGAAGTTTATACAATCAAAGTTTCAACTCATTGTTTAACTATAATATTGTTTAAGTTTGGTGACGTTCCACATTCTCAATATCTTCTCTCCTTCTAGAGATTCCAAGTGATAAGTGAAGGTTAAAGAAACACAAGAAATTGGGAGTTTGAATTGGGTTTATAGATTAAATTTTTTTTCGTGTCCCAAAACAAAGATCAAAGAACTTAGAATAAAAATAATGAACACAATATTTTATCCTGGTTTGTTATCAACGAAGTTACCTCCAGTCCACCCGTTAAGGTGATTTATCCTTCTCACAAGAACTTAAACCACTATAACCAAACTTGATTACAACCACAAAGACCTATTGTCAATGTCTTCTTGAGACTTCTTACTATACCCTAGTCTCTCAAGGAATAATCAACTCACAAGTTGAGAAATAAAATGAGTGTTTACAAATATGCTTCTATGAAAGCAAATTACACAAGTTGAAATACAATGAATAACACAATAGTGTTTTGAGCAAGTGTATGAACAAAAGTTCCTTGCTTTACAACTTTTCTCACGTATATGAAATATTGTTGTTCAAACATTTGCGTCAAAATTTCTTGTAAAATTTCTTCTTCCATATAGTTTTATATATAGTTATATATATAGTTTTATTCTCCATGTCAACTCTTCGATTTTTACCGGGACGACCGCTTCTATTCTATATGTTAGTTGATAGAGAGTTTCTTCCAACATGGATTGGGGTGTCTTGTGATACGCCCATAGCACATATGGTTGTTCATCTGCCCATTTTCATTTGGACTCCTCCAACCTCTTCTTCAACCTCCTAACCAATACCTGATTGGTGGCCTACGCTTGACCGTTGGTTTGGAGGTGTTCCACCGGATAAAGTGTTGCTTGATTCTCAATTCTTCCAAAAGTATTTGAAATTTCCCATATATGAATTATGTACCCTTTTCAATCATAATGGATTGGGGAATGCCGAATCGAGCAAACACACTTATTGAAGAATTTTAGGATATTTTCTATTGTAACATTTGCCATAGATGCGACCTATATTCATTTTATGAAGTATTTAACAACCACTAAGCAAGATATTGATTATGCTACACAACAATTAAGTCAATTCATGTCATCTCTAACAAGGAGTAATTCATAGGAACTTTCATCTTCAATTAAAAGGATCTAGTGATGTAGATTACGGTGGATGCATGGATACTTAAAGATCCATTTTAGGGTATTACTTCTTCCTTGGTTATTCATTCAAGTATTGGAAATCAAAGAATCAAACCACAATGTTTGGTTCATCTGGTGAAGTTGAATATTGAGCTCTTGCAAAATCCACTAAAGAATTGCTATAACTCACGTATTTTACTCAAAATCTTGATCAATCATGCATCAAACAAGTTATTCAATACTACGATAGTTAAAGTGATATACATATAGCTGCAAACCAAGGCTTCCTTGAACGAACACAACACTAGAGTATTGATTGTCACATTATAATGATGAAAGTTCATGAAGGTCTCATGAGATTTCTCCCTATTGCTGCTAAAGTCCTAATTATAAATTTGCAGATATTTTTACCAAGACATAAAATCCTAGACATTTCCATGCACTTATGGCCAATCATAAACTTATGGATATCTTCTACCCTCAAGATTGGTAGGTAACAATAGACGATGATTAAAGATAATAACTTACGGAGCAAGTTACTATAGAATTGCAAAAGATTTTATGAAAGTAAACACTACTACGAAAAAGGGCTTTAATAATGGTTGGGAAAGATATATAACCATGCGAGACCAAACATTCTTATGTAGCGTGTAATAGTATATGTGGTACATACAATCATGGTCCAGTAACCGTCGTAGTAAGCTGGAAGGCACACACCTTATAACAACGGTTATTCATACCTACCGTTGTGATAAAATATATGAATAAAAGACACATTTTCATCTTGAGATATGCAATCTTTCCAACTTTTAAGATAAAAGAACGTGTATAGTCTTAAGAAACAATGATTAGCAATTTTGGTTTTTAAACTTCTAAGATAAGAAAATGAAGATCGGATGGAACATTATAAAAGCGAAAGAACCAAACACACAAAAATAACTTCATCCTAATGAATCAGAATGAGTTCTTCTGCTCAAGCCACCAACAATGATGAGAATCCAAATGGTTGGTCTAACTTTTTCTTAGCTAGAGGATTTAGATTTGATTATGGTTTTTGATCTAATTAACTCTTATGTAATGAAATTCTAATATGTAATGAAGTTTTAATCTTGTTATATCTCTTAAATACTCAAACATTCAGCTTAAAAATTCAACCTAACCTAGCTATCAACAAAACTGTAAAATATATAACAGAAAATTATTTCGATGAACTTACTCGTAAGATAACAAATTCATGTCCGTTAGTTGCATATTCCTATTCACTGCATCTTCGACTATTACATTTCAAAATAACGTACAAAAAATATTAAACACTTTATAACAAATTTCAGTTCATCATCCATAACTCAACTATTACATTTTATAACAAAGTAAATATTAAACAAAAAGGAGATGAGAAAACATAATATCTTCAAATTTCTAGAAGATCTCTCTGACTTCAGTTTGTTCTTCAAATTCTTGTTCTTCTTTTTTGAATATGTATACATAACCTTCAAATATCCAACATATTCCAACTCTGGCATTATAGCACTCTCATCTTCCAATTCCAGTTCATCATCCCATATGAACAAATTGTATGTTTCACCAGTCTACCAATTTGGACATCTCCAAAATAGTCTTCCTTTATTTTTGGCCCCTCTTGCATAAGAACAAAACCATACGTCATAAGATCGTGAGTTTGAATGAGACATTGATACGAGAATGTGCAACAACAATTAGTGTTAGTATTGTTTTCTTCTTCACGGCGGCGTTGGTGTTAGGGTTTGTTACTTTTATCAGTGGAAGAAATGTTACTTAGTGTTTAATATATTCAAAGAATGACTAATGTGTAACAATGGTTGTATAAAAAGTCGCAGTGATAATTTCTTTAATTATCATATATAAATATAATTGAAAAGACGTACATTAAAATAAATTATTTGAGGGAGTATCGAACTCAAGAAAGCTAGATTGTATCACCACAGTTAATGAAATAACTGTAATTATAGACCTAATTTTCAATTAAAAAATAAAAATAAAATGTCAGCGTATTAGTTTAGCAGTGTCACTACGATTTTGGGCAAACTGTGGTAACTTTGACGTTGTTGTATGCATGTTTTGTAGTAGTGAAAGTCAGTAACAACTTAATATATAAGTTATCTAATTTTTATAGTTAAGTGGTTATTTATGTATTATGATATCTAACTGACTTATCTTTATTTTATTGGCAAAATTAAGGAGAATTAATGATTTCATTCGATCAATTTTGTTTTCTCTTAATTGAAACATTGTTAATTATTTTAAAGAGTGAAACATAAGTAAGATATACTCCCTTCGGTCCCTTTTATAAAAAACGAACATAAAATTTTCAAACTTTTAAAAATTAAAATAGTCATTTAAATATTTCTCTTACTAACAAGTTATTTGAAATGATAAATAAACCTATATAGAAATTAAACTATATATTAATTAACGATATTATAGAATTCTAGTGCGGGGCGAAGACTTCACGGGGCGGGGGACATATTCGCCATCCCAATCCCAAAATATTTCGGAAGAACTTTATTTCTCATCCCCGTTCCCGCGGGGAGAAATTTTTTCATCTTTAGAGCTCCATAGGGAGAATCCCGCAGAAATCTCCACTAACAGGTGCAAATTGACGTCCCTAGCTGGGATCAACAATAATAATCTTTTGAGGTGAAAAATATTTAAATATGTTGATAAAAAATAATTGGAAGTCCATCAAAGTGTGGGAAGGAATCCCCTTTAGTTGTTTGATGGGCTCTTTTACCACATTAATACATGACCATAAAAAATGTCTATAGTCCTTTTTTTTTTAATTTAGAAAAAATCTTTTACAAACAATCTTAAAATAAAAAAAAAAGTGCAAACTCTAAAAAAATCAAATTTTCCCAACATGTATTGTGACATACAATTTGTAAATTATAAGTTTGTCTGTCAAGTTGATACAAAGAAAAAAATAAACCTCAAATTTAGTGAATATTTGAACCGATATGAAATGAGCATTCTTTTTATCAAACCAATGTAGTAAATGTGGAAAACAACTCTCTATGCTTTTAGGCACATTGATTCACCTCCCTAATCACACTTCTAACATGAAAATTATGGTTGATTCAAAATATGTATGAGCTATTCGGTTATAATTTCTCTTAGGAGAGCTTCACACAATTTCAAGATTAGTTTCATTAACCTAATTTCAAAATTAGTTTAAGAACCTAATTTCAAGATTAGTCAAGATGGAAACTAATCTTGACTTGGTTCTTAAACAATTTTTTCATTCGCACCTCCTTTTGAAAACGTAAATTATAATGTATTACTTTTTTTTGTGTGGTAAATATGCATAATCTTATATAAATTTAATATTTTTTTATATATGTGTCAAAACATTTCAGGACTGAAAATTAGATATTAGATGTATGCAAAGTAACAAATACTTAATTTGTCATGAAACGTCATTGCATAAAAAAAACTGTCGTTCATTTTACATTACCTCTTTTATATTCTTTTTATTATATTTATCTCCTTGTTTCACACGCGAACTCACAAATACTTAATCCATGAAGAATAGGGATTAACATATTATCATGACTCATATATATAAAATAAAAGTGGTTGAATCAGACAAATTTTAAGACATGTATATAAAATATATTAAATTAAAAATAATATAAAATATACACAATTAATATATCTAATCTTTATTTTATAACTTTTTTAACTAAATGATTTGATATATTGTGTTTTTTCTTTAGATACTCGATGAACCATTTCAATCTATTGTTTCTTCTTTGGTCATTCTTTTCTTTCCTGGAAATCTAATACGCAAAGTTCAGTTCATTGAGTCTATGATTAAAATAAAAATGAATGGGAGTCGAATATATTTTTACGAAAGAAAACTGTGTTAATTCACAAAAATTTTCCATGCATTTTTCTTGTCTTTAAATCTAGAAAGATTGCGGGCTTTCCAAACTTGATAGAAAATGTTCACAATGCTAGCATTAACCACAGAAACAGCTTGCGCATACCAATTCAACTGTAAAATTGTAAGGAAATACTCCAAGCTACGAATATCAAACTGGGTGTCACACATGTCTCGAAGCCAATTCCAAATATTAGGGTCAAAAGAACAAAGAAAAAATAGATTCCCGGATGATTCACAAAGCGCGAAACAAAGGTTTCAAATCGGAGGAAACAATCATGTTAACTAAATATTAAATTAACTCTCTCTCCTTAATTAAATATTAAACAATAAATAAATAATTCTATTATCAGTTTTCCTTTGAAAAGATGAAAATAAAATAAACTAAACAAATTTAAAAACGCATAAAAATAAAATAATAATTCAAAAATTAAATAAAAATACATATTTAATTTAAATATTAAATACAAAAATTGAAATATTTCGATAAAATCTAAAATATAAATTAAAAAAAATACTTAAACAATGTATGATTGAATCTTAATACTTATCTCATCAACTTCATGAGCATATTCTTTTTAAAAGAACAAAAGGTAAACAACGAACGTGTTATTTATGACGAATAAAATTTTTGAGTCAACAACTTGCAACATTTTAATTTTATTCTATTTTAATTATTAGCATGTCTGTAATGTATTTAAAAACTCTTAATCAGTGCAAAGAGCACTGATAACATTGGTACTTTTTGCAGTAAACATTATTCCATTAATCGAAAAATAAATATATATATGACAAAGATCAAGAGACATAAGATATAAAATATATATCATTTATAGTTAGCAACATCTGTAAAAGTAAAAATTACATGAATATAAAATACATTAAACATAGTTTAATCACAAAGTGGAGACTTAAATCCAAAAGACAAAAGCAAAATATCGACAACACTGAAACAACGCAGCAAACTATGATAGAGTAATAAACTGCAACCTCTAGAAAATTTATGACAGCTTTGGGATGGGCAAAAAGTTGCCAACATCAAAGTTGTTGATATAGTAAATAGATTACAACCACCAATTTTGACTTTGTAATACTAATAGAAAAGTTAACAAGTTTTCCATCTCTTAATGGTGGTGGCTCTGGTGGCGACCATGTGAATAGAGAAAGGAGATTTTGGTTCGTCGTAGAAAATGAGTGTCTCTGATGAGTGACTTAGATCTATAGAAACATGAGAGTGAGGTTGAAAGAAAGAGATAAATTCTTTCATGAGGATAACCACCATAAAAGTGAAAGATGAAAGCCACCATAAAAATGGGAGGCAACCACCATTAAATCTGATATATTTGAGAGAATCTTCTAGAGAGAAAAGAAAACATCTCTCTAAGAAGGAAACACTTATGAACAAACAGTTTAACATTATCAACCTCTAATGGAATGTGTAGTGTTCTTTTATGGCTTTTTTGGATTTCTTTTTATAAGTTTCCCAAATAAATTATGCATTTATAGAAATGTTTTTGGATTACATCATATTTTAAAAGAAATTTTTAAATGAAACTCGAGACAATTTAACACATTAACTCAGATTCAAACTATAATCTCATCTCATTAAAAATTTAAAACAATTTGATACGGAAAAAAGATTTAAATCTATTAATTTGAAAATATACAATTTTATATAAACAAGATAGTTGACGGGTTCTTCAATTTCATATTAGAATTATTCAATTTCATATGTTTGATGGGTTATTCAAATTTATAGATGAATGAAAACATTCCATTAATTAAATGTTTTGTTGAACATTTACCATTAATTTAGATTTCCGAATTTAGATATGGTAGATCTTAGATTTCGCTGCAGTTCCTTTGTTCCAATACTTTAGATTTTCGATATTCACAATACATTTTTAACACATAAAGTAAATTAAAAAAAAAAGTTTTTAAATTATTTTAAGATTTATAGAAAATAATTTTGTTAACAAAGTATTTGTGAGTTCGCGTGTGAAACAAGGAGATAAATATAATAAAAAGAATATAAAAGAGGTAATGTAAAATGAACGACAGTTTTTTTTTTATGCAATGACGATTCATGACAAATTAAGTATTTGTTACTTTGCATACATCTAATATCTAATTTTCAGTCCTGAAATGTTTTGACACATATATAAAAAAATATTAAATTTATATAAGATTATGCATATTTACCACACAAAAAAAAGTAATACATTATAATTTACGTTTTCAAAAGGAGGTGCGAATGAAAAAATTGTTTAAGATCCAAGTCAAGATTAGTTTAATGAAATTAGGTTAATGAAAAAATTGTTTAAGAACCTACGAGGCCAAAAAAATGTTGTGCTTTATTGGCATGAGCTATGAAAAGATACATGCATGTCTAAATGATTGCATTTTGTTTCGAAACGAATATGCATTGTTGAATGAATGCCCTAAGTGCGGTTTATCTCGATATAAGAAAAAATTATCTCCAGCGAAAGTCTTATGGTATTTTCCTATTATTCCGAGATTTAGACGCATGTTTCATAGTGAAACCGATGCTAGACACTTTACTTGGCATGCAGATGAAAGAATCATCGATGGAAAGTTTCGACATCTGGCAGATGCACCCCAGTGGAAGAAAATTGATAATGATTATCCTGATTTTGGAGGAGAAACAAGAAACCTTCGCTTGGCATTATCTACGGATGGAATGAACCCGCATGGTCTTCAAAGTATCTCACATTCCACATGGCATGTGATTCTTATGATTTATAACCTACCTCCATGGCTATGTATGAAGCGCAAGTACATGATGTTGTCTATGTTAATTTCTGGGCCTAAAATGACATAGATGTATAATTGAAACCTTTAATCAAGATTTGAAGATTTTGTGGGAGAACATGGAGGAAAGAAAATTTCAATTTGAGGGCGATGTTGTTTGGCACAACTAACGATTTTCTAGCATATGGAAATTTATCCGGGTATAGCATTAAAGGTGAAAAAGTGTGTCCTGTCTGTGAAAATGGAACCGATACCATGCGATTGAAACTTTGTTAGAAGAATGTCTTTCTTGGTCATCGTAGATTCTTAAATTCTAAACATCAATATCGTGGATGGAGAAAAGCGTTTAATGGAGATACCGAACAACGTAGAGCTCCGCCTGGATTGACAGGTGATCAAATTTTTGAAAAGGTGAAAGATGTGAGTATTAAGTTTGGCAAACCTTTTGCACATAAAGTTGTCACAGGTGGGTGGAAGAAAAGGTCAATTTTTTTTGAATTGCCATATTGGAAATCTTTGTACGTAAGACGTTTTCTTGATGTTATGCATATTGAAAAAAATATATTTGAAAGTGTTATTGGTACGTTACTCAATATAAAAGGAAAGTCTAAGGATGACCTTAAAGCAAGGGAGGACATGGTAGAGATGAGAATAATAACTGAATTAGGACCCGTGGAGAAAGGAAGACGCACATATCTACCACCTGCTGCTTATACTCTATCTAGAAAGGAAAAGAAAATATTGTGTAAGTTTCTGAGTGAAGTTAAAGTTCCAGAAGGTTACTCCTCAGACATTAGAAGACTCGTGTCCATGAAAGACCTCAAGTTAAAGAGTTTGAAGACACATGATTGCCATGTCACAATGGAACATTTTCTACCAATAGGTATACATTCTATTTTGCCAAAAAAAGTAAGAAGCGCTATAACTAAATTGTGTTTTTTCTTGAGGTCAATTTGTAGTAAGGTGATCGATCCTGGGATCTTACCAGTATTACAAAAAGAAATAGTTATTACTTTGTGTGACCATGAAATGTATTTTCCTCCATCATTTTTTGACATTATGGTACATCTTGTTGTTCATCTTATGAAAGAGGCACAATTGTGTGGACCAGCTTATATGAGATGGATGTACCCTGTTGAACGTTACATGAAAATATTATAAGGGTACGTGAAAACCAAGTCGTCCGAGGGTCATCGTTGAGCGATATGTTGTTGAAGAAGCGGTTGAGTTTTGTATCAATTTTTGTCCAATGTGCAATCCATTGGACTCCCAAAATCTCATTTTTCAAAAAAAAGAAGGTAAAAATTAATTGAAATGAAATTGTGATGATCAAGGGATGAACGGGATCAAGTGCATTTGTATGTTCTGCATAATGACAATGAGGTTGAGTCGTTTGTTGAAATGCACAAGGCTATACTCCGAGGTGAGAATCAAAGTAGAAATGAAAATTGGATAGTACGAGAGCACAATCAAAGTTTTATACAGTGGTTTAAGGATCATATATATTAAAAGTTTCATTCAGATCCCGCTTCAATATCAGACAGGTTGAGATATTTGGCATATGGTCCAAGTTCGATTGTGTTCTCTTATAAAGGATATGCAATTAATGGATACACATTTTATACCAAAGAATAAGATGAGAAAAGTACTATGCAAAATAGTGGTGTCACGGTTGTAGCTGAAGCAATGCACATTTCTAGTATGAAGGACTTAAACCCCAAATATGAAAATCTGTCATATTTTGGGGTTATCAATCACATTTGGGTGTTTGATTACGAGAAGTTTCAGATTCCTATCTTTGATTGCAAGTGGGTACATAGTAGTGGCATACGAATAGATAAGTCAGGGTTTTCGCAAGTGGATCTTAATAGGGTGGGGTACAAAGATGAGCCTTTTATTCTAGCCTCTCAAGCTAAACAAGTGTACTATGTCACAGATCCGAAGAGTACGAAATGGTCTATAGTGCTTTTATCTAACAAAGTGATTGATGATAAAAGTGTAGATCAAGGTGATGTTGATGTTGAGAATGAGTCGTATATTAGAAACGATCAGATGAAAATACTACAGCGGATGAATCATATATTAGAAAAGATCATGATGAGGGAATTTGGATAAATCCCTCCGTCCGCGTTCTTAAGAGACAAGTAATTCACAATCCAACCAAGAAAAGAAAGAGATGTTAGTGAAAGAGGTAATATCTATTCCTCCATTCTTGTTAACACTTAGCACCTCCTTCGTTACAATATTTAAATTAAATTTTCCATCTAAATTCCAACCTTATAAAATTGTTTAATTTATCTATTCTCTAATCCTAAGCTTTCACGCATCTACATCATCAACTAAATAATCATATTCTTTCACGCATCAAAATCATCAACAAGACATAAGACATTTTTTATATTTTACGGTATTCTCCTTATATATTAAAAAATATCTAGCATCCCAATCCAAATGTATTTCACAAGAATAATATCTAATTGCTATACTGTGAGAAACGTTTATGTAATACTTGTTTTATATTCAATGTGGTTTTAATTTTTTAAATTTTTTTATCATGAGTATCTGGTTCACATGACTTATTAATCTGTTCAAGGGTTTCTAATTTATTAATACAATTAATCTAATTCAAAAGTCAATTCTAATATTAAGTAGTTTTAATTTCTCTTCAACTGCAATTGCAAAAATTGGATTGAACCATGATTATCTCTATAAATTTAATATCAATTATTACTTGATCAACTAATAATTGATAATGTGATTTAAAAGTTGCGTCAATGTGTAATTTTCACAAATATATACTTTTATTATGTGCAATTGTGTCCATGTGTTTTAAATGTATGTACAATAATTTTATTATGTTATATAAAATATCATCATACTATATTTATGAAGCACATATAAGAAGGTAAAAAATGATCCAAATGCATCGGAGAGGTTTGCTTTATAAATTATCATTGACAAATATATAAAAGAAAGTTTTTCTAATATTATTGCAAAATTAATATGAGTATATCAAATCAAAATTTTAAAGTAGACCAAGTATTATTAATATAATTGTAGGGTATAGGTACATGTTCTCATATTTTCATTATAGTTTTATCTTTGCTCCCAAGTTGGTGCAGAATAAACCTGTAAACTTGTTGGTATTATTTGAGCTTCTTGTATTAATTTCTTTGATATGTATATGATATTTTTAGATTGTCTTTTAAGATACTTTTAGGGATATCAGTTTGGACCTGTTAATGGGGATCCCATGAACGCCTGTCGGCCCCAAAGATGAGAATTTTCTCCCGCGGGATGGGAGAAAAATTCCCCGAGCATTTCGGGACGGGACGGAGAATACACCCGGGACCCCGCTACTTATTATTTTAATATAGTTAATTTAATATATATATTTTAGATTAGGTTTTTTAGTCATTTCCTTTATGTTTATTAATAAATGTCAAATACTAGTATTTTTTAATAACATAATAAATATGTGAATTCTTTGTGCTTTTTATTTTTATAGAAAATATAAACATTTTAAAAAAATAAAATATTAATGAATAAATGTAGGATCTAGGGATCCTCATGAACGGGATCCGGGAACGGGATGGGGATAGAAATTCCCTCGTGACGGAGATCGGGGACGGGGACGGGGAATGAATTTGATGGCGGGGAAAAAGATGGGGAAGTGTCCCCCCGGCCCCGCCCCGCCCCATTGACATCCCTAGATACTTTTATATAATCTTTTCTATCTTGTTCGAATTATACTGGTTTGGTTCTGATTTTTTCATGTTGTTTTGGATTTGAATACCTTATACTTTTTATTAATTCAATTTATTTATAAAAAAAATCAAATAAACCTTAATATTGACAACTTTATGATTTTTATAAATTATCTTCTCTTTCTTCTCTTTTTTATGTTAAATTTATTTTCATTTTTCTTTTCCTTATGTTAAATTTATTTTATCTTCTTTTCCTGTTACCCATACACCTATAACTTCTACATTAATTTTACATCCAGAATACTATTAAAAAATTAAAGTTGTATTACTCCCTCTTCATGTTAAACTTCAATTTGACAATTTTAATGAGTAATAAACACAATCAAAATTACAATTAAACTAAATAAATTTCAAAAAATAAAAAATAAAAAATAAAAAATAGAATATTTGTTATTAAAAGTTTTATTTAATACCCCTAAATATAATTTCAACTATATAATTAATAATTTAAATTAAATTTTCCATCTAAATTCCAACCTTATAAAATTGTTTAATTTATCTGTTCTCTAATCCTATGCTTTCACGCATCTACATCATCAACCAAATAATCATATTCTTTCACGCATCTAAATCATCAACCAAACATAAGACATTTTTTATATTTTACGGTATTCTACTTATATATTAAAAAATATCTAGCATCCCAACAACAGCAATATCCAGGCTCGAAACTTGGTCAAATAGTGCATCGGAGGAATTCACATCTCTCTTGTTCCCCAGTCAGGGTTTTCAACAACTTCATCCCCAAGTAGAAATCAAAAATCTCCTACATAATGTTCCTATCTTCTTCAAGATGGATATGTTTTGAAATGCAACATCTACATTCATACATTACCCATAAAACTCATAACGTGTGCATATTTCGTTCACAAACATTGTCATATACTCGCATGCATTATAATCTGCATAGAGTTAACCATATCTTGCCAAGTTTTATTTCCCCAATAGGTAAAAGCTATTTTCCAAACGAAAGGTCAAAGAATTAATACTCGAAGCAAGACGGGAGAACTATCTAAACGACCATACGAATTATTTCCAGGCAACAGATCATGGATTAATACCCGAGGCAAGACGGGAAAACTATCTGCATGCTGATAACTATTCATCTCAGGAATAGCCAAGACAAGGTTTATTCTGACTCTCCCTTATTATCAACCGCCCCAAATGGCATCTTTAAGCCCATCTTCGACTACACATCTTCATCTCTCCAGATGGCATCTTTAAGCCTATCTCCGATTTTTCTCTCATCCAAAAGACGAATGCAGAGTCTAGCGTAGGACTCACTCTCCAGCATCAGCTTCTCCAAATGTCATCTATAAGCCCATTCCAACGCATTGTCAACTAACGATCCCATTCCATACTCAAGGATTTCACAAGGGTTGACTAGACAAACCCTCTCCTAAGCAATCAATCCAAACTAGGGTTTTGCTCCTCTCAAGTCAAAATGGATTTCCAATGCTTCAAGTGGTCATCATACCTCATCATATGCTTCAATGGATCTCCATGTCAACTTTCAAGCCTTACAAGTCAAATTTGCTCATCCAATTGCTCAGATGGTTGAAAATCAACTATATTGGTCAAAAAGTCAATTGTGGTCAACACATAGTCAAACTTCATAATTTTTTGTCAACACCAATATTTTGAATTAATATTCATCATTTGATCAAGGGTTGATCATGATTCCTCTAGAAAAGTCAAGATTTGATCAAAAGTCAAAGCTTCTAAATTAGGGTTTTTTAGACAAAAGTCAACAGAACTTTGACCAGGCATAAATTTCACATACTTTATCAGAAATTTTTCCACCAAAGCTCATTTTGAAGGGAATTAAATTCCCTACAACTTCATGTCTCACAAGCTTTGGCCAAAAATGCTTCATTTGGAAGTTATGGATCAAAACATTACAGGTCCTTTTAAAAGTCAACAAAAAGTCATCTTTTTGAAAAGAAGTGTTCATGAACATGGAAACTTAAATGAAGATGAAACCAAAATTAGTGTTTAGAGGACATCTTGAGCTTTCTAAAAAGTCCAAGAACACCCAAAAATGTTGAAAATTGAGCAAGATACAAATTGTAGCATTTTTTAGGAGGTGCATGAAGAGAAATACTTGAGAAAATCAATTTTTTTCTAAATGGGCCTAACTTTTCTTGATTTAAATTTGTTTCTAATCTCAATTGGAACCTCCAAGCCCAGTGCCAAGCCCTTGAGCTTTTTATTTTATTTATTTTGATTTTTTTCATTTAAAGTCAATTTAATTAAAATAAAATAGCAAAATTAAATCAATTAATGCAAGGCTGAATATTTGACATTCTTGGGGTCCAAGGTACTCATTAAATAGCCAAAATTTCGAAAATATATGATTGGCATGAGATTGATACAAGATTGGAAGCATTTGATGCAAATTGAAGAGATTGACAAATCAAATATTTTCTCATTGAATGGGATATATTTTCTCATTAACTCTTAACCTGAATCCATCCTCTATATATTCAGAAGGTTTCTAAACCCTAGAGGAGGAATTTTTGCAGCCAAGAACACTAACCTAAACCTCAGAAAACTGTGACATTCAAGCAACCTAGCAGTCCAGGTTTCATGTCGATTCAATCGATTCCAAGCATTCCAATCAGTTCCTCATCACTTCTTGAATCGACCCAGGCCATCATAGATCACCAACACCTCCAGAATCACAACATCAGTGATCACGGTTTGAACAAACTTTCTCAAAATCGATTTCATACATACACTCATATTTAACATGTTTTGATTGCATATTTGTGTTCATATTGATGTTTTGAAGCTGTCTGTATGGTTTGATTCAAGTTTAGATGCAGGAATACGAATTTGCCATGGCTAGGGTTCCAGGCTTGAAATTGGGGCTTTTCAAATTAGGGAAAATTAGACAAAACCAATGACTCCATCACACTCAGAGGATCAAACTGAGTTGATCCATGGCCTCATAATTCATTTATCGTTTGTATTTTTTTTATTTGATTCTTGCAGGGATTTAGCTACAGAAGCAATATGTAGGTAAAGGCTATGGCTACAGATACAAACTGTAGCTAAAAGTCTGAGAAATTTGAATCGGGGACGATGACCCCCTTGGCGCGTGTTTTATTTTCATATTCAGAACATTATTTCCCTTATAACCTTTTTGTTCCATGCTACAAACACGATTGCAGGCTTGGTCCAGTGGTAAGGCAGCGCGCGTGTGAAAGTAAGGTTAGAGGTTCGATCCCTGGCTTTGTCCATTATTTTTCATCCCTTTGCAAAACTAACTTATTTTCTTATTTTTCTTCATATTTTCTTATTCTATTTAATTTTATTTTTCTTCATATTTTCTTATTCTATTTAATTTTCTTTCAAACATTTTTTTTAACACAATAAAAAAACCACAAAAAAATATTTATTTTCATAATTAGGTTAGAAAAACTCTAATTTAATTTTCTTCATCAAAAAATATTATTTTTCACTCATGTTTTAATTGTTAATTAATCGGAAATTAACTTTTAATTGCTTTTTCTATACTAAAATTAATCCAAAAAATTCCCAAAAATATTTTTCTCATTTAATTAGGTTTACTAACCCTAAAACTTTTTCCTAACTCAAAAAATTTCTTTTTACTAACATTATTTTCCATTATTTACAATTCGATCCTTCTCACGAAATTATTTTTAATATTGTAACTGTTCACAGGTTGTAAAAGTTAGGACTTTAATTTCTCGCATTTTTCCAATATTATATAACTGATCATGGGATGTAATAGTTTAATTAGGGTTTACTTTCCGCACTCTTATATTATGTATCTTCCCCAAAGCCATGTAATAGTCTAGGGTTTTTACTTTCCGTACTTTACTTTCCGCACCTCTATTATTCTGTACATATTTAACTACTAGTAACTAGGCATGTATGGCAAAGACTAATTCAATCAACATAGCTAACCCTAATCACAAGATAAAATATCTTAATACAAACACACTCTTTGCACCCACTCACACCTTAGGGTGTCCTCTCTTGTTGCCTTACGAATACATGGTCATGTCCCTCGAACGTAGGGATATCTTAGCTAAGACGCTTACAAACGTATCATCACAGTCCCTTCGAATAAAAGATCATAGTCCCTCGATGACCCTCGATGTTGCCTATGAATACATGATTTCGTCCCTCGATTGTTGCCTATGAAAAGTGATGATCGTCCCTACGAATATGCTAAGGTATCCCTACATGTTGCCTTCTATGACCATCTGATGTCCCTTCAAATGTCCCTTTACATCCAACGAATACAATTACCTACCAACTAATGGTATGGATAGTGTTATTCTAAAGGAAAGCAAAATAACATGGAAACGACCATTCTAAGTAGGTAATAAGACTCTTTTGCTTGCTCCAATCTATCAAAATACTTTTTGCACCTCACACTTTTCAAAAAAACTTTTCAAACACTTTGTATACATTCCAGCGTGAATCATTACAAAGTCTTTTCTAAAACAAAACGTTTCCAAACACTTCCTATACATTCCATCGAGAATCATTACGAAGTTCAAGTGAAATGCCTTTTCAAAAACATCTTTTCAAACACACACACAAAAAGCAATTTATAAAGTGAGCTAAGCAATTAAGAGCCCGTAGATAACTACGAATGGAAAGGGTGCTAATACCTTCCCTTTACATAATTGCCTCCCGTACTCAGAATCTAACGAAGGTTTTTTCATGTTCTTTTCGCCTTCCCTTAATTAGATAAAAGAAAAGTCGGTGGCGACTCTTGCTATCCGCAACATCTGCGATAAAACGCAAAACAAATAAGTCAGTTCTTCCACCGTGTTACAATGTGATTTGGACAGTTTCAAAGGTCACGTTCGTTATGACTTATCAGCCATGTCTCTTAGATCTCAACATCACAAAGGTGTGGAACCAAAGAAATTCGAAATTCTTTTAATTTCTTCTTATTTTATATTTTTTCTTGATTATCTTATAATTTCCTTTTCAGCTGTTGACATAAAAACCTTGAAAAAAAGAAAAGGTTGTTCCTAAGACAAGTTCAACCAGCACTTCGAAGCCACCAACGGAAATCCTTGATAGTCCTACTCTAGACCAAGATGATACTCTAAAGGGAAAGAAAGCAAAAAATGTATTACCTTGTTTTTTCTTTCGTCCTTATGAAGGTTCTTTTTTACTTCTATTGACTACCTTTCTTGTTTATCCAGGCATGTGGGCTTCCTCCCAAGTCTCCCAAAAACGAAGACACAAGGATCCTGCTTCTGATGATGACGAATCAGAGAAAAGCAAAGACATTGATCTTTCCCCTATCAAATTAACAATCAAGAAGAAAAAGAAGAAGGCCAAAAGATCCGACGAAAGTTCCCAACCTACCAGTCAACCTGGTAGCGAAATAAAAACAACTACTCCTAAACCCAAATCCAAAGTCATCCAAAAACAACAAACTTCAGAAAATGTGATCCTAGAACACATTGGCAACAATGTTTCTTCTGATAACCCAAAGGTAAACTTACTCACCAAATTCGAATTCATGTTTATATGATTTTCTTTATGATAACCATTTGTTTCTTATGCAGAGTGTTCAAATCATTTCCTCCGACCTCTCTGCCCCTCAAGGCCAAGTTCCAAATCCCATCACCTCTTAGCCACAAAGAGACTCTAGTGGGGTTTTATTGAATAAAGGTTCTTCGACTGATGCACCACAAACTGGCACCATCGAAGTCCTAGATCAACAAGAGACATCGCCTCCTTCGAAAGAAATTCCAACAACTGGAAAAAGGAGTGTTGAACTCGAAACTCCTGTTGATGAAGCCCATAGTGACTCTTTGCCCAAAAGAGTTCGCTTTGATGATCATTCAGAGGAGGAGAGAGAAGCTAACACCATAAGTAACTATTCTACAGAAGGTGATGAGGAAGAAGTGGTGCAGGAAGAAAGAGAGAAAGAAACAAATATCCCTGCGCCTGCTGGAACTTTCCATGCCAAAAGCCAAGATTCCTCATTCTTAACTGAGGAACAAAAGGAAGAATTAAAAAGAACCAATACTTTAAAATACGTGAAATTGATGCTAGCACAAAGGGGTTCTCCCTCTAGAAGAAGCCAGTCTGAGGGTTCGAGTCAGACGAAAGATGATATTTCTCCAAGCTCTTATGATCAACTTCTTCAGCAAGTTAACAAGACTATATTCGAAGCTGACGTTTTTTCAATCCTGAAAGAAGATGTCACAGCCTATTATGCCATGAAGAAGTTGCTTACTCAAATAGACTCCAACGCCTGCCCTCCTGAAGTGAGCGAAACTCTTTATGATCTGCAAATTCTGCTCAATGAAATCAACAATGGGTACAATAGGGAAAATGATGTTGATACCAAGATTCGAGCTAAGCAAGAGGCTTTAACTGCTGCTTACGATCAGACATCCAAATTTTCTAAAGAGGCTGAGGCATTGGAGCGTACACAAATTCAGACTAAAGATAAATATGACGTTCTTGCTCGATCAATCTTGCTGTGGGAATCCCAAATCGAAGATCTCAAGAAGAAGATCGAAGGTTCTCAAAACGAACAGGATGCCCTGAACTCTATTGATGAGAAAGAGCTTGAAACTCTTGTTTCGAAGAGTCTTCAACAGGTGGAGCTTGTTGAGCGAATTAGTGAAGAGATCAGAGCCCTCGAAGGGATCAAGAATGCCACTCAATGCAAGATTAATCTATGCAAGAGAAAGTTTGCCAAATTGAAGCAAAATTCTTCTTTCTGATTTCTGAAGTATTTTCTGTTTATGTTCTTGTTCTAATTCGACTTTTGTAATATTCGAACAAAGCCATTTTGGCAATTCACTTATTTTAGTACCATGTTGGCTTTAATATTTGTCTTACTTTTATTATTCTGTGATGATTTGAATTGCTTGCAAGCATGGTTTATACCTCTTTAAGTATTTTCCATTGACTTTCAAGATTCTTCGATCTTCAGCTAATTCCTCTATTTCATAAGCATTACTTGAAAATGATTTTAGAACACGAAAGGGTCCCTCCCAATGTGGTGACTATTTTCCTAATAACTTATTCTTTTTATCTATGGGTAGTATAACTTTCCATACTAAATAATTAATTGAAAATAACTTACCTTTGACCCTTTTGTTGTATGCTCTAGCTACTCTTTATTTTTGTCTTCTCAAAAATTCTAAAGCATGTGTCATACCCCAAAATTTGCCCTCCTACTTCTCAAGACATTTCATACATCCATACTCAAAGATTTCACAAGGGTTGACTAGACAAACCCTCTCCTAGGCAATCAACCCAAACTAGGGTTTGGCAATTCTCAGATCAAGGTGGTTCCCAACACCTCCAATGGTCATCATGCCTCATCATATGCTTCAAAAAATCTCCATGTCAAGTTTCAAGCCTTACAAGTCAAGTTTCGATATTGCTCGATGGTTGAAAATCAGTTGTATTGGACAAAAAGTCAACTGTGGTCAACATATAGTCAAACTTCATAATTTATGGTCAACATCCATATTTTGAAGTAACATTCATCATTTGATCATGATTCATCAAGAAAACTCAAGAATTGATCAAAAGTCAAAGTTTCTAAATTGGGCTTTCTCAGACAAAAGTCAACAGAACTTTGACCAGGCATAACTTTCTCATATTTTATCAGAAAGTTTCCCACCAAAGCTCATTTTGAAGGAAATTCAATTCTCTACAACTTTAAGTCTCACAAGCTTGGTCAGAAAATGCTTCATTTGGAAGATATGGATCAAAACATTACAGGTCCTTTTCAAAGTCAACAAAAAGTCAACTTTTTGTAAATAAGTGTTATTGAGCATGGAAACTTCAAATGAGATGAAACCAAAGAGGGTGTTTATAGGACATCTAGAGCTTTCTAAAAAGTCCAAGAACACCCAAAAATGTTAAAAATTGAGCAAGATACACCTATTTATTTTGGATTTTAATCATTTAAAAGCCAATTAGATTAAAATAAAAGGTAGAAAATCAAAATTAAATGCAAATTGGATTTTTCTCTCATTCTTGAGGTCCAAGCAATCCACACAAGCTGGCAAATTCGAAATTGGCATTGATTGGCAAGAGAATTGATTGCAATTTGATCAAAAAGGCAATATTTGGTTTTATACCAAATCAAATATTTTCTCATTGATTGGTACATTATTTCTTCATGATTCTTGACCTAAATCCATCCACTATATATACATGATGATATTACATGACACAAGGACGAAAATTCTGCCTCTAAGAACCCTAACAAAGCTCAAAAAACCCGTGTATTACAAGCTATTGGAAGCCCTAGTTTCAGGTTGTTTCAATCGATTCTAAGCATTCCATTGCATTCCTGGAGGTCCCTTGAATCGATCCAGATACTCACAAGCAATCAACAAGCCCAGAATCACACAAACACGATTTCGGTTTGCACATTCTAACTCAATTTCGATTTTTGATTTTCATGCATAATTAACATGTTTTGATGCTTTGTTTGTGTTTAGAATGGAGTTTCGAAACTTTCTGCATAGGTTAATTGGAGTTTAGACACCTGAATCGGAATTCACCATGGCTAGGGTTCATATGCTCTAATTGGGGTTTTCTGAAATAGGAAAAATTGGACCAAACAACCGGTACCATTGAACTCAGGGACCAATTTGCAATCGAACCATGTACTCACAATAAATTTATATTGCTTGTATGTGATTTTGGAAATTTGCAGGGGCTTTTGCGTCGAACCAGACCGTCGCTATAGGTTTGAAAATTCAAACGAAGAAGATGAAGATCTTCGCGCGTGTTTTGGATTCTCAGAATTCAATTTCGTTTAAAACGCTTTCGTTTCATTATACTAATACCAAACGCAGGTTGGCCCAGTGGTAACAGCGCGCACGTGTGAAAGGCATGGCATGGGTTCGATCCTGGCAGTGACAATTCTTTTTTACCACTTACAAAACTAACTCTTTTTATATTTTCTTTTCATGTTTTTTCTATTTTATTTATTTTCTCTTTAAATACTTATTTAATTTTTGACATTAAAATTAATATTTTTGCATGCATATTTTAATTAATGGTTAATTAACCATTAAATTGACTTTTAATTATTTTTCTCCATCAAAACCAATCCAGAAAATTCCCAAAAAATTACTCTATCATCTAATTATCATGGCTAACCCAAAAACATTTTTCTTCATTCAAAACTTTCTTTTACTAACATATTTTTCTCTTATGCGAATTTCTTATATTTTCCGATTATTATGTATCTGCTGACAGGTTGTAATAGTTAGGATTTATTTTCTCGCATTCTTTTCCAATATTATGTAACTGCTCATGGGATGTAATAGTTTAATTAGGATTTTACTTTCCAGACCTATTATGTAACCGCCCCAAAGCCATGTAATAGCGTAGGACATTTACTTTCCGCGACTTTACTTTCCGCAATTTACTTTCCGTACCCTATAAACTGCTAGTAATTAGGCGTGTATGGCAAGATAAAAACGAACGTAGATCACCTCTAATTGCAAGATAATATATCTGAATTTAACACACTCCTTTCACACATGCACCCCTTAGGGCTATTCTCTCTCGTTGCCTTTCGAATAAATTGTCAAGTCCCTCGAACATAGAGGTATCCTAGCACTGTTGTCTACAAACATATCATCATAGTCCCTTCGAATAAAAGATCATGAGTCCCTCGACGTGGCCTACGAAAACATGATCTCGTCCCTCGATTGTTGCCTACAAAAAGTGATGATCGTCCCTTCGAATGTGCTAGGATACTCCTACAAGTTGCCTTCTATGACCATCCGATGTCCCTTCGAATGTCCCTTCTACATCCAACGAATAAGGTTACCTACCAACTAATAGTATGGATAGCACTATTCTAAAGGAACGTAAAACAACACGAAAACGACCATTCTGAGTAGGTAATAAGACTTTTAGTTGCTTGCTCTATCAAAATACTTTTCACACCTCACACTTTTGTCAAAGTTCAAACTCTTTTCAAAACTATCAAATTTCCGAACACTTTGTATCCATTCCAACGTGAATCATTATAAAGTCAAAGCGAAATGCCTTTTCAAAACATTTTTGTCAAACACACAGAAAACAATTTTTTAAAGTGAGATAAAAGCAACTAAGAGCCCATAGATAACTACGGATGGAAAGGGGTGCTGATACCTTCCCTTTTCATAACCTTCTCCCTTACTCAGAATCTAAAGAAGGTTTTTTTCCGTTCTTTTCACCTTCCCTTAATTGGATAAAAGAAAAGTCGGTGGCGACTCTTGCTATCCGCAACATTTGCGATAAAAAGCAAAACAAATCTCAAAGTCAGTTCTCCCACCGTATTACAGGATGTAGCCTAGTTTCGTCTATATCTACCAATTCGTTCATCATCATTTCCCAATAGTTCTCAGAAGGAATTTCACTTTACCTTTGAATTCTTACTGACTACAAGTGTATTTCAACTGGTAGGACTGCATCATGTCTAAACGTAAGTTGAAATGGGGTAGTATTTGTTGCTTCTTTAGGAGACGTTCGACACGCCCACAAAGATTGATCCAAGGTCTTGTGCCAATTCTTTGGCTTTCGTCCTACATGTTTCTTTATCAAACATATTATCACTTTGTTGGATGCCTCCACTTGGCCATTTGCTTGAGCGTAATATGGTGTAGACGTCAGCAACTTAAAACCCATTTCTTGCGCAAAGTCTTGCATCTTTCGACCTATGAAAACCGACCCTTGGTCTGTTGTAATACTCTCTAGTATTCCAAATCTATAAATTATTTGTTTTTGGATGAATTCTATGATAGTTTCTTGATCAACATTCACCAAAGGTATTGCTTCGACCCATTTTGTAAAATAATCTATACCTACTAAGATATACTTATGTCCTTTGGATGAAGTTGGTCGAATTTCGCGAATTAAATCTAAAGCTCGCCCCCTAAAGGGACGAGGATTAACAATCGAATGTAATTCGCTTGCAGGGGCATGTTGCATGCCTGCATGAACTTGACATTTCTCACAACCCTTAGCGAACTCTATACAATCTTTGAGCATAGTGGGCCAATACATTCCATATCGAAACAATAAGCACTTCATCTTATGACCTGCTTGGTGTGCCCCATATGCCCCACTATGTACACTAGATAAGGCTAAGTATGCTTCGTTTTCCCCTAAACATTTAAGTAAGACCCCTTCTGGAGTTTTCTTGAACAATTCGTTTCCTATTAATACATAGGAAAATGCTTTATATTTAATCTTTCTCTCAGTATCTATTGAAGGGTCTTTCAAATAATTTACTATTGGACTTCGCCAATCTGTATCAGCCAAAGCGTTTATAGCCAACACTTCGAACTCTTCTTTATTGGCACATCCCAATTTTGAATTTTGTATGTCTGATGGGGATAACTTAGTAGCCATTACTCTCCCTTTCACTTCGATGAAGTATTGGAACTTTTCCTTGGATACTTTAACCCTGAGGCTATTTGAGCCAAGTCATTTGCCTCTTGATTTTTTATCTTGGGAATATGTTTAATATCCACATATTCAAATTTTTTAAGTAATCTATTAGCAATAACGAAATACATAATCAGTTTTCTTTTATGCACTTGTACTCTTTTGTTATTTGTTTGATTACCAACTCCGAGTCTCCTTTGATTTTGACCCTGTTTGCCCCCAATTCCAATAAAGCTTCATGTCCAACAATGAGTGCTTCGTATTCAGCTTCATTATTCGAGCAAGGAGGGCCTTCTAATTTATACTTGAATTTTGTTGGAATTCCTTCAGGAGAAATTATAAGAATCCAAACTCCACTTCCTTCTTTGTGTGTTGATCCATCAAAGAATAGTTTCCATGGTTGCACTTCAACATAATTTAATGTTAAATCTTCAACCGCAGAGTAGTCTACTATGAAGTCTGAAACTATTTGACCTTTCATAGCCTTCAAAGGTTTAAAGGCTAAGGAATATTCAGTGAGCGCTAAGGCCCATTTGCCAATTCTACTATGCATAATTGGCTTTGAAAGCATATGTTTAATCACATCAAAATGAGACGAAACATAAACATCAATAGGTTTTATATAATATTTAAGTTTGGTACATGAAAAATACAAGTAGAGACATAGTTTTTCTATAGTACTATATCTTGTTTCTGCATTATTTAAAACCCTACTTAGATAATAAATGGCTCTTTCGATGCCATCATTGTCTTCCTGAGCTAACATACTACCTATTGTTATATTCAAAGCAGATATATACAACCTCATAGGTTTGTCCCTAGAGGATGGTGAGAGTATGGGAGGATGCATAAAGTAATCTTTAATCTTTAATCTTGAAATTTCCCTGTTTGAGACGAAAGAGAGGAGAAAACGTTTGAGTTCTCCCACTTAGGTTGGATATGAGTCTTCGTAGGAAGTTGATTTTTCCTAAGAGGGATTGTAACTCTTTCTTCGTTGTTGGTGGTTTTGTCTCCATAATCGCCTTCGTCTTGTTTTGGTTTATTTTGATCCCCTTCTTGTGGACCACAAAGCTCAGGAAATCGCCAGCCTGCATAAAGAAGGCACATTTGAGAGGATTCATCTTTAAGCCATGTTTTCTCATTCTTTCGAATGATTAGCGAAGATGATCTAAATGAATCTCATCTGACATAGATTTTATTACTATATCATCTATGTAAATCTGCATGAAGGATTCAATGAAGTCATGAAATATAGAGTTCATTGCACTTTGATACATTGCCCCTGCATTTTTTTAGCCCAAAGGGCATAACTACCCATTCATAGGTGCCTAAGGCTCTTGGGCATCTAAAAGATGTTTTAGGAACATCATCTTCAGCAATGAAGATCTGGTTATATCCAGAATATCAATCTAACATACTTAGGTATTCGAAGTCTACAGCTGAACCAATTAACATTTTTGCTATAGGCATGGAATACTCATCCTTATGGGTTGCAACATTTAAATCCCTAAAGTCTATGCAAATTCTTAAAGAACCATTTTTCTTAGTAATATGTACTATATTAGCAAGCCATTCGACATACCTTGTGGTCCTTATGTACTTGCAGCGAAGGAGTATCTCGATCTCTGCTTTTATCTTCGAGAGGATTATTGGTGCGAACCTTCGAGGCATCTGCTTGATGGGCTTCTTGCCATCCTTGATCAGAAGCCTATGTTCGACCAGCACTCTCTTCAAACTAGGCATTTCGTCATAATCCTAGGAGAAGCAGTCTTTGTTTTGTTTCAACACTTCGATCACCCTGCTTCTTAAACCTGGGCTAAGTTTCGCACTGATGTACGTCACTCTCTTTTCGATGTTGTCTCTTATATTGATTTCTTTGAGTGGATCTTGCGCCAGCATCTTCGCGCTTGACATTTCTGGATCCTTTTCGAATCCCAAAGGCTCTTGATCATAGATTGCATCCAGCCTCTGTTCTAATGGTTATGAAACCTGTCCATCGAAGGGTAGAGATTTGTTGCATTCCCTAGGACTTATTGCATTTGTTTTTTTTGTTATCTCTTTATCTATGGCTTCAACGGCCATATTTTTTACTTCGGCTTTGAGAGCCGTCTTCATTTTACTTTCAGCCAAGTAGGCCAAAATCCTTTCGAAAAAGGAAGACTCAATCATAACTGACGTCTTCATCTTCCCACCAGTTGGCCGTACTCCTGAAGTTCCTTCGACTTCTTGTCCATCCCACATGATCTCTCTATCCCATTGGAACCTATTGGGGTGAAGGGTTAGGAAGTACAAAGCGTTCTTGTTGGGTTCGAACGCCTCCTCTGCTGGGTTGCATGGCCCTATATTAGCCATATTTCTGTCGAAGTTCCTCTTATCAACATGATTTATTTCTGCCATATAGTAGCTTTGATCAGCTTCTATGTTTTCCACTATTCCATCATCGCTCCATTTTGCCAACCTTTGGTGTATAGATGAAGGGAATACATCTACGTCATGGATCCACTCCCTTCCCAATAGCAGATTATAATTTTCCTTTGAGGCAATCACCATGAACATTATTGGCCTAGTAATGGATTCAACAATTAGATCTACATGTACTACACCCAGATTTTGTCATATCTTTCCTTCATAGTTGGACAAAACCATGTTATGAGGCTTGATGTCCGTGTCGAACATACCAATTTTCCTCAGCATGAATTAAGACATTAAATTTATAGTCGTGCCTCTGTCTACCAAGACCTTGTTTATTCCAACTTGCTCCACTTTTGCTCGAATGAACAATGGCTTCAAAGGGTTCTTCATTCATGCGTATGGCCTTTCGAAGAAAGCATTCTGCTCTTCGACTGCTCCATTATTCATGACATAGTAACACACAGGTCTGTGTTTTGTCATTTCTTCTTCATCATTTTCTTGAGTTACATCTACTTCAGAGTCTTGGTTATATTCATATGGTAGTACAAATACAACATTACAATTGACATTAAAAAATGACTCTCCCTCTGATTCGAAGTCGTCCGTCAACATTTCTTCTTCGTTCACAGCTATTTTTTGTACTTTCTCTTCACTGGTTTCCTTTTTGGGTGAAAAAAGTCTTCTTGTCACTGGAGGTTTGCCTCATCTGATCAGGATGATGGATGATCTGCATTGATTCTCCTACTTCCTTCGATATCAATTCCCTTTTAGCTTTTTTGTTCCTCTGATGCCTTCGCCATTGAGATCTGGACATGGGTTTTTTTCCCTTGTAGTTCTCTAGTCATATTTCTTCTCTTTTTTCCATGTTGAACTACTTCCTGTACGCCATTACGCTCCTGCCCCCTTGATCGAAACTCCTCCACTTTCCTTTTCCTTTGTTTGATTTCGCTTGGAGCCATCTATCAGTGGGAACTTCAGTAGGCAACTTGAAGGTAACTATTTTCGCTCCCCTAGGATAGGGACTGTCAGGCCTTCTCTGCATGTTCCCTCCACCAACACCAGGGTTCGAAGGCGTTCTGCCTTGGTGACTCCAACAGGGTGCAAAGGGAATCTTTTCGAAGGCTTCAGCCATCTTCCGATCATAAACAACAACGCGTCTTGGGGACATCAAGCATTTTGTCCCAATCTTGTGGTAGCGAATCAGAAATTTTAACAGACTCTCCCCAGATCTTGGATACACATTAAAAAAATGATTGTCTTGTCTCCAATTGACTCCTATTCATGCACGTTGAGCCCTTTCGAATTCAGCAGCGACTCTTTGATTGCATATTATGCTACACCTCGGGCACAACAACATCTCCTGGTTCCTCTCATGGCAGTGGAACAGGTAATCACACAACCTGGCATCTTTCTTTGGGTAGCCTCCCCTCATCTATTCTCTTTCCATTTCTAAGCATCTTTCGACCTCTTCCATTTCTACATGAGGCTACTTAAAATCAACCGTGTGCACATCCAAAGCCTGACCTTCAATGATCTAGACATTCTCAAATTTCTCCCTGAGGCCTTCAGTAACCTCAGCCATTTTCTCATCAGCAATAGTTAGGCCTTCAGTAGCCCTTATCGAAGCATCAGGCACCTTCGATTGAATTATATTTGGAAGACCCTCAATGGTCTTTACGTTGTCTCCAACTATCATGAAATCTTCATCCTCTTCGATATCATCATCCTGTTCAGCATTCTCTCCAGCAACTTCCACCATGTTGATATCAAATGGTTTAGCATAGTTGGTTTCAGCCATTGACAACGGGTATGTATCAACTTTCATAGAGTTCTTCGTTTTGTCCGCAAATTTGAGCCTCCCTTCTTTGATAGAGCTTTGAATCAAATCCTTGAAAAGAAAGTACTGTGAGGTTTTATGGCCTAAAAACTTATGATATTTTCAAAAGCCTCTCTTCTTCCGTTATTCCAACGGAGGAATTTTAAGATTAAGAGGCACTATCAATTGGCCATCTTTGACAAGTAAATCAAATATCTCATCACACTTAGTTATGTCAAATGTGTAGACTTTCTTAGGGAATTTATAATTTTTCTCATTTTCGACAGGATTTTTTCCATTCGAAGGGACCAAAACTTTGCAAGAATAAGGGGGTGCTTGCTTTAATTCTGCCAGATCCACTTCGAGTTGATCAAATCCATAAGGATCTTGATACTCATCTGAATTTTCTTCTTCAGCCTCTATGTAGGCTATTCTTTCTCTCTTATAATTCTTACTAGCCCTAGTTCTTCACGTTAAAAAATGTCGTGCTAGAGAATTGAATCGAATTCTCCTGCCTCAAACGATTTACTCTTTTGATTTGTTTATAAAGATGCCGCGAGCATCAAGCTTTATTATTTTCAACACAAGAAAAGATGATTTAATGATTATGAAAAAGGGGAAAGCTGTTAATACCCTTAATTGATTATGATATGCGTATCGACTAGCGCAAACTAGACGTAACGCATTAGGGAGATTCCGAGTAAGGGGGTTTGTTATATAAAGGGAATAGATGGGGCACCCTAAATATATATAGTTATCTATAGCTTTATATATGAATACATTTAATATGTTTAAGTGTTTTAATTGCTATTTCTATGATTGGGAAAGTTTCTCCTTTGGGATTTTAAAGAAGGATAGATTATGTGGGATCCTAGTGTTTGTTATTATTGTGCTCGCAAAGATCTTTGGATCTTCTGCATACATATCTCTTAGTGGGAATCAGAGCATTTGTAGCTCGGATCTAAAGGGATCTATGGTTTGTTTGGTTTGAGGGAGAAAGAAATTTGCTCGGCAAGGACGAGACCTTGTGCCTACGATTCTCAAAAGGATGTCGAGAAAGTCGAGCAATCGTAGTTCCCACTTATGCTGGAAGCAACGGATGTTAGTAAGAGATGCACAAATGTCATCTTAATGAAAAAATGTATCTAATCTATTTCATCACATACATTTTGAAAAGTTTGACCGATTAAAATCTTTCGTCGTAGTTATCGGTGTTTTGCTGAGTGTACAAGCGCTACCAGCTACATGTTTAAGAAAGATGTTTGAAAATGATTGAATCCTTTAATTGTAAGCATTGGGTGTTTTGCTTGAGTGTACAAGCATTACCACTTACAATTAAGAGATGTTTTGTTTGAAAAGAGTTTGAAATTTTTGATTGTATGTGATGTGATAGATGAGATACTTCTTCCATAGATGATAGATGTCTAAATCTTAGAGAAATTGATGGATTAAGGGATGCTTTTAAGAAGCCCATGGGTCCTTGTATTGTTAGCCCAAGAGGAGGCATTCGAGGTCATCGAGGGTCATCGAGGGTCCTTGTATGAAGCTCAAGAGGAAGCTATAGGGTATGGTCGGTTTTGGCTTTTAAAAAGGATTTCACCGAAACCATCCTTTTGAATTAAGAGCAATTTCACCGAGAAATTATACTCTCGGGTTCTATCCTAGCGCTGGTGATTCTTTGTATTGGAAGCCCAATAGAGGTGTTAAGAGATTTCCTAGTCTCTTTCATTGTATGATGCCCAAGAGAAGGCTAAACTCAATGAGGAGTTCTTTTGAACGAAGCCCAAGAGGAGGTCGACTCAACAGGAGTCATTGCCTTATATGAAGCCTGCGGAGACTAAACTCGTGAATGAGTTTTCTTATATGAAGCCCAAGAGGAGGTCGAACTCATTGAAATGAGTTACCTTGTACAAAGCCCAAGAGGAGGCTAAACTCATAGGATGAGTTATCTTGTATAAAGCCCAAGAGGAGGCTAACACTGTGGGGAACCTATTGGTTAGACTAGTTGTTATGTTATAACTAGACAGTTATATAAACAAGTGTGTGTGTGATATGTATTCACAGGAGTTTATGAAGGAAAAATAAACAGATGCATGATGTTTATTTACAAGAATTTATGAACGAAATATAAACAAGTGTCTGTGAAACGAACGTTTAAAACGAGCACAACTTGACCATTTACAAGTTTGAATGTGTACAAGGAAGTAAATATGTACACGAACGAGTATTTATGTACGAGGAGCTGTGGATGTACATAGGAGGGTTGGGACTTACACCATAAGGGTGGCCCATTGGTTTAAAAGCGCCACCGAATAATGCTCCTTTCAATACCAATGGTATTCAATGTATATACGCATCTAAACGGAAACAAACGATCAAGTTTTATATGTTTGAGTATTTACAGAGGTATCTCAGATTATTCATGTAAAAATTTGTATGTATATGAAAAGAATTTGATATGTACAAGGAAATATGTATGTACATAAAGAATGTGGGACTTACACCGTAGGGAGGCCCATGATCGTTAAGAAATTCGAGTGAAAACGAATTCGGTTTTATCGCTTAATCGGATCGATCATGGAAAAGATGTAAGTTTGATGAAAAGTTTTGAAGAATGTTATTTGAAAGTGTTTTTGAAAAGTGAAGTTTACTTATGAAAAGTTTTGAAAAGAACCGGCTCGAAGTTTGAAAAATCACCTTTAAAGGTGTTTTGAAAAGTACCCAAAGTACCGCGGCTCGATCAAAATATAATCGGATGAAAGTTTTTCGAAAATTTTGACACTATCTCAAAATAGACATATTAATTGACAAGTGTACAAAAATCACCTCAAAATGAGGAGTTTTGATTGGGTTTTGAAGAAGTCAAAGTTTGAAAAAATATGAAGAGAAAACAAAAGTTTATAAAATGGTCCCAAGGCTACTCGAACCCGGACCATGGGCAAGGCGTGGCAAGAGAGTTTTAAGAGATGGCAAAATGGGCGGTGATACATCCATTAACTTATGCCAATTCAGTTAAATATATTATAAACTCTTATTTTAAATTAGAAAACATGCGCGAACTCCATCTTCGCCTTCCTCAATCCTTCAACCACCATGGATTTTTGTTTCTCAATGAAAACGACGATGTAAACATCAAACTTGTAACGAATTTTAACAAGGAATATGATGGTAGTGGTTAATTCCATTTATTTTCGCTTAAACATGATTAAATTTCTAGACAACGTGAAGAACCCTAAACCGAAAAATCTAATTGAAATCGTATGGTTGATGAATTGTTCAATTGATCGAGGGTTAATGATCGTGGATGGTGCGTAAACAAACGGCGGTAATACGGTGAACTCGACTTTGTAGGATTTTGTATCCAAATGTGCGGATAGCAAGAGTCGCCACCGACTTTTATTTTTATCCAATTAAGGAAGGTAAAAGTAATGTAAAGACCTTCGTTAGATTCGAGTTCGGAGAATGGTTATGAAAAGGAAGGTATTAGCACCCTTTCCATCCGCAGCTATCACGGGCTCTTAGTTGCTCTAGATCACTTTTTAAAATTGCTTTTCGTGTGTTTGACAAAAATGTTTTGAAAGAGGCATTTCGCTTGACTTTGTAATGACTCAAGTAGAGTGTATACAAAGTGTTCTAAATGCTTTTGTTTTGAAAAGAATTTGAACTTTGAAAAGTGTGTGGTGTAAAAGCATTTGATAGAGCAAGCAACTAAAAGACTTATTTACCCACTTAATTGGTCGCTTTGTTGTACTTTACATTCCTTTAGAATAGCGCTAGCCATACCATTAGTTTAGGTAGCTCCATTCGCTGGATGTAAGCGGACATTCGAAGGGACATCTGATGGTCATAGAAGGCAACTTGTGGAAGTATCCAGCACATTCAAGGACTATCATCATTTTCGAGAGGACAATCGAGGGTCAAGATCATGTATTCGGAGGCGACATCGTGGGTCTCATGATCTTTGTATCAAGGGACTATGATGATTTGTTTTTTGAAGGCAACGGTGCTAGAATACCTCTACGTTCGAGGGACATGACCATTTTGAATCGAAAGGCATCGAGAGAGAATTACCCTAAGGGGTGCGTGTGTGAAAGAGGTGTGTCGATTTCAGAATATGTTATCTTGAAAATTAGTGGGCTATGTTCATTATTATCTTGCCATACACGCCTAGTTACTAGCAATTTATAGGTGCGGAAATTAAATGCGGAATGTAAAGTGCGGAAAGGTAAATCCTACGCTATTACAAGGCTTTGGGGCAGATACATAATTTAAAATGCGGAAAATAAAAATCCTAAATTAAACTATTACATCCCATATACAATTACATTATTGAAAAATAAAATAAAACGATAAAGAAACGTCCGAATTGGAAAAACCTGTGAAACGAACGAGAAATCAGAAAATATGATGAAATCGAAATAAGAGAAAATGTTAGAAAAAATGGAAATTTTAAATTGGAAAAATTATTATATGCTGGAAATAAGATAAATAAGTTAAAATAATTTTTTGGGATTTTTTAGATGCAATTTACTAATTAAAAATTAATTAACAATGATTTAAATGCTAAATTATAAATAAAAATAAATATGCATGCAAAAATATGTTTTTTAATTTATTAAATTAAATAAAGATTTTTAGAAAATAAAATAAAAAGGAAAATAATTTTTGATGAATTTTTAATGCAGAAATAAAAATATGAAAATAATTAAAATAACATGCAAAATATTAAATAAATTAGAAAAATAGAAAATAGTTAGAAAATATGAAAGTTTGGAAAAAGAAAAGAGAACCAGGTCCTGATGAGGTTCGAACAGAGGACCTTTTGGAGCATCTTTCAATCCCAACGCCTTAACCACTGGGACAACGTGTTGGTGTTCGAAAGCCGAACATTTCAATATAAGCGCCACGTCGCGGATTGGTTTGAAAACAAGTCAAGACGCGGACCCAACAAGATGGATGAACGAATCGTAAGGCTCCATTGCCACGCTTGCCTCACGGAGTCCGATCGGTCAACCACGCCGGAGCCCTAGCCCCCGCCTTCTCCGATGAGCAAAATCATAAAACCCGCAAAATAACGCGAATAAAGGAAAAGGAAGACCTTGTCCACCTAAATCGGACCTTCGAGTCCATTGATGGCATTAGTTTTGACCGAATCGGCCAGACAGCCGGTTCAAGCTCATCAAAAAAAACCTAACAATTATACGATTTTGACGTTCAAGATCAATAACGATGGCCCAGATCAAACCTATGGAGTCTCATGAACATGTTAGAAGCATTATAATCAATTAAAACACACGGATATTAAAAATGCAAAATCAAGAAAATTTGGAATATGTATGTATGTATGGCTCGAGCTTGCTTTGATCAATACCAATGATATATTCTTACTCATACTACCCCCGAGAACGCTTGGATGTATCGAAGTGGTCGAGAATGGTTGCAATTTGAAATTGAATTTTCAAGAATTTTGAAAAAATTGCAAGAGTAAGGGTTATGCTTGGGCTAGGTTTCCTCCCTATTGTCAGTCGATTGCTTGGTATTTATGAGGGTTTTGGAAGAGAAAACAAGGAAAAAGATCGAGATTGAATGGCATTGAATTTTTCTAAATAAAATCAAATTTTGAAGAAAATTTGATTTTCCCATCAATGTGTGATCATGCACGAAATTGGCAAGTGTATTGGGCTTTCTTGGACATTAAGAGAGATATAAACCAACTCTTTGAAAAACTTAATTTTCATATTTTACATAATTTATTTTTGAATTAAATGTTTATAAAATTCAAATATAAATCACAAAATAGAAAATTACCAATGCCAAGCATTTATGGGTCAAGAATATTGTCATGAACAAGTTTGGATCAAAAGATTATAGGCCCATTTGGAAAATTTTGCATTTGACCAAAATGTCCTTTGTGCAATCATTCAAAATTTCAACTTCTCGAATAGTGTATCTTGCTCAATTTTCCACATTTTGAGTGTTCTGGACTTTTGGAAAGCTCTAAGAGTCCTCTAACCAACCTTTTGGTCTCATCTCAATTGGAGTTTCCATGCTCAATATATCCTCAAAACAAAATGTTGACTTTTGTTGACTTTGAAAATGACCAGAATGTTTCGAGCTATACCTCTCAAATGAAGCATTTTTGGACATTCTTGTGAGACATGAAGTTGTAGAGAATTGAATTTCCTTCAAAACAAGAGGTGGTGGAAAAATTTCCGAGAAAGTATGAGAAAGTTATGATCACCAAAGTTCATTGACTTTTCACCTGAAACCCTAATTTAGAAAGTTTGACTTTGAGCAAATCTTGAGTTTTCTTGATGAATCATGATCAACCCTTGATCAAATGATGAATGTAACTTCAAAATGAGGATGTTGACCAAAAATTATGAAGTTTGATCATGTTGACCACAGCTGACTTTTTGTCCAATACAACCGATTTTCAACCATCCGAGCAATCGTTGAAACTTGACTCAGGAGGCTTGAAACTTGACATGAAGAATCTTTGAAGCATATGAGGAGGCATGAAGGCCATTGAGATGTTGGAAGTTCATCTTGACTTGAGAGATATCAAACCCTAGTTTGGGTTGATTGTCTAGGAGAGAGTTTGTCGATCAACTCGAGGAATCCTCGAGTAGGGATGTATGAAACTTTGAGTAGATGGAGGGCAAATTTTGGGTATGACACCCCTGCTCAATCTTCTTGTAATCGAGGGTTAGATTGACACGCTTGTCTCTTTGTGACCGGAGGTAGAAGATGATGAACACCGAGTACACCCGAAATTTGCACTCGCACAGGATGATGCGGAATGGGCTTACGATGCCATTTGAGAAGGATACTTGGTGAAAGATGAGTCATACGCGACTCGAGAATGTCGATAGAGAATTGACGAGATGGGCTTAAGATGCCATCCGGGAAGATCGACACCGGGGTGAGCGTGACGTTAGGTTCTCGTAGACGCTTCGAAGGAGCATGAAGACGGGCTTAAGATGCCATCTAGAGGAAGTCATACGTTAGACTCGTGTTCATTTTTTGAATGAAGTTATTGGTTTGTATTGATTTTAACCATATATGCAAGATTCGAAAGTGAAGCACTCATGATAAGTAATGGAGACGGGCTTAAGATGCCATCCAAGGCAATCGAGTCGCACGCTAGACTCTATAGTTGTTGCTGATATTGTAGCGGATTGAATAAATCTTCGTGCCGATTACTCCGAGGGAGATAGTAGTTGGCAAAATGTGGATAGCTTCCCCGTCATGGATCTGTTGATCCATTGCCCGTTATCTGAGGATAACCGAGGTGGTCTTTCGGATAGTTTTCCGCCGGTTCGGGCTTAATCCTCGACCACCGTCGGAGGACAACCAAAGGAGGTCTTCGATAGTTTTCCGCCGATCGGGCTTAATCTCGACCACTGCCGAGGACAACCAAGGGCTCTTTCGAGAAGCTTTTCCCGATTCGGGCTTAATCCTGACCTGGTCAAGGATCACACTGCTTTGGAGAAAACAAGAGAAACTTTGATAGAATATTTGTTAGTCTTATGCAAAGTATGATGCATGACAGTGTATATGAATGATATGTGCATGAATTATGACTTTATGAGTAATGTATGAATGATGAATGCTGTGGTATTTCAAAACATATCCATCTTGAAGAAGATGTGGATATTCTGTTTGAGGATTTCTGACTCCTGCTTGGGGAACTGAGTAGGTGGAAGTCCCTGCTTTTGAAGGAGAAGAAAGAAACCCTGGATTCCTCCGATGCACTATCTGACCAAGTCTTGGGCCTAGATATTGTTGGGGAAGGTAGAGATTTTGAGAAGCTCGTTGTTGGAGATCTCATAGACCCTGTTGAAGAGAGTCTGGAAGGCGATCTGTTGGGGACCTTGTATGTAGATCCCGCCGAGGAAATTTAGAGGCGCCCATCGGGATTCTAGGTGTGATCTCACTGGAGAGCATTTGATAGTTGCTGGAGACCGTGGAAGAGTCAGATCCCATTGTAATCTCTGGTGGGAATGAAGATGTAGGTTCCTCCGATGCACTATCTCGACCAAGTCTTGGTCCGATACCGCCACGAGGAAAGGGACGGATCGAGATACTACCGGGATAGATACCTTGATCGGGGTGAGGTGTTACCGCTGGAGACCATGTAACATTACTTAGTCGAGTGGAATTGCACCGTGGATTCCCTTTTACTCACTGGGAAGTTGGTTGTAGTGACACCTTTGCAGATCATGCTCTGGGGGAATGTTTTGTGACTGCCACGTCCCAATTGAGCCCGTAGTAAGTACTTTGTATGTTCACTTTTCGTATGTTTGTGATTAGATTCTTATTGTCAAATGCGCGATAATCATTCAAAACAAACGCTGGACTTATTGCAAATAACAACAATGTAAATTGTAAAGAGAAGTTTGCGCTTATTTGAAAGGTGGCGATGGCCAAGTAGTTTGTACACAAGAAAGGTAAAAGCTATGCGAAACAATCTCGTTAAGTTCCAACTATGCTAGTACTCATATTTCGACTATCTCATCTCCTCTGTCAAGAGAAAGTGAGTAGATCGATCTTCGCCATTTGAATCTTGAATGCATAGTAGTCCGAAGGTGTGATCCGAAGAGACATAGTCGTACGCTTAAATCCCTAATTTTTGCTCTAGACCGCCTTCTGGGTTTTCGCCACCGATACCCTTTTGCCCAAGCCGCCTTTTCGTGTTTTCGACTTGCCGTGTACATGTTTTGTATATATCCTTTATTTTTGACCGAACCTTTTGGTTCGCCAGATGCCCTTATTTTGCCTAGGTCACCGACCTAGCGGGTCTCTTTTATGTAGTATTTTTGACTATGTCTCGCTCACAGGTGTGAAGTCTTCACCATCCATGGTGCTAAGTATCATAGTCTACGAAAATACTGCTTGACTACAAATGGTCCCTCGTGGGAGTCCATTTGCCCCTCGATCACCTGTGGAAGAATGATGCGCTTGACTACTAGATCACCGACTTGGTAGACTCGGTGCTTGACTTCTTGTTAAATGCTCGATCATTCGCTTCGATAACTGCCCATGGCGTATGGACGCGAGTCGCTTTCTCATCAATCAAATTGATCCGTCAGGCGGTCTCGACCCAATCGCCTTCTAACTCTCGCCTCGAGGACTCGTCGAGGGTATCCGAACCTCAATTGTAGGACGGCTTCCATACCGTATACAAGAGAGAATGGGGTCCCCTTGATGTTCGTATGTAGTGCGATAACCATGAAGAGCAAATGGTAACATTTCATGCCAATCTTTGTAAGTCAGCCATCTTCCAGATAATCTTCTTAATGTTCTTATTGCGGCTTCCACATACCGCTCATCTTAGGCCGATATGGAGAAGAATTGTGATGCTTGATCTTGAACGCTGCGTAGTTCGGTGATCATCTTATTGTTGAGATTGGAACCATTCGTGATAATCCTTTCGTGGAGTGTCATACCGATGATAAGATTATGTTTGATGAATCGAGCCATAACATTCTTGTAATGATGCATACGAGGTCGCTTCTACCCACTTGGTAAAGTAATCAATCCACAAGGATGAAACGATGTCCATGGAAGTCTGGGCTTGATTTCTCCAATCATGTCAATGCCCCATATTGCAAAAGGCCAAGGAGAAGTTAAAACATTCAGAGGTACCGAGGTACGTGTACTTTGTCCGCATAACCGCACTTGTGACAAGATCGAGCATAGCGGTGACAATTAGCTTCCATGGTGGACCAATAGTAACTGTCTCAAAATCTTCTTAGCCATGGTGTGTCCACCGGAGTGGGTACCAAATTCGCCCGTAACTCTTCCATGATACGCATTGTCGCTTTTCTCGGGCCCACATGGAGTAAGCACAAGTCGGTTGCGCTTGTATAAGATGTCGTCACGAGAAAGAATTTGATGCGAATCTTCTCATGAACTTTATCATTGATGATGCCCTCAAGGGATATTCCCGAGTCTCAAGATATCTCTTCACATCGTAGTACCAAGGTTTCTCTTCAGGCCAAGCTCACAACAATACGTCGGTTCCGAACTTCTCAATGATGATCCGGGGAGCCTCGTTGTCCCATCTGACCTGAACATAGACGACATAGTAGCCAATGCGCCCTCGCTAACCGATTCTCTTCGTGGAATGTGATTGAAAGTGATCTCTTCAAGTATGGGATCAAACTTAACATGCTCCTCGAATAAGATTCGATGCTTTGATCCCACTCGCCTTAACTGACCGATCACTAAAGTCGAGTCTCCATACACTTGTAAGAACTTGATTCTTAAGTCAATAGCGCTTTAAGACCCATGATGCACGCTCAGACTCGGCCATGTTGTTAGTGCAATCAAACACAACCGCGGTGGCGCAGTCCGTCAGATGTGGGATGATGGCGCCAATGCCACATTGGCGCGTTGAGGCTCCATCAAAGACCATAGTCCATCGATCCGGTTCGTGTCCTTCGTCTGGCCTCGGTTCTTCACAATCAGAACTAGTAGAACATCTTCACCGAAATTGAACGCATAGACCGATAGTCATCTACGGCTTGATGAGCCAAATGATCGGCTACTACACTTCCTTTGATCGCCGAGAAGTGTAATGATGTCATATTCGGTCAAGATCATTTGCCATCTTGCTATTCTTCCGAGAGAGTCTGGTTTCTCAAAGATGTATTTTATCGGATCCATCTTGAAATCAACAAGGTAGTGTGAGTCAACATATACTGCCTTAGTCGGCGAGCATTTCAAGCCAAAGCTGCAAGTTTTCTCAAGTTGTGAGTATCTTGTTTCATACGGTAAACTTTTGCTAAGGTAGTATATTGCATGCTCTTTTGACTGCACTCCCATGTTGCCCCAACACACACCCCATTGAGTTCTCTAACACCGTCAAGTACATGATAAGAGGTCTTCCTTCTCAGCAGAGGCATCGATGGGGAGGATTCAGAGGTACCCTCGATTTTGTCAAAAGCGATCCGGCAATCGCTCCATTCCACTACTTGATCCTTTTTAGTAACTTGAAGATTGGCTCAAGCAGCAGCTATGTGCAATGAATCGCAATGTAGTTCAATCGGCCCAAAACCTCCCCGACCTCCTTCTCTCAAGGGAGCGGCATCTCTTGAATAGCTTTAACCTTCGCAGGTCAACCTCAATACCTCTTCCACCGACTACAAACCCTAGGAGTTTTCCTGATCCGACTCAAAGGTGCACTTGTTAGATCGAGTCTCATTTCACTTCTTCAACTGCCAAATACCGCAAATGATCAAGATGTTCTTCTTCACCGTGATCGAGCTATCATGTCGCCGACGAGACCTCTATCTCGTGATGAATCATGTCATGAAATAATGTCACCATGGCACCGATAAGTGGCGTCCGTTTCAATCCGAACGGCATAACCTTGTAGCGAAAGTGCCCCACCGTGTAACAAAAGTAGTCTTCTCCATGTCTTGGAGCCATTTTGATCCGATTGTAACCGGAGAAACCATCCATGAAGGAGAAAACCAGGCTGAGCGGTGTCACAACGTAACATCAATATGAGGAAGTGGGAAATCGCTCTGACTTGCTTTGTTTGATAGATCAGAATCCACACACATTCGTACCTTGCCATCCTTCTTAGGTACGGTACCACATTTGCAACCCATGGATAAGAGGTGATGCTAAGAAACCGCTGAATCGCTTCATAACTTCGGCTTTGATTTTCTCTCGACATCTCAGACGACACGACGAACCTTCTGCTTTCATGGAGAAAACCTTCTTTGCTCGCAATCGGTGTACCACAATATCAATGTCTAAACCCGCATGTCTTCGTATGACCAAGCAAAACCTCAACATAGTCTCGTAGCATCCGAATCAACCTTTCTTTAACACTGCTCAAGACCCGCCCTATCTTGATCTCTTTTCTCGCTCGTCAAGCACTCCAAATTCACAACCTCAACTTGCTTTTCAGGTGGTCAGATAACTCGCTCTTCTGTCGTAGCAACGGCAGTTCTCCTGCACTTCACAATCTCCTCACTCGCCTTCGGCTTGGTAGATCGGATTATCAAGTCATATTTAGCACTAGCATAGCTGTTATTAACGAGATTCGAGTGATTCCGCAGTTGTATCACGGGGTGTGTAAGAACACATAGCTTTTGAAGGGGTGATAAAGTAAAAGAAAGAAAACAATCAATTGAATGCAAAAGTCCAACGATTTATTGAATGAAAATACGCAAACGACAGATAATAACCCTCGCAAACGAGCCATGATGCCCCGGCTAAGGCACTAGGCTTTCAAAGCTTATTGTTCAAAACATAAAGAAATACAAAAGCAAAACAAAACAAGAGCAATTACTCCGGCTAAAGGAGATTGGCATGACGTCCCCTTCCAATTGTCGAGCCCATGATCCGGAGTTGGAAGATCCACTTGTCGATGCGTCCGTTGTCGCCGCCTTCTATAGCATGGATTCCACTGGCCGATGCGAAGGGAAGTTGGCCGCACGCTCGCATGCATCATCTTCGACCTTTGATGGTGAAGCCTAAACCAGCCTTGTCAAATTTGAAAGGAAGATTAGGAGTCGACCCAAATAGAACTACCTTCTTCGATGCCAGCCTGAAAGCTCTTCAATGAGGCCATCCTAGGTGAATGGTAATCAGAGTGACGGGAGAGTCGCATGCATGACCTGGACATTGTTTCAAAAGCTGACAGAGTCTCAAAGAATTCACCTTCCATCTCGAGGTAACGGAACGACCGCAGATGACCCGACCATATACTCTTCTTCACCGCACACCGTGACAACCTTCCTTTCACCGGTACTTCAGCTCGATGTAAGGTAGAGGTACAATACCGCCCCATGTATCCAAGGGCCCAAGTAAGAGTAGGTCGGACGGATGTCCATGACAAAGAAAGTGGAATCAAAACCGGGAACCGACTTTAACAGTGAATGAGCTCTCCAAGCACCGCTCGCTAACCATCAAAAGCTCTCACGATTATGTCACGGGTCTCGTATCAAACCCTCGACATCAAGTCGATCAAAAGCGCCTTCGAAGGATATTCGAGCGTAACCTGTGTCAACCAAAACATGAGATGTGGTAGTACCCTTGCATTTAACAGATGTGTAAGGCTTTGTTATGTTTCTTCCGCAGAGGTCAAATCAAGATCGTAAGTTAGGTCATGTTGGCGTACCAGCTAGCAATACAAACTTCAAACTGGTCATGGTAGTGTCTTGCGGAACATGAGCATTCTTCGAACTTCACCAAGGCATTAGCATGAGCCTCGTGAGCACAAGAGCAGAAAGCAAGCATGGAGATTTTGGACGAGTCTCGTCCCAACTGCTCCACAACATTGTAGTCACTTTTCTTGATAATCTTCGCACTTCCTCCATTTCTCGTTCGAGGTGTCTTCAAGAACTTCCTTTGGTACTCGGGTCGAAAGCAGATGAGCCACCGTTCTTTCCTCTAGCTTGGGAATGAGTTGAATAGCCGGAATGCGAGCCGGAGTCGCGTGTCTTTTGGAGGAGAGATATCCGAGAGAATACCTTCCTGCTCGTCACCATCGATCCGTGATGTTGTCAATGTCGAATGGTAGCTTCAATCGTAAGATCCTTGATAGTCGAGGGTCTTGCTTGACGCCATGATAGTAAACATCACCCATAATTCCAAGGGATAGCCTTTGTCGAGGAATATGGAACCGTCTTGAGAAGTAATGATGAGGGTGCCAATTTAGGCACGTAATCAGAGGAAATTCTTATTGTGTTAACATCAAGATAGTCTTCTGGAAATCGCACCCCATCCGTCGCCTTAATATCTTCAATAGGAATTTATAACTATCGTGATGTTGTATTTCACCATGTAATCATACTTTCCACTTGGTCTGCCCCAAGGTATCCCACATGATGGTACGCTGCTCGCATTGTCAATCTTCAACTTAGACATTTCTTCACACAAGCATGTGTGGTTTCGTAAATAGTATCTCACGGTTGTCCATCATGCACCGAACACGCCTTCTCAACCAAGCACAACCATCAAAGTGCATGGGCACCAACGACAATTTCCGGGCATCCCGGATTGACACCGCTTGCAACAAATTCTTCAATACCATCGTGAGGAATGGTCAAGTCATCTATGTTGAAAACATAAGTATCGCCACCAACAGATTGGAACCTTGTCATGGTTAGGCATAGGCGCTGCTGATCACATTCGAGTCTCAACAGAGGGTCAAACTCAATCGCTTAGCTTCGATCATATCCCTGATCTTGTTCTTCGAGCCCAACAATCATCATCATGTTATGTCCAGGCTATTAGAGTGGTAAGCACACTTAGCATTTGATTGTACTGAGAGGAGGTGTTGACATTCCGAGAGGATCCCTCAAGGTTATCACCGTGTTCAACATGTGTTGCAAGGCTTGCGAAAGGCATGTTGATCTTCAGAACTCGCTCGTACGCTCACGCACGCTGTCTCACCGAGGTTGTGCCGATGCAGGATCGAGATCACAACCGCCTCACAGATTGAGCACGGTCGGTCTTGGCTCGGCTTTTCGCCATACACAAGATTTTTTCTTACCACCAAAAGACTTCTTCGCAGCATTTCAAGATGTCTCTATTTGAATCTTTCCACTTGATACCAAATAATACTGTCATTAATATCACCGTGAATCCTATGAAGAATTTCCAATCGATGATTGAAGAATGGGCCTGTCGTTGTTCCATGAACATATCAACCAACTCCCTATTGGACAAGGGTGGTTGAACTCTCGCTAGATCTCTCCACTTCGAGCATACCCTTGAACTTCTCATCACGACCCATAGACATGATTTGTAGTTGCATGCGAGGGTGTCAATTCAGATTGTACCTATAATCGTCTCAGAAAGCATCCGCTAAGTCACCCAAGTACGGATACGGTCATTCTCTAGTCGATAAGTACCATTCCAACCGAGTTCCGACAAACTCTTGAAAATAGTGCATCCACAACTTTCTATCATCAGGGGATTGATCTTCCATAGGACTTCAAATGCAGCTTAGGGCAAGACATGCCATCATACTTAGCAAAAGTAGGAACTTTGAACTGGGAGGAATCACAACACCGTGAACGGACTCGATCATCAAAATTCAGCCCGAACATCTTCAAGTTTTCCACAACATTTAGACGGTCTTCAAGTTGTTTGTACTTGTCATCTTCCTCGAGTACTGGCCATTATCATAGTCTTTTTCAGCTCATGCTCGGCTGCCTCGCCATCACCCTTGTTACTTTGCTCGCCTCCTTCTTGAACCTTCCGAGCTCAATAACACCACCTTAGGACCACCTTCAGAAGGCCCCCCATGTTGAGAGACCAACAACCTTCTTCTTCTTGTTGATGAGCTTCTCGATCTTCTTGGCCTTGACCAAGTCGGTGAACATCTGCCGAAACCGAGCATTCGAGCTGGAGATCTTTGACCTGCTCAAGAGCCATTTCGCTAAAATAAATAATGAGCAAATGAGAAAACCGATCTCCAATGTACCGTGATGCAATGTTATGCTATGATATGCATGTTTATGCTAATGCAATGCAATGTTTTCAAGGACCTTAGAGATTTAAATTTGTTAAACAAGCAATGAACAAACATTTATTAGTACTCTTTTCATTATTCTTTTCTTTTAAGTACAAGAGATAGTTCAAAACAATAAAAGAAAACATAAACATCCTAAAGCTCTAAGTCTCCCATGGCGCTCTCTTGGTGCCGATGTAGGTATTGATGCTTCGCCTCGTGAAGTAGCTTGGTCAACTCTAACACTTTCTTCTCGCTTGCATAGCATCGAGCTTCAAAGGTATCCTCTTCCTTGAAGTGAATCCAGATCTCTTCAAGTCTTCAAAATCGTGAGGCATGTCGTGATGGAGAACAACATAGGTACGCCACCCAGCAAACAGTTCCATAATTACTGTAAAAGTGTGAATGGCATCATGAGGTTTTGAGCTCGAGCTCGCACCCATTTGAGGTAAGGTCCCAAGGAATGGAGTTCGGTGCCCCAAAGTCTTGGTATCGGATTCTTTACCATGCCCCAAGCGGTATGAACCTTCGCTTAATTCTCGAGATCGTGGGTTGTAATCGAACACAATATCTTGGAGAAGCATATCATGTGGACCATCTCTTCGAGCAAAACCAAACTGACGTAGAGCTAGAGAAGGGTTAGTAATACCTCCCTTATACCAAGGAGTGGTACATTAGGAATTCTCCACAACGCCAATGAATGTGAAGTCCTTTGAGAGAAAAGATTCCAACGGATATCGGAATGAGAGAGTGACATTAACCTTGAGACCATCTCAACCTTTGTTCATTCTTCAAAACCGATGGAGGAAGGTGCTAAATAAACCACCTTGAAAGTAATCGGACACAACACATGAGAGTTCCTTGTCGCTGGTAGTAACGAAAAGGAGAATGAGGATGTCTCCAAGCAAAGTAGGCACTAGATCATGGGTAAGGAACAACTTGATGGCATTGATATCGATGAACTGATCCGAAAGTTAGAAATAGAACCAAACCATAAATTAGCAAGGCCACAATATTTTCAAATGCATGGAAACTCATAACTTTGAGGAATTCTTTCTTAACTAAGAACTTAGAAAGTAAACCTTAACTCCACTGTTTCCCAATTGGCTTCAATATCTCGAATGCTTAAGATGTAAGGCATGGATGGCGTCTTCGTACTTAGGAACTTTTTCCAAACCGTGAATGGCATTTGGTCAAGAATAGGTATCCCAAGTTTTAGAGAACTCTTCTAAGGTAGGAACCAACCGATAATCTGGAAATGTAAAGCAATGGTGTTTCGGATCAAAGAACCGGAATAGACATGCATCATATCTTCTTCAAAACCGGGATAACCAAATCAAGTAGATAACCATGTCTTTGATGAACCGAGCATGGTCGGAATTTCAAACCAATTTTGAGTCGAGAAGGGATACCCATGAAATTGATTCTCGATAGTCTTTCTAGAAGCCATAATCCCTACAAACAGAGCAAAGATAAACCCTAGGTCCTTGAAATAGTTAGAAATGATATGCAATGCAAATGATGTCATGATGTCATGTTTAGCACACAAACAATTCACACAATGAGCCTAGGTTTAAGGCTTGCATGAGGTATAGGTGATTACCCCACCAAAAGTTTGAGTTGGTTCATCCCGTCCTATAATAGTAACCGGGTTCTAGGAATCTCTCATATCACGATCTTTCTCGTAGGCGCTTATTTCAATACGACGCCAAGTGGTCGATCGAAATGTCCCAAAAGTCTCGATCTCAATGAGCGTAGCATCGAGTATCAACCAACCTCGGTCTACACCAAAGCCGGCCATCTCACTACCTTCTAATGGCCAAGATGGGTCAATTAAGGTTCTAAAAGTTTAGTTAGCGCGATGACACCACGCAGAAGCCAAATACTATCTTCAACTTGGGAATGAAGAGTATCGGACAACCAAAGTGTCACGCTAACGTAGCCATCATGTTGACCGCTTAGTTATACTTCTAGCGGTCGCGATGATCTAATGCCACTTACCTAAAAGGAAACCCGGATCCGGTGTAGGATCCCCAACAATATAATACCCAAGCAACCCTTAAAGATAAAGCATACAAGTCAAAAACAAAAGCAAAAATGGTCTAGAAATCCCTAAGGCAATTCTCTTTTAGGTCTTGTCTCTCACAGAGTCGCCAGCTTTGTAATACTTGAACTAACTTTGTAGGATTTTTGTATCCAAATGCGGATAGCAAGAGTCGCCACCGACTTTTATTTTTATCCAATTAAGGGAAGGTAAAAGTAACGTAAAGACCTTCGTTAGATTCTCGAAGTTGAGAATGGTTATGAAAAGGGAAGGTATTAGCACCCTTTCCATCCGTAGTTATTCACGGGCTCTTAGTTGCTCTAGATCACTTTTTAAAATTGCTTTCTGTGTTTGACAAAAATGTTTTGAAAGAGGCATTTCGCTTGACTTTGTAATGACTCATGTAGGAGTGTATACAAAGTGTTCGGAAATGCTTTTGTTTTGAAAAGAATTTGAACTTTGAAAAAGTGTGTGTGTAAAAGCATTTGATAGAGCAAGCAACTAAAAGACTTATTTACCCACTCGGGTCGCTTTGTTGTACTTATTCCTTTAGAATAGCCAGCTAGCCATACCATTAGTTAGTAGGTAGCTCCATTCGCTGGATGTAAGCGACATTCGGGGACATCGGATGGTCAGAAGGCAACTTGTAGGAAGTATCCTAGCACATTCAAGGACTATCATCATTTTCGAGGTATACAATCGAGGGTCAAGATCATGTATTCGGAGGCGACATCGGGTCTCATGATCTTTGTATCGAAGGGACTATGATGATTTGTTTTGAAGGCAACCAGAATACCTCTACGCTCGAGGGACATGACCATTTTGAATCGAAAGGCATCGAGAGAATTACCCTAAGGGGTGTGTGAAAGAGGTGTGTCGATTTCGAATATGTTATCTTGAAAATTAGTGGGCTATGTTCATTATTATCTTGCCACACGCCTAGTTACTAGCAATTTATAGGGTGCGAAATTAAATGCGGAATGTAAAGTGCGGAAAGGTAAATCCTACGCTATTACAAGGCTTGGGGCGTATACATAATTTAAAATGCGGAAAATAAAATCCTAAATTAAACTATTACATCCCATATACAATTACATTATTGAAAATAAAATAAAACGGTAAAGAAACGTCCGAATTGGAAAACCTTGAAACGAACGAGAAATCTAAAATATGATGAAATCGAAATAAGAGAAAATGTTAGAAAATGCAAATTTTAAATTGGAAAATTATTATATGTGGAAATAAGATAAATAAGTTAAAATAATTTTTGGGATTTTTAGATGCAATTTACTAATTAAAATTAATTAACAATGATTTAAATGCTAAATTATAAATAAAATAAATATGCATGCAAAATATGTTTTTAATTTATTAAATTAAATAAAGATTTTAGAAAATAAAATAAAAGGAAAATAATTTTTGATGAACTTTAATGTAAATAAAATATGAAAATAATTAAAATAACATGCAAAATATTAAATAAATTAGAAAAAGGAAAATAGTTAGAAAATATGAAAGTTTGGAAAGAAAAGAGAACCGTGTCCCAATGAGGTTCGAACAGACCTTTGAGCATCTTTCAATCCCAACGCCTTAACCATCGGACGTCTTTGGTGTTCGAAAGCGGAACATTTGAATATAAGCCACGTGTCATGGATTGGTTTGAAAACAAGTCAAGACGCCGACTCCAACAAGATGGATGAACGAATCGAAGGCTCCATCAGGCCACGCTTGCTCCTCGCCGAGTCCGGTCGTCGGACCACGCCGAGCCCTAGCTCCGGCCGCCTTCCGATGAGCAAAATCAAAACCCAAAAATAACGCGAATAAAAGGAAAAGGAAGACCTTGTCCACTAAATCGGACCTTCCGAGTCCATTGATGGCATTAGTTTTGACCAATCGGCCTCGCATGGTGCCGTTCAAGCTCACACCAAAAACCTAACAATGGCATTATACGATTTTGACGCTCAAGATCTAACGATGGCCCATCAAACCTATGGAGTCTCATGAACATGTTAGAAGCATTAGAATCAATTAAAACACACGGGTATTAAAATGCAAAATCAAGAAAATTTGGAATATGTATGCATGTATGTGGCTCGATTTAGTCTTTTGATCAATACCAATGATATATTCTTACTCATACTTACCGAAAGCACGCTTTGGATGGTTGAAGTATTGAGAATGGTTTAATTTGAAATTGAATTTTCAAGAATTCTTGAAAAATTTGCAAGAGTAAGGGTTATGCTTGGGCTAGTTTCCCCTATCCGGTCGCATTGCTTGGTATTTATAGAGGGTTTTGAAGAGAAAACAAGGAAAAAGATCGGAGATTGAATGCATTGAATTCTTTTCCAAATAAAATCAAATTTTGAAGAAAATTTGATTTTCCCATCAATGTGATCATGCACGAAATTTGCAAGTGTATTGGGCTTTCTTGGACATTAAGAGAGATATAAATCCAACTCTTTTGAAAAAACTTAATTTTCATATTTTACATAATTTATTTTTGAATTAAATGTTTATAAATTCAAATATAAATCACAAAATAGAAAATTACCAATGCCAAGCATTTATGGGTCAAGAATATTGTCATGAACAAGTTTGATCAAAAGATTATAGGCCCATTTGGAAAATTTTGCAATTTGACCAAAATGTCCTTTTGTGCAATCGTCTAAAATCGCCCAACTTCGAATAGTGTATCTTGCTCAATTTTCCACATTTTTGAGTGTTCTTGGACTTTTGAAAGCTCTAAGAGTCCTCTAACCAACCTTTTGGTCTCATCTCAATTGAGTTTCCATGCTCAATATATCCTCAAAACAAAATGTTGACTTTTGTTGACTTTGAAAATGACCTGTAATGTTTTGAGCTATACCTCTCAAATGAAGCATTTTTGACATTCTTGTGAGACATGAAGTTGTAGAGAATTGAATTTCCTTCAAAACAAGAGGTGGTGGAAAAATTTCGAGAAAGTATGAGAAAGTTATGATCACCAAAGTTCATTGACTTTTCACCTAAACCCTAATTTAGAAAGTTTGACTTTGAGCAAATCTTGAGTTTTCTTGATGAATCATGATCAACCCTTGATCAAATGATGAATGTAACTTCAAAATGAGGATGTTGACCAAAATTATGAAGTTTGACTGTATGTTGACCACAATTGACTTTTGTCCAATACAACCGATTTTCAACCATCCGAGCAATTGTCTAGGAAACTTGACTTGAGGCTTGAAACTTGACATGGAGAATCTTTGAAGCATATGAGGAGGCATGAAGGCCATTGAGATGTTGGAAGTTCATCTTGACTTGAGAGATATCAAACCCTAGTTTGGGTTGATTGTCTAGGAGAGTTTGTCCGATCAACTCTCGAGGAATCCTCGAGTGGATGTATGAAATCTTTCGAGTAGATGGAGGGCAAATTTTGTATGACAACGGCCAAGAGTTTTTTCAATTGAATCAAGAAATCCGTAGTTCAAGTCAGGTGTTCCACTGCTAGTTGGAATCGAATTTAGTGTTTGAGCTGCCCAGCTGAATTTTTGTGATTGCTGAGCACCAACCCGACTCCACCAGGTGTGAGGATGGTCTTCTCATCATGAACTTTTCTGGATCATTCTACCCAAGTCGACCTCTTAGCTGGTTCAAACCAAACTTGAAATCGTGGTTGAGGTGTTACAGCTTGTTGTTATGGTCCGTGATCATCTCTATGATGTATGTTGATGATGTTTGGATGATTAAAACTCAAGTTGTCGAGTAGCTAATGAATTTGAAGTTTAAGCGCTTTATAAGCTTGAAAGTATGAAATGCAAACTTTTTTGTGTTTCTTGTGTTGATTTTATGCTTCAAAACAAGTTCCATATGGATATTAAAACATGTTAGACACCAAACATCTTATATTCTTTCACAAATTTTCAAAATGCATAATCTCTCAATTTGAACTATGTTTCTTGATTTTTAAGAGAGAGAAAGCATGTCTTTGCATTACTTTGGTGTAGTTTGGATTGCAATAAGACCTCTATTTATAGGCCATGAGTTCAAAAATAAGTGAGAAAGTTTGGCCTTGGTAATTTAATCATTTAGAGTATAAGGAAGTCATTTTGTACAAAAAACTTCCTTTAACCATGGTTAGTTCTACCTTGATCCTATCTCTTTACAATTACTCTCCCTTGATATTTATCAGCTCTAATCCTCAATTGGCAAGGTGGCATGCTTCTAGAAAGAAAGAAACTCAAAATGACTTATAATTTCAAAGTTTGTACTTGAAAATTATGGATTTTGGAGCTCTAAGTTTCAAATTCAAAAGTATGGCTACACTCCATGGATTTGAGAGTTCTTGGACATTTTGGAAAGCTTGTTTCAAGGGCTACAACTTCCATGTTTTGAGTTTTTTCCAATTCAAAGTGGAACTATGTGAAAAAATGCCATGAAGTTTGGATAAAGTACACAATTTTAACACTTGAAAAATTTTCCAAGTGTTGAAAATTTTGACTTTTTGTTGACTTTTCAAATTTTTTTGATTTTTTATGATCATGATGGATAATTTGAAGTATTTTGATGGTTGAAAAAGTTTTGTTTTGAAAAGTTGACCAAAAGTCAAAGTTTGACTTTTCGCGTGATGAAATTTCACCGATGTTTCGTAAATTTCAACATGAATCCTCGTGAGCTTCGCGGATGTTTTGAATCCGTAAATTAGGTCAACATGTTGTATCTAAGATACAAGATCAATCTCTAATCAAAAGTCATTCATTGATCGGAAAATCGTAGATTGCACATCCTCGATGAAACCCTAATTGGTCGATCCTTGATTGATCAATGAGAAAAGTTGGATATCCGAAGATCGAGGTTGATGATTTGATCAAGATAGATCAAATGAAGTGAGTAAGACTCAAACCCTAATTGGCGCCTCCTGAATCGATGAAAATTGATGAAACCCTAATTTTGACCAGAAGCTACACCGATTCTGCTCGAATCATAGTGATGCAATGATGCAAATGTAAGGTGGTATATTAGGTCAAAAATTGGTATGACACTAGCCTTTTCAGCCTTTAATCTTTCTACTTGTCGAACTCGTCTGCTAGTTAAGACATCTCTTAAGTATTGTGTATCTAGTTTCCTTCAAATAATAATCTAGGCCACCAAAGTACCATTTAGACCAATTCATGCTCGGGGACCACAATGAAACATCTAGACTTTAAGAGGCGAACCTATTCAAATAGTCATCTATTGGTTCTTGAATTTCCTCTTAATGTTGGCTAATTCTTTAGACTTATCTTAGATTGGCCCATGTAAAATTGTTCATGGAAAGACCTTTCCAAATAAGGCCAATATCTATGGACCCTAAAGGAGAGTTGTGAACCAAGTGAAAGCTCTTAGTCATAAACTTGGGAAATATTTTATCCTAAGGTTTTCATTATTCGCCAAATCTCCCGCTCAAGTTAAGTATCTCACTATATGTTCAACTGTTTATTCACTCAGGTCTCCAAGGAATTTTGTAAATTTAGGGACTTTACACCGGGCAACCCGCATTGTAAAATATAGTATGCAACAGAGATGTAATTTGGTCTCCTAACTCGAGTTTAACCCACTGGGTCATGATTCTTTCAATCATGACAATGATTATTTATCGCCACCATATTATCATTTCTAACCCTATGAATAACTTCGTCTGCATTTTGTTCCCTATTTACCACCATTATTCTTCTAGGTTGTTCCTCTTGTATTTTGAACTTGTTGCCTTAACTTTGCCCCTACATTTCTATCTTCCACCACTCTGTCTAGGGGTCGAATATGTTCAATGGTGGGTTCTTCATTTCAACCACATTTGACCTCGCCAGAAGCGCATCGGGGGTGCCAAAAAAATCTGTTATTCGAGCCATTTGGGCGGAATTTTCTTGGTTGGTTCTATTAATGTTCTGGATTAAAGGAGTAAAGATGAGATTCATTTCACGGGCTAGGACTCCCACCATATCATGGTTACTATCATCCATTTGTTGCTAAATGTCGCCTTGATTATTTAGTGAGAGTAGGTATTTGGGTGAAACTCCCTAAATTTTGGGTGTTTGGGCCCAAATGATTCATTCTAGAACTAGACCCTGGATCGGGGAAGATGTTGATGTGTTGGCAATCCCCGCCATAAAACGAAGTTGGCATTCCGTATTGGGATTTCTAGGTCTAAAGGCATCAAAACTGAGGCCTCGTGGGAGTCAAATATCGGGCTTGAGTTCCTACGCTTGACAAGATTACGTTGATGATATGTTCGATGGCATCTCCATCGTGCTCAGAGGGATTGAATTTGAACTACTCATATTACCTATGGTCATGCAAGGTTTGTGGCCACCGGTATGGTCTCAAATGGGGATTGCACTAGATGCATCACGAATTAGAAACGACCCGTAAGTTCCTTCGGGGGATTTTGTCCCCCATCTTGGTTAGTTGTGTTAACCATTCTTTTAGTATGTTTTCTTCTGGGTATTTGTTGGTTATTATTTGCTATTTTACCACTCCTAAGGTTCATATAACAAAACGAACTCTAGACTCAGATGATCTTTAAAAGGTTTCTAATGAAACGTAATACATGAATTTATTTATGACACCGTCCCACCGGGTGTGCCAATTTGTTTACGGTGATTTCTCACAAACAACCGCTAGTCTTCCAAATTACTGGTTTTGGTTACTTGCAGAATCGACTAGATTGATCCTAGGACATGTGTCATAATTTCTTATGTCTGAATTAAGTTTCATGTTCATATTTTACTTGTTATCTATGGATTTGTATCTTCAAAGTATAATGCAAGAATCTTGTAATAAGTTCTATGAATTCGTTTAAGAACAATTTCTTATGTAACAAAATGTATTAACAAAATAATGCTTAAACTAGTAATTGACTTTGACTTGAGAAAAGACTTTGAAATTTAAATATAAGACTTTGTAAAGTAAAGTGGATAAAATGTAAAAGACTTTGACAGGAAAATAAAGGTTTTTGGAAAAGTAAATGTTTGACTGAAACGTAAAGGAAAATGAAAGTCTTAAAAGGAATGAAACTGTAAAGGCAAGGATGAAAGTAAATGACTTTAATTTAAACTGCAAAAAGCATAACAATGGTGTCTATATGTACATGGTATCCGCAACTCGTTTCCCTCAATCAATTGGTAGTTTGAGTATATAAGAGTTTTTAGTACAAAATGAACACACCAAATTCCAACACTAAAACGTCTATTTATACTATTTCTAACCTAACGGTCCTACTCTAGAATTATGCCACGCTCAAGCTTTGATGCCTCTACAATCGGCTTTCACGCTTCTAAAATGGTGCTTTTTATTTGAATTTCGAACTTGAACGAACTCAGAATTCAAATCTTTCGCTTTGAATTTAGAAGCCTCATCGTTCTACCGCTTTCACTCCTTCAATTCAATCTTCAAATTTATAACAAACAGGATATTCGAAACCCTTAAAACGAACTTCAAAGTTCTTATTAGCTAAGCTTCATTCAAATCGATACACTTACAAAGTAAAAATTCTAACTCTTCAACCAACTGCCTCTTATTCGAAACTCCTCACGATCCGCCAAATCATTCATCTTTGGACCTTATTCGAATGAACATCTAATAACATTAAGCCCATTTCTTCAACAAAGTAGTTTCATCGAATTACCACTAAAATACCAACAATTATGAATTAAAATAATTCAAAAATTCCAATAAATTATATGGTTTTGACACCTAAGTAGCGCTAAATACCAAATCTCTAATATGTGAGTAAATTTTGATTGACTAAATTAACCTTAAACTTAAGGATAATTAGATATGAAATTAGAGCATCTCCAATGGTGCTACTATATTTGGGTTCTTTCGGGACCCATTAAGCCACATCATCTTGAAACAACTCACTTCATTTTGCACTCCAATGTGCAATTTTAAAGAACTTATATTAGGTCCCACAATTTTACTTTGTATATTAATATTTTATTCATACTAAATTTTATTTGATTTAAATAATAATTTAAATTTAAATTAATATAAAATAAATAAAATTAAAATTAAACATAAAATTTAAATGATAATTAAAATTAATCTCAAATACACACATATAATTAAAACAATAAAATAAATTACATAACATAATTACTCAAATTTAATTTTCATCGCCTCATGTCCAAAACGCCCCAAATATGCTCGACTAGATCTCCTTGAAGTTGGCGATAAACTTATTTTTCACGAAGAGTCGCTTCTTTGTAGTCTTGTTGCAAGATTCGACGAGACCGTTAAATGTTTATCGTTGAGTTGTTGTTACCGACATTATCGAAGAGTAATCAAAATCACCTCCATATGTGTGTCGCTCGCCTCGACAATCATGTCAGGTATCATGATGCAAGCATATATGGTACGCTTGAGGTTTCCATGTGCCAAGCACGCGTTGACCACGATTATTGCAAAACGATCAAGCACTCCAAATGCCCGCTCCACATCCTTTCTAGCCGATTCTTGGTGTTGGCAAATAGTTTTCTTTTCTCCTGTGGCATCGAAATAGTTTTGACAAATGTAGCCCACTCGTAGATATATTCCATCCGCTAAATAATATCCCATATTATAAGGAGTTCCATTGATCGTATATTGCACATTAGCGACGTCCTTCCCAAATATCGTTAAACACATTGGATTGGTTTAACACATTAATGTCATTGTTTAAACCGCAATACCAAAAATGCATGCCAAATCCACAAGTCTCAGATGCCATCGCTTCAGCTACGATCGGGTTTACCATGATCACCTCGATAAACCTGTCCTTTCCATGCAACAGACAATTCTTCCATTCCGGTATACAATCAATGGAACCCAACATACCGAAATCCACGTGACTCACCCATTTGTAAAAGATGTTCAATATCGTGTTGTTAGGCTTTCTCAAATACTCATTTCAAATACAACATTCACGCCTTAACGAATCTTTCTAAGCACTCAATCGAGGTACTTTATCGATTCGAACATATTCGCTCACAATGTCGCCGGAGACCCATATGCCAACATACTTATAGTGATGTGCATTTCGCAATGGTGAAAGACCCATCTTACCGCCTGCATCAATCCTCATTGGAAATATTCATCATGATTGCCGAGGGCATCTACACCAAGAAACACATGCCTATGCATTCGAATCATCTTCGAATTGTACATCCGTATATCGGATTTTCCGAGAAGTAGTCATGAATAACCGATCAGGCTCTTCTTCACGACCTCGATTCCTCCGTAGTTCTTCTTTGGCCAGAGGAACTTCCAAATTGACATTCATTTGAAGATGTTGTTCTTCATCACTCGCCCATAAATTCTTCTTCAACTAACTCCCAAAATTCTTGATCGAATTATCTCAATCCATTTTAGTGAGAAAAAAAAGAGAATGAAAAACAATGACATAAGGGGTATATATAATGGTTTGAATAAAGGCTAGTTATTCATAACGCTAGTTTGAATAACTATAGTTTGAACAACATAATATTTATTATGATTTAAAGTGGTACTAATGACCATTTTACATAGGATTTGATAAATTAAAGTGGTACTAATGACCATTTTACATAATTTAAAGTGGTACTAACTAGTACCCATTTTTTTTCTTCATTTTATTACAATATTTTTCATGAATATCTCGTTGACTTTCGCTCATAGTAGAAGTGTCTTTCATCATGATTTGTATTACCTTTAATTCTATCTCGCCTCCTTACTTATGCAAGTCTTTCCATTGTTTCGCTTTTTTCCTTGCATCTCATGCTGTATTTGAAATTTCCTTTGCCTTACCTTTCCTTTTTGTCGCTTGTCCCATCGACGCCCATCGGTGATGATGAGTTAAACTCATAACTGAAGGTGTATCAGATCTCCGATGATGCCCCACTAGCGTAAGTCTGTGGTCATTTTGAAGAATTTCCAATCGATCTCGATGATGCCCCATTTAGCTTCATCTTTTAACAATCGCGATGCATACCAAGATTGAATGTTGTACCTAATTCGAGCATAAAAAGCATGCGTAGCCAGGCATGATATCGCTCTCCGATGTCCCACTTTCTTTCCATTGACAAATTGTCTATAACACCCAACAAATTTTTGAACTGACGATTTATTCGATGCCATCGACATTTTAATTGACCACTTAACTTTTCTCAATCGTTCGCGATCATCGTTATAATTTGCGCCGATTCTATGCTAAAAACTCTCGCCTTTTGATCAACCTCACAATTGATCCTTTGAAACATTGAGCCATGATTGACAAGATATCCTCATCCTTGTAAATTGCTTTCAGATTTTTTTAACGAGAACCTTTCTTCTTTTCAACACCAACTCGAGTAGAAAATGGTGGAACTTGAGAATTTTGAGGATTAGGATTGATACATATTTGGATTGTTTGGTGACTAAAAATATGGCGGGGTTTGGTGGTAATGATGGAATTTGAGAATTTTGGGAATTAGGATTTTGATAATTTTGCATGAAATTGAACATAGCTTGTTGATAATGAAAATGATTAGATCCATTTTACCAAACAAATGTAATTTGAAATAAAAGATGAAAATTTGAAATAAAATGATAATGAGAAGAAATTGTTGAAAAAAATTAAAATTTATGAATAAAATGATGAAATTGTGTGAGAGAGAAATTTGAAATTAAAGAGTAACTAAAAGTGAGAGAAAATAGGATTGGTATACAATTTTTCAACAAACCTATATTTAGAATAAATAAAAAAAGTTTAAAAATAAAAAATAAAAAATAAAGCCGTTGCACAACGGCTAATTGATTATTTTAATAATAAAAAAAATAAAGAACCGTTGCTTATATTTGTACCGTTCACCAACTGGAACAACTTTTTTATTGACAATTTCAATGCCAAACTGACAAACCAATTTGAAGAACCATCGTTGGAGGTGGTCTTAGTTGTCTTAATTTATAATTTACGAGAAGTTTAAAGTTTATATATTTATATTTATATTAGATAATAGATTTCTATTCATAACTTTTTACCAGAGTTAATAATTGTAGAACCGATTGATGAGTCACAAATTTAAAAATGAATTTAACGCTCTGCAAAATAAAAATAAAATATAAAAAAAACTACTTCAATTAATACACTTAATTTCAAAAATAATTTCTAAAATGAATTTACAATAAAGTTTACACTTCAAATTTGCAATCTTTCCTCTAAAACCTTCACAATAAAACCTAATATCCAAAACCTCTTCCAAGCAACCTCATTTTACTGTGCAATTTACAAGCTTCATCAATCAATACATATGTTCATAGATTTCGATCTCAATTTTCATCTTTTGTTGTGTCCTTTGAGTTCCAAACATGGTTTGAATCAACAAGGTCAATGAAGAGTAACAAACAACAGAAGCAATTTCATAAACACTTGGTAGACACAAAAAACCAACGTTTGTTTTTT